>OZ005678.1:8183722-8543697 GCA_963930725.1 Candelabrum cocksii | reverse complement strand
TTCATCTATATTTCTTTCATATGAGAGCATTAAAGGAAGAATTATTCCATTTTTTAAAAAGGAAATGTAAATTTAAAGCCATGAAAATTCTGTCTAGAAGATGCGTATAACTATCCATACCTCTTGCTATATAAATATTTGTTGCAAACACACTTCTATCAATTGAACACATATTTAAGAGCGCTGGAGGAAGAAATATTCCTCAATAAATTTCTGTTTTAAAATAAAGACTTTGCATTGCAGCAACATTGGAATTTCCAATTTTGCTCATTAGAATCTAGAAATTCCACAAGATTTGATAAGAATGTTTTGAATTTAAGTGATGTTTTCAGTGCGCAGTTTTTCATATATCATTGGTTAGTTTGTTCAAGATGGTGTTTGTTCGCCGCAGTGAAGATTGTCAAAAAACTTTTTCAACCTCATAAAATAGGAACAAGCATGAACAATTAAAGGGGCACTGGTCGGAGAAAAAGAGCATCATTAAGGGAGAACAAATGTTAGATTTCATAGAAGTTCCATCGTTCGTCTTTCTCTTCACTGGCAGTCCGTCCGAGCCACTGTATTTTGTCAAGGTTACAGAAAAAGGAACCGCTACACACAATCTCACGGATCCATATGGTCACTTTATAGAAAATGGTGAAAAGTTCCTCAAGGGACATTACTTGAAGCAATTTCGCTCAAAGAACATCAATAAAAAGAAATTCCAGATCTTACCAACACAAATTGTATTTGTAGATGAAGTATTTGACACATATATAGACATAAACATCGATCTTAATTTAGATATTCAGTCTTACAATCTTCTTATTCAAAAGGCCATCTCTTATATTTAGATATATATATATATATATAATATATATAAAAGGACTGTTTATTACCAGTAAACTATATCTAACTATATTTACTTTGGAATGGTTATTCCTAGTAAGCTCCTGGCCTAATGTATGTTAAATCAAATTCAAAGTTTCACAACATATCTAAGATATGGGCATTATCATTTTGCGCTCCCAGCCACTCTGACCCACTCCCAGCCACTCTGACCCACTCCCAGCCACTCCGACCCACTCCCAGCCACTCCAACCCACTCTCAGCCACTCCGAGCCACTCCCACCTATTTTTCAAAATTTAAGGCACACTCCCACCCATTTTTCGAATTTTAAGGCACACTCCCACCCATTTTTTGAATTTTAAGGCACACTCCCACCCATTTTTCCAAATTTAACGCACACTCACACCCATTTTTCCAAATTTAAGGCACATCCCCACCCTTTTTTGAAATTTAAGACACACTTACACCAATTTTTCCAAATTTAAGGCACACTCCCACCCATATTTTTCAAATTTAAGGCACACTCCCACCCAGTTTTGTATCAAGCAAACGCCATAAAAGAGTGTATCACACTACCGCATGGAAATGCTAAGAAGGTAGGAAGACCGTACATCAGAACATCTCTGGTTTTCGAAAAAGCTAAAGACATGATTTCAAAAGGAACGTCATTGAAAACTGTTTACGATAACTTAAATGAAGGTGCAGGTGAGGTGTTCAACTCTCAGTGAAGTGAGTGAGTGAAGATTTGAGGGACATGAATCAAATATATCGACAGAAGAACACACTAAAGCAAGATGGCGAATGTAATCAAGACGAATTGTTTCAATTGATTAAATTACAAAGAGAAGATCCCGATTTTATAAGATCAGTATGTTGTTTAGCAAAAAGCTATTATGCAGTTGTTTGCACAGATGCTCAATTAAACCACATGGTCAAGTTTTGTTGCATTAATAATAGTGTTCTATGTATTGAGTCTACCTTCAAGAAGATCAGATCAGACTCTACCTTCAGAGAAAACAGATCAAGAAAGAGCAATTTTTAACGGTTTTTCTCTAGAGATAGAAAACCTCAAATTGCTTTTGTGTGTTTTTCACTTGGAGAGAACCAACAAAGAAAAGCTCAAAGAATTATGCAAGGTGAGCAAAGATGCTAAAGCTATTTTAAGAGACATTTATGGTTGTCAATATGGATCGATAAGAGAATACGGATTAGCTGACTCCATCAATGCAAAAGATTTTCATGATCGGTTAATTCTACTGAAACCTCGATGGGAAAAATTCAAGATAAACGAAGTTCCACATTTGAAAATCATGTAATCGAAAGTACACGAACAAACACCAATATTCAAGAGCAATTTTACAATAACTCGATTGAATCTCAACACTTTCGTGAAAAAAAGGAACAGTCATTCAAAATTAGAAGCTTGAAGGAGGTTAAAGAAACCTTGAAAAGATTAGTAGAACGTCAACAAGATGTTGAGACTAGAGCAATCTATGGAAGTAGGCCGTTCACTTTAGATCATTGGTACCACGAAAGGTCGAAAAGTGTCAAGGAAACTGTGGAGAGAAATTTGTAACGGCTGATTTGAGACACTATCTTCTAGTAAGTTCGTATGAACCTTCAACATTCATGGTTAAAGGCGAATCCATGACGAAATATGGACCTCAGTATGTCCACTCACTTTAATGCCCAATGTTTGAAAGAATACGCACATAGAAAACACGCCATTTATTATGAAAACTTCCCATTGTCATTCGTTAGTGTCACTGTCACAACACTCGGAAAACTTAGCCAACATGAAAAGGAATTCTTAACTGGGCTTGGTGTGTTATTGTAGTTTGCTTCAAACCTAAGACAATATTGTGTGTGATGAAATATATGAACAGTCGGCACACCTATTATGAATGCCCGCAATTTTGAATCTTGAACCCAGCAATCTTGAACATTCACTATGTCAAACAATTGGGTGGGAGTGTGCCTTAAATTTTGAAATATGGGTGGGAGTGGGCCTTAAATTTTGAAAAATGTGTGGGAGTGTGCCCTTAAATTTTGAAAAATGTGTGGGAGTGTGCCCTAAAATTCGAGAAATGGGTGGGGGTGTGCCTTAAATTTCGAAGAATGGGTGGAAGTGTGCCTTAAATTTCAAAGAATGGGTGGGAGTGTGCTTTAAATTTCGAAAAATTGGTGGGAGTGGCTCGGAGTGGCTGGGAATGGGTCGGAGTAGCTGGGAGCGCAAAATGATAATGCCCCTAAGATATACAAGAAAAAAATAATCAATACAATAAACATGAAAAAAAAATTGGAACAAAAATCGAATTTTAGTTGTTTTTTTAATCGAAATTCTTATCCAATTGGTTCTATTTGTTTGTTCTTTCAAGTTTCATTTTTTATTCTTGTTATGCTCTTGGTTACAACTTGACTTTTTATTAATATTTTCATAGCAATATTCTTTAGTTTTTGTTTTTATTACTTTGTATTTTTTCTTTTTTTTGTATGTTCCTTAGTCTTTACCTATCGTTGATATTCTGTAAAACTATTTTTGGAATAATTCTTCCTAGCATGCTCCAAAATACCATTATTATTCATTTTAATCAACTTAGGGATCATTATGCAGCTTCAATAAGAGTTAAAAAAGCTTTTTTATTGAAGGGAATAAGAAAATATGCTTTACTTTTTTTAGACTTTGACCTTATTTAGAGACGGATTTTTTTTTCCGAAAGTGCTCCTGAAAACGAATTTTATAAACTTAGGTACCTAAGAATAGAATTAAGCCAAAAAGTAAACAAATAAGAGCTTTTGAGCACTTCTATGGTTAAAAACACAAAATTCGTATTTTTGGAATAAATATTCCTTTCGTGCTCCTGAGATTTTCGCCACGTATTCCGTAGGCAAAATAACAATAAATCCGAAAATTTCATGTCCGAATGTCCAATCTTAAGAAAGTTATTCAAAAAATGTGTTTTTCAAAAATCTCAAATTTACAATTTGGGACATTCTAAAAAAAACACTGACTAAGCTAATTCTATAGCTATACTTTTTGTTGCTAAATTCTTGAAACAACCTTTACTTTCTATTGCTCATCTCATGAAAGTTTTCATACTTCCATGTTCGAATATATTTATCTCTATTATAATGTTGATCTCCGCCATATAAAATATTGAATAAACCTCGAAGAGCATGCAATTTGCATTAGAAGTTGATGATGGTCACTAGACTGTATACCAGCGCAAATATCGCGAAACATAGAATTATTTTAAAGGAACAGAAACACCAGTCTAGTGCATTGGTTAGATTTTGACCACCTTGACGCATTTTCTTTGAACTTTTTGATTGGATGATATATCGAATTCTTTTGTCTAAATTGGTCACATGATTTCCTGACCATGTTGGCTTAAATGATATTTAGTATACACAATATGCATGTTGGTTGGTAACTAAGTATAAATAAGAGAAACGCACGCGTCATATTTCTTTTAGAATTTTTAAAATTTGTGCGATGAAACAATGTGTTAGAAGACTGTGTTTGTAAAAACCTTCCTTCTTTAATAAAGGCTGTTTTACGACATTTCCAGTTGAATGGAAAAAGCATTTCTCTCCTGAATGATGCCCTGGAAATGTTTGAAATGAAACCACTACACATGATGAGCTACTGCCCGACCAGAATGTTATATATGTACTTTCTGCAAGCAACCAAGCAGTAAATCTGTTGATCCCTTTATATGACATATTAGTGTCAGCTACCATTAAGCCAGAAAGAGCGTTATCAATTTATGTCACGACAAGGGATGGTTAGCTATACTTCACATTTTGGTAGATTTGAAATCTGTCTTCTTGAAGCCCTACTTGAGAGTCTTGGATAAAAATGATAGCCACCTTATAATGACAGCTTTTCGTGTGGCACAAACCTTTGAGACTTATTTACGTGTGGAATTCAAAACCGAAAACCTAAATTCGTTCATTGAAAACATCATCATAGAAGATGAAAATGGCAACATACTCAACTTGTCTTTGAACGACACAAAGCACGCCATCAAACTCAACAGTACCCATCGCTTATCAAGGACATCAAGAATAAGCAGAATCCAGGTAATCCGTCCTGGTACATCAAAGGAAGCCATAATCAGTAACATAACAGCAAATGTTGCAGACTAAAACCAACAAGAAACATTGATGGAATACACATCTGCTTTTGACATGACAAGCCAAGTCAGTCTGGAGGATCATTTGAGTTTGGTTTGCAGATTGTACACATTGTATGGCACTAATTATGCACATAAGGTTCCAGAGAAAAGTGATGATTGGGACAAATTCAGTATCACAATAGCTTATACCGTAAATGACCGATCTTTCGGAAAACGGCTATTAGTATGGGACTCTTTCCAATGTCACATAATGGAAAGTGTCAAAGAAGCCTTACAATCTGCAAAAGTGCACATGGCTGTCCTTCCAGGGCGGTGCACAAAGCATATTCAAGCCCCCGATATTAGCTGGAATAAACCTTTCAAGGCCTACATTACAGAAAAATTCGACAAGTGGTTAGCAGAGGGTTTACACGAATTTACTGAAGCTGGAAATATCAAAGCAGCACCACGGCGGAAAATTGTTCAGTGGATTCTTGAATCGTGGTCACATCTATCGAAAGAAATGATTACCAAGTCGTTCAAGGTTTGCGCCCTAAATCTCCCAACAAATGGCTCTGAAGATGACCAAATACATTGCTTTAAGGAGGGTACGACTTGTGAGGCCGGAGCAGAAAAGTTAAAAGCACAACTAGCTGTAATGACAAACGAGGAGATAGGTGATACCAATCCCTTTTCTTTCATTAATGAAGAAGATATAGAGACTGCGACTCAGCCATTCCACCTCCTCGATGACGATGAAGAGAATGACGAGAAACTTGATATCATGTAGTCGACGTACATCTTCTCGATTATATTACTTTTGTTGATGGACTTTGTTTATTAACGCCCCTCCCTTACTAACGCTCCTCCCGAATAAACGCGCAGGGTAAAATTTGTTTGTTAAAATAAACGCCCAGGGCGTTTAATCGGTCATTTACGGTAAGCGTAAATTCAATTGTTCCAAGGACAAACTTATCCACGAATATCGCAATATTTGGCCAAGATTTAACTGATCTGGGCTTTAAAAGATGAATCCAAACACGCTAAATTTTTTAGTCACATCTGTTCCAATCTTAGCCATCCAAATGTATGTGATTTAATACGATTTCTACTATCAGTCGCACCAGGAACTGATGGCCCCCTAGAACGATCATTCAATAAGCTTGCCAAAATTTGCTTTATGGACAGAAATCAGTTTCTTCCTGGCAATTGCAATCTAGAAGTTTTGTATTTGTTGAGTTTGTTACAAAACGAAAACATTGATTGCGAGAAAACATAAAGATTTAAAATTATATTATATATTATTATATATATTATATTTAAATTATAGTACATTATTATTGTGTTACATTTTGCTCTCTATTATTTTTTGCTTTCATATTTTTAAGTGTTTATTCTCATTGTTTGATATTTCCTTGATCTCGTAGAGCATCATTTGGTTTAGCTATAATAAAGTTACTCTGATCAATTTTATCTTGGTTTTTTGCTAAGTATATATATTACAAATAAAGTTTGTTTGTCCATTGGTCTAAATAAAGTCTGTTCCTTTCCTACTATTTTGTTTATTATTGACTGCCTGTGCTCTCATAAAGTGTCTTGTGCAAATATAAGTCAATAAGATTTTATTTGTTTTTCTTTAAAACATCGTAGGTTTATTTAGCAGTTTTTGAGGAACGATCTTTAGTATATTTACAGTTCCTAATTTTTAGTTATATATATACCAAACATATATAAATTAATGATCCACAAAGAAAATTCACATACAATGCTTCATTTTTCAATTTATTTGGGTTTTTTTTGGTGGGGTCGGTTTGTATGGGAGTTCATCTTGTTACCTTAATAACTGTAAAGGGGGGAAATCTCATGAGTTGCATTTCTATGTAGAAAATGTGAATGGATGGTATATGAGGGGAGTCAAATCCTTTCATTGGGACACAAAAAATAATTTTGGCCGATATACAAAGAAAAATTCACAGCACACAATCTTCACTTTATAGCCTGATCTGCGCAATAAACCTTCAAGTTCATTGACCTAAAACAATTATCGTATTTCCTCTTTTATACGCCGCCTACCAATAAACACCACATGAGTCAGCGACGACATTTATTAGTCCTAATAGGATACCAGAGAAGGAAAATAAAAAAAGGCCATTGAATTTGTTGGTCCCTATTCGAGAGCGAAAAGAGTAACGTAAACAAGTCCGATAGCGAGAAAAGTTCCTGATGCCCGCCACAGGCATTTTTTTTGGATAATTTATACCAAAACCTAAAAACGTCAAATCTTTGGAAAAGAATGACACTCGACAAACTAGTCACTGCAGAATGTCATTATGTACACATGCCTTACGATTGGTATTGTCCAATTGCAGCACTTTTTTGTGGATATCAATGTATGGCCCCAAATTAGACTGTTTTTAATAAAATGCGGCGTTTACTCCAAAAAATACGTTCATCGTTTCTATGAAAATCAATCCCGTGATGTAGTACTCATAATACTCTCATTCTTCAATCTTATGTCTTCATAAGGGGCTACCCCAAAAGTACGTCCGCATCCGTACCGGGGGTTGTTTGGGACAGAGTGTACGTACCCAGTTTGTCTATCTATTGTGATTTTTTCCAGCCCATAATGCTTGAGGAAAGTTTGACCTTTATAACCCCAAGTTGGGCTAAGTTATACATATAAATAATTGACCATGTTGAAAAAAATCCTAGATCCGCGCCTGCAGAGCAAAGAGAAATAGTCATATCACCTTATTGTAACAGTGTTAACGCAGCTGTGAGCACACTATGGGTATACATAACATAATCATTCTTTTTAAAGCTCACTTCGGCTTTACATTGCCATATGGAACATTTTGTAGAAATTATAAAAGTAAAAGTAGTACCGTGAATGCTTCCATGAGATACAGACATGCCATCAAACGAATGAAAGCGTAAAGAACTTATGAAAATCGTGGCTTCAGAAAATCAAAGAAAGATTGAATTTGCAAAGAAAAGTAAGAAAAATGAAACGGTAAGTGCTGACCAAGTTCATATCACATTGATGGTGGAATACACTGTTTAGGGGTTGATTTGTATTGATCATAATCAATATTTCCATATGAAATTTTAGTACGTTTATACGTATTAGGCTTTTGTTCGCAGACACTGCTTCACATTTGGTTCTTTTTATGTACAGGCAGAAAATATGGTCGCTCCAACATCAGAAGAGTCTAACAACACTGATAAAGATTCTCCTGGTCATAATTTCATCACCGACGAAGTTTCTTCAAACAATGAAGAAAACATGTATGAAAAAGATCCTCCTCTGTACCATGATTTAGATATTGGAGAGGTGCTATCAAACAACAAAAATATCATTTATAGCGTTGAGTTCCGGATAAACCTCATTGAAAAACATTTCAAGCCAGATCATAATTTTGACTATCCACGAAAACTGTTACATGGATGCAATAGATCGTTCAATAATACCGTATTTCCTCTTATTAGCGCCCCCGGCGCTTATTTAAAAACTGACTCAAAAAGTGCGGCGCTAATAAGAGGGCGGCGCTTATAAAATAATTTTCAAAATGGTATAGATATAAATTTTATTTAATGGAATTTTCTCACTCTTCAAAAACAATAAAACAAAAGAATCAGTAATGTTTTTATAATACAAAATGTCAATAAAATCATCCTCGTCATCGGAGAAATCCACCAAAAGAAATTCTTCAATCTTTTTATCAGCGTTCTCAAACGGATTTTCCGTTAAAGAAGGATCACACCGAACCGTAAACCCGAAAAATAATTTAGAAGCTAAAAGAACGTATTGTATTGTATAACTATCGTTCTGTATGGGTTACTGCTCTTTTTCTCTAATTAGCACCGCTTTTCTAGGTGCGGTGCTAATAACATAATTTTGCTCCAAGGTGCGGCGCTTATTAGAAGGCGGCGCTAATAACATAATTTTGCCCGGCGCTAATAAGAAGAAATACGGTACATGGTTATAGACATATCCTTTCCTTGTTTATAGTAAATGCCTTGATTCTGCTTTCTGTTTGCCCTGTACTTTATTCACTGACATCGATAAAAACAGTACAAACTCGTTCACAAAGCTTCCTGGTTTCTGTAAATAGCAGAAAACTGGCGAAAAGGTTAGAGAGCACTGCAATACACCAGTCCATCAAAATAACATTTTACAGTTGGAAGATTTTAAGAAACGATTCCAGGCCAAAAAAACATCTTTACTAAGCCTTTTTGACAAACTTCGAGATGAACGAATAAAACAGAAACAGAAATTCTCAAATGGGTACCTTAAGCGTATTAATTAATGTTGGATTAATTTTTGCGATATTTATTTTTGCGATTCGATGGTAAAAATATTTGTGTTTTGCGGTATTTATTTTTGCGAATTGGGTCCTGGACGAAAATTTTACGATATTTATTTTTGCGAATTGTGTCTACAAGTCAGGAGAAACAAGTCAGGAATAAGAAAATAGACACCAATATTGTGTTCATCTTCAACAGTGATACATCATCATCATCATCATCATCCGTTTTTACGTGGTTTTTTCCACTCAGAGTGGGTTGCACGTTATCAAAAGATGATATTCTCCACAATTGTGTAGGTTTAATCATCTGATGGTTTATTGAAGCAGATGTTTTTACAGCTGGATGCCCTTCCTAACACCAACCACAGGAAGAGGGAAAACAGTGGCAAGATACCAACTTTGTATTTTAAACTCCGTGGCAACCGTGCATAAAGTGTGATAAACAGTGATACGGTGGAAAAGAACAATGAAAACTTCAATAAAACACCGTAATCGAAGAAAAGCATTGTAGAAACTAAATCAAATTTTCCGAATTTTTGAAAAATTTTGCGGGATTTATTTTTGCGATTTTAGGTCAAAATCATTCTTTCTATCATCATTAATAGTCAGGTGGCATAGCGGAATTACCGTTACAAGGCGGATAAAAGCACCAAATTTTGCATGTGGTTCACTAATCATGTACTAATTAATATTAGAAGGGGAGCCATCCAAAAAGTTTAACGTCCCCGCACAAAAACAAAATGGCCGTCACTAATGTAAGAGAATTAAGTGTTTTATGCATTGTTGGCTATGAATGACAGTTATGTGGCAAAACATCCAATACATACGAAAAAATGTGTGACAAAAATAAACAAGCTATATAACATTGTTACAAAAAGTAACACATCGTCGTTCATTGCATTTACAATTGCAAAGAGGTGAACAGATGAGATTGGCTTTGCCACACTTGCAGTTCGAGCAGTTTCCTTTACATAAACATTTGATTAGCTGGCTACATGCTTTAGAGACTTCGGGGATAGTTATCCACACTGGAATCCATGAAGTTGACTCCTTGGTCTAACCAAAAGCTTGCGGAGAAGACACAACTTGCTGCGTCTGTGTACATGTTTTCCATATTCCAGCTTGGTACACTGCTCGCTGAACATGCTGGAAAAGTGCGTTCTGTGTTGGTGGTATCTTTTCCACAGATCGACTCTTCCGACAGAAGAGATCCTCCCTTATCTCATTGACTGAAGTCAAGGGGCTGGTTCTATCATGCAATACTACAATCAGTCGTTCGATCTTCTTTAAATGGTCAGAGTCTGGATCTAGGTGTTGAAAAGGTTGACTGGCAAGCTGCTCTAATGTCTTTGTTGCTTCTTTATATACTTGCCATGCCTGCCAAGCTGACTTCTTACCCTTTCCCTTGAAGGAGGATGTGGTGTCACAACCGGTTAGGGCGTGGAAAACAGGTAAAGCCTGTGACTTTTGCTTGCCGAGGCTGGAATAGATTGTGTTGATGCTGTAGAATCTGTAATTCTTACCCATGCCAAATTCAACCCAAATGTCCACCAGAGGTTGAGCCTGAGATAACTCGAAGAATGCACCAGTAAGGATGACGACAACATCTGTGTCAATAGTACGGACTTTGACACTTTTCATACTCTGACAGAGTGCATGTAACACATGAACAATAATCCTTGTGTCTGCTTCTTCATGGTTGCAATTCATCATCGCATTGGAAGTGGTAGAAATTAGAGACCGAGCAGATGTAACATGAACAGCTTTGTTTGGAGGAAAGTCAAAGTTTGCAACTTTGGAAGTCAGAAGGGCAAAGAATTCATTTTTATTAGGGTCACAAAGAAAGTCCATCCAGTTGCTAGGCAACTTGGCATGACCGGACACTTTTCTGTGCACACCCTTCCCGATTTTCTTTTTTAATAGATGCTTCTTAGAACTAGTTTTATATCAAAAATAATAAAATATAATGATAACAAATATTAATGAGCGCAGAGCCCGTTTAATATTGTTTTATCGGCGCTGCGCTCGCACGTTTAAACACGGGAGGACGCTATCGCGCTGGTAAACATGTATTTTTCATTTTGTTCACTTTAGTTTATAATGATAACAAATAATCGTTTTAATGTTCATTATTAAGTATATATAAAGCTGAAAAAAAGTCCAGCTCATTCAAATTCCTCCCTAGTAAGTTCTCTCACTTATACACGTTGTTTCATACATTACTTGTTTTGTTTTTGTTGATCAAATCTTAAACATCTTTATTTGCGAAATTACAGTGCGACAACTTCACATATGTCATGGCTGGATATTTTTGTTAAAATTAATAATCGGAATAAGAATGTCCGGAGTGGAGAATTTTCCCAAAATTAATTAGCGGGGGGAGTGTTGGGACGTCTATTAGAGACCAGAGAGTAAGTACACGTTGTTTTTTATAAGAAACCTACATGTAGAGTCCTCAAAAATTAAGAAACTTTTAGTACTATATTGTTATGACTAATTCCAAAATAAGAAACTTTTTTTGAAGCCTTACGATAAATCAAAGAAATTCATATCATTTAAAAGTGAAATCAAATGAGGTCATTGCACTGCAGACAGATCAATACTTACTACAATGAACGGTAGGTCTTTGACGTACATTTTTCGTAATTTTCATGCCTCTCACTATCCCATATAAATGTACATATTTTGGCAGCCATCTTTTTTGCGTAATTTTTTTATTGCGGCTCCCCTTCTAATATTAATTAGTAGGTTTTAAATGACCTTTGCACAAAATTTAGTGCTTTTATCCGCCTGGTAACGGTGACCTTGAAAAATGTCGCTAAGGCACCTGACTATAACTCTCTGCTCTTTATCGCTGAGCTTATTTTCATAAATTCTCTGTGTAGACATTAACGACTTACCGTTTGCCACCGGTGTAACCGTTAATAATGACTCCCCAAAAACAATGACTCCCTGAGTAATAATTTACTAGAAAATAATAACTCCCCTTGTAAAATAAGTACTTCCATAATAAATAATGGTTTAATAGTTTATTCACTAATAAGTTACATTCTCAAAATATGCTAAAACAAAAAAAAAGCTTTTTAAGGTTTCGACGTTTCGAACACTATATTAATTTATTCCTTTTACTTTAAATGTTCGATTTTAACAAGTTGTGTGTTTTTTAATCCAACGGAATTTAAATTTACACAATATGGCAAATCACGTTGAGTTAAAAAGTATCGAACTAGCTATATATTAGATGAAAGATTTATCTTGAAGAAATAGTAGGTGATAAAGGTAAAAAATCGAATTTCTGAAGAGCATGTCGAAAATTTTCTGTTGTAAACAGTCAGTTTTTGTATAACGAATTGTATAACGAGTTGTTGTTTCATCGAAGCAGCGTCAGCGTCATATAATCAAGATTCATGCTGGCCTAAGTGAAAGCCCTAAAGCGAAGGTCATGGCTTCACATCGAGGTCGAGAATCAACATATCAAAAAGTGTCCGAAAGATTCTATTGGCATAATATTGTAAACGACGTAGCGGAATTTATCATGTAAAAATTGTCAAAAACAAGGGAAAATTTCTAAAAGGCCTTCTCTGATTTGCAGAGTGTGCCTATTCCAAGTTCTGATGTTGACGGGTATAAACACCTTATTATTTGTATCGATTATTTTTTCTAAATAGTCAGAAGCAAAAGCAAAGGTATTTAATTTAGCTTTTATGATAAAATCAGTATTGTTTAAATCCCTAAAAATGTAGGCCATGTTCTGGTTGTTAAAACTTATAAAACGCAGGGGAGTCATTATTTTACTGGGGGAGTCATTATAAACTAGAAAAAACTGAATCCCTTGAGTCATTATTTACTAGAAATAAAGACTGGGGAGTCATTATTTACTAGTAAATAATGACTGGAGAGTGCAAATTTACGGTAGTCCTTATTTACTGTGACACCGGGCAAAGTATTTCTATCTAATTCAAATAGAAAAATTTCTGAAAAGGCCCAATAGATCACACAGATACCTTAATATTTACTAAAAGAATACTATTTATAGAACAAAAAAATGCAAAATAAATCATGTGATATATTGGGCCGAGAAAGATATAGGGCATTAAATGTAGTTCAAAACTCATATTTTCGTACTTTTGAGCTATGAAATTTAGACAGGCTAAACAGATCACATGGCTTTTTTTTGGTTGTCAACATGGTGGACTTCAAATTCCAAATAAAAAAGCCATGTGTTTAGTGGGCCCTTTGATAAAATGTGGTTCAAAGTTGCAAAATCTGCAAAAAGTACATTTTCGTTATTTTTCTTAAAAATTTCAATGTGCCACTACATGAGACCAAAATATGGAAAAAAACAAAAAATCTTCAATTTTGTGTTTCTTACCTTTAGGACTTTGAAATATCTAATTTGCTATTTTTGCCTGATTCTTACAGAAAGTGGCTCTTAACTCGCATTGGTCAAAAATTAGCTTCCTCGTTTCCTTCACCCAATATCAGTTGTCAAACGTATCTCCCACAAATTAACTCCAAATTAAAATTTGAGCACCTTTCTATGAATAAGTTTGATGATGCTTTAAAGTATTTAAAACGCAACAAAGCTGTCGGGATTGATAATATAAATGGAAATATTGTAATAGATGTGATGAATGAAATAAAACAACCGCTATTTAAAATTTTTCAGTCTTCCCTTAGAAATAGAATTTTCCCAGAAGAATTTAAATATGCTGTTAGTTAAACCAATTTTTAAAACTGACACTTCTACTGAATTTGGAAACTACAGACCAATATCTAAAAAATTACAACATTACGGAATTTCAAATACTTATTTCCTGAAATGTCATGTGGTGTCCCTCAAGCCTTGATTCTTGGCCCATTATTGTTTCTAATTTATGTGATCGACCTAGCTTTTTCTTCTCCAAATATCGATTTCATAATGTTTTCAGATGCTTTCAAAACAATGAATATTGCGTTAAATAAAGTATCACCGTGGTTTCATAGCAATAAGTTGTCCTTAAATTCAGAAACAACTAAATATATAGTATCTCATCTCCACATTAACAATAAAACGGTAAAACACAATCTATTAAATTTTTAGGTGTGTTAGTTGATAAAAATCTGCCTTGAGAACGCCATATCAACTTAATAAATAACAAGATATCTAAAAGTGTAGGAATATTATACAAAACTAGAAATATTTTAAAGAAAAACTGTTCAAACAACTTTATTTTTCCTTTATACACAGGTATCTAAATTATGCAAACTTAGTGTGGCAAGTGTCAGTTTTAAAAATTGAAGAAAACAGACATAAAAGCAAATTAAAAGTGATTTTTAAAACACAAGAATCGTGTCATCTACTTTAAAGGGAAGTATACTCACACAAAGCCTCTTTTTGATGATATAGAAGCAATGAATCGTTCTGCAGATGATTTACGTTGTGGACCTTCAGTTGTCATGGTTTCACGGAAGGGTAGAGTTGGCCAGAGATGATGACGTTGCTATGGTATTATGACGTTGCACCGCCTGAAAGTTTTAATAAGGATCAATCACTGCAAACCATTTCCACTATGTCGCTATTTAGATTTAGGTGATGCGGGTTGGCATCATGGAATTGGATATTATGCAGAACGTTCTTCACCTCGTCGGAAGATAACTATAATCTCGCAATTTTATGCATACAAGTTATGAAATCGTGAATCGAGTCCTTTATTTCACGGTAAGAAACTTTTAAAAGATGGCCATTTAAAAAAAAATGTTCAAAAAAACCAACAGAGGAAACAAAAACGCAGTTTAAAAACAGATAGCTATCCATATAAAATCTTGGTCCTTCTCTTCCTTTGGGTTTTCGACTCGACAAACACACTGGTTTTGCTTTTCTTTCGAGTTGTTATGGTAACGATACAAATTCAACCAATTAACACCTCGCGTTATCAAATCAGCGCAGGAAGTTAGTTGGTATAACTGATACCAGTTTAAATATAATTATAACCTTTTTCCATTTAATCCCACATAAAATATATTACCAACTCTGCCCAAGTATGGGACCTAAATCAGATAGCTTTTCATTTGACCAAGTCAAAGAAATTTTATCTATGCACGAGAAAACTTTATTGAACTTTTTAACTCCTCCATAGAAAGATTGGAGAGTAAAATTGACATTGTCGTGAAAGAAAATGGCATTTTAAAACGCGAAATCAATGATCTGCAAGAATCGCAACAATTTCACGGTGATCTAGTGGAAGATAAACTAAAGGTAGTTGGTTCAAAGTTGAAGGAATCTTCTTCAAACGCTACTATATCAACTATTGAATCTAAGTTGACTGAGCTTGAAGACCGGTCAAGACGGAATAATTTAAGAGTGAATGGTGTAGATGAAGAGGAAGGTGAATCATGGGCAGACTCCGAGGAAAAGTTGAGGAAAATTTTTAAGGGAAATCTTGGTATAAGATCAGCTATACTTATTGAACGAGCGCACAGATGTGGTTCTTTTTTCTATAATGGAGAACGCAGGAAAAAAGGATTATAATCGTAAAATTTTTAAGTTTTAAGGATAAACAATTAGTCCTGAGCAAATTTTGAGAGAAAAAACTCTGGGAAAATGGAATTTTCATAAATAAAGATTTCTCTGATGCTACAATGAATCGTCGGAAACAACTTTTTCAAGAAGAAAAAATACTTAGAGAAAAGGGCAGTTACGCTAAAGTAGTATATAATAAATTACTTACAAATAAATCGATCAACATTAATATGATACCAAAGTAGATATGTGTGTTGTGTTTTGTATAATTTTCAATTCTTTCAATAATTATACTTAATTTCGAAAACTTAATATTTCGCCCTTTTTCTTCCATCAATTTAATCAATAAAAACATTGATCTTGATGCTAATTATCTTCATGAATTTAATATTCACGCTCAATATTTTTCACCGTTTGAAATATCGAAATTTTCTAACAAAGTTGATATAAAAAAATACTTTTCAATCATTCATCTAAATATTCGTAGTATTTCTAGAAATTTTAATAATTTCAAGCATTTGTTAAACAATTTTCCAAAGTTTTTTAGTGTAATTTGTTTGACTGAAACATGGTCAAATGGTGACAAGAACTCTTCTTTAGAACTTAAAAATTATGACAAAGTTGAGTCGCACAGGGGTGGAAGGGGTGGTGGTGTTTGTGACTTTTTGCACAAAACCTTATCTTTTGTGATTAGACCAGATCTTACAGTAAACAATAAACATCACGAATCCTTAACTGTTGAAATAATCAACAAAGATTCCAAAAATATTTTAATTACTTGTTCGTATCGGCCACCTGTTAACTCTACAAAAGAATTTGAGTCATGGCGCAGTGAATATCAAGAAATTATAATGGATGAAAAGAAGGAAATATACATGTTAGGTGATTATAATATAAACGTGTTAAATTTTAACACAAACAATAATGTGAAAAATGTTATAAATATCTTTATGCAAAACAGTTTTTATCCCATAATCAATAGACCTACTCGTGTTACTAAGGACACTGCAACTGCCATTGATAACATCTTTATTAATTCATTTGATTTGAAACTTGAAACAGGTATTATAAAAACTGATATCACCAATCATTTCCCTATATTTGTTATAAAACCATTAATTTGTAAATCTGAATTAAATTCTACAAAGTTTATTTTAAAACGAATATTTACTTCGAATAAAATTTTAAAGTTTAAAGAAGATTTAAAGTTTACAAACTGGGACGTGTTTGATATCAAAGATCCCAATGTTGCTTATAACAAATTTATAAAACATTTTCTATCAAAATATAATTTTCATTTCCCGAAAACTAAAATGAAAATGAAAACAAAAACCTTAAATAATCCTTGGATGACTAAGGTTTAATAAAATCTTCCAAATTTAAACAAAAATTATATAATAAATTCCTTAAAAAACGTACAATAGATAAAAAAACTCATATAAGAAATATAAAAATTTATTTGAAAAGATCAAACGTAAATCGAAGAATAATTATTACCATAAATTACTTAAATTAAACCAGGGAAATTCTAAGAAAACATGGAACATAATTAAGGAGGTTTTGGGTAAGCGAAATACCTCACCATCCTTTCCTAAGAGAATATCTGTTGAAAATAAGGACTGTTTTGATGAAGACAAGATTGCAGAATATTTTAATGAATACTTTGTTAACGTAGGAAGCAAGCTTGCTGATAAAATCCCAATTGTAGACAAACACTTTTCGGATTATCTAAATACCTCGACTTGTTCCATGACTAACATTGAAATTACTACTAATGAATTAAATGATGTTGTTAATCAAATAGATATTAATAAATCTCCTGGTTATGACGAAATAACACCAAATATCGTAAAGATTGCCCTTCCTGAAATTTGCAATCCATTAAAACATATTTTTAATCAATCACTTACCTCAGGAATATTTCCAAATAAAATGAAAATAGCAAAAATCATCCCTTTATCTAAATCAGATGATGGTTCTTTAGTCAATAATTATAGACCAATATCAATCTTACCGATTTTCTCTAAATTATTTGAGCGCATTTTATATAACCGACTATATAAATATATATCTGAGAATAAGTTACTGTACCAGAGACAATATGGATTTCAAAAACATCACTCAACTGACCACGCAATCATAGATATTGTTGATGAAATCACAGAAAAATTTAAAAATAATGAATTTGTTTTAGGTGTATTTATAGATTTTTCTAAAGCATTTGATACCGTAAATCATGATATTTTATTGGGAAAATTAAACCATTATGGTGTTATTGGTAACAACTTTAATTTACTTAAAAGTTATCTATCTAACAGAAAACAATTTATAAGCTACAATAACAAACAAACAACCCTGCTTAATATAACTATAGGAGTTCCTCAGGGTTCAATACTGGGTCCTCTCCTATTCTTATTATACATTAACGACTTAGCCTCTGTTTGTCCGAAGCTCTCTACAATATTATTTGCTGATGATACAAATATATTTAACTCCCATAAAAATTTAGATGAGTTATTCCGGATAATGAATAATGAACTATCATGTTTAAACCAATTTTTCTCTTGTAATAAATTATCAGTCAATACAAAAAAAAAACTAAATATACTTTGTTCCATCCGTTTCGTAGAAAAAAATTAATACCGCTTGATCTTCCTTTACTGTCTTTAAACTCGGTTGCAATAAGTCGAGAAACTTCAATTAAATTCTTAGGTGTATATTTAAATGAAAACTTAACTTGGAAAAATCATATTTCCATGATTGAAAATAAAATTACCAAAAGTATAGGGATTTTATATAGAGCTAGGTTTTTTTTAGATAAACGTTGTTTAAAGGAACAAACCGACAACAAACCGTACCCAATTAAAACAATTATTTTTCTTTTGTTTATAGTCATTTAAGTTATGCAAATATTGCATCGGCAAGCACGCATAAATTAAAATTAACGTATTTGTATCGTCAGCAAAAACGAGCATCGAAAATAATTTTTAATTGTGAAAGGTTTGCGCATGCCAAATCATTACTAAGTCAACTTAATGCTTTAAATATCTTTCAACTCAATATTTACCATAATTTAATATTTGTCTTCAAACTAAGTAAAGGTTTGGTGCCAGAAGTCTTTACAAACAAATGTAACTTGTTTTTCTCATTCTCCTTTTCTTTTTTGTTTTTGTTTTTACTGTTATATATCATACAACGCTGAGATTATATCAGAAAATGTAAATAATATTTGTGTTTATACTTTTGAAATTGTTGTAGTACGTACATACACATATATAATTTTCGTAAATCTTTGCATAACTTGAAATAAGGTACTCTATGATAAAACTTCTTAAAGTTTTCTTTGAGTTTCCTGCCGACGTAATACATTCAAAGAACGTTAAATAAATGTGTATATATTTGTTGTATATGTATATATTTGGATAAGTTTCCATTCCTTTTGTTGTTTTGGCGAAATGATTAAATAAATTAAGTTAGCCACTTTAAATCGGAGTTATAAATAAGAAACAATGGTTTATTATGACAGATAAATATACAAATTAAAAGATTGAAAATGAGCTAAAATACATATTATATGTTCGTAAAATAATACAAAATCCATATAAGTAAAAGCACAACTCGTTCTTTTGTGATTGGATATTATCGAATTCTAATGTCGTGTAAAAACACTCTACTACCTCTCACGCACATAAGAGCAGAACGTGAAACAATGAACAAAATTTTACATCGTATCCAACTTTTTCATATCTTTTCATATATATCTATCGTCGGTTTTCGTTTTTTTTCAAATAGATGTTTGTGAAATACTGAACATTCCGGACCTCTCGCACGAATGTCCAGTCTTGCTTTATCTCCAACGTCTCACCATTGTTCGGTTGCAAGGAGGGGGGGGGGGGGGGGGGGGGGTTCACTTCAACATCATTGCATACTTTCTTCAGTAGGTTAACCTCAAAATTGCGGAGATTGTAGTGACGCATGATTACAAATTCACTCTATATCCACTCTGTAGGCACATTTTGATTTTGTTTCATTACCAGCCCGTAGTGTTTTAGAATCAATTTGTGTTTCAATTTTCTCTGCTTTTTCCTTCAATAAATTCTCGCATTGAACCCGAATATCGTTTCTTATGCTTGTGTCTTCTTTAGGCAGCGCATCACCTAGCATAGCCATTATTGCATATAATGAAGCAGTTATTTTCTTGGATGTCTGAAGACTGAAGGTAAAGCGAGTCCACCGAGTCTGATAGGAAGTGAAAATACCTCCCGTTCCACAACTGATATTTCGGAGCCCAAAAGTGATGGAATAAACTTTTGTGTCTATCACCATCATCTAGGCCCTAGATTCTAGGGGTTTGAGTAAATGTTCGATGTCTGGAATTGTACAAAGAAAATAGCTGAATTTGTGCTTTTCCCCATGTATAAACGCAGAAAAATCTGTTTCTGGCTGTGTTTCTGTAAATTCTGTAAATTTTTCAACTTTACTACACCATTTCTTGAATTTTTCTTTCATCAAAAATATTTTAAACTTATCATTCCCTAACGCAGCTCTTAGGTGTCTTTTCCTTTCCGTAGTAAATATATAAATTTATCTTGCTGTTTTCAAATATCTCTTTCGCTTCATCTAACCGGTTTGGATCCTTTATAATGATCCACCATTTTGACTCGTTTACAAAATATCCGACCTTTTTGCCTTCATTTGCAGGGTATTGCATGTTATCGAGTGCCACTCTTCTCTTTAGAGAGATAAAGCATTTTCAGCATCAACTAAAATCACAGCTTACGTATCTTCATTAGAAAACATTTCTCGGTTGGTGTGAATGGCTGCTTAAGACCCACCTTTCAGATTTGTCGATGCTTGAAGTGGACCA
This sequence comes from Candelabrum cocksii, assembly GCA_963930725.1. Taxonomy (NCBI): domain Eukaryota; kingdom Metazoa; phylum Cnidaria; class Hydrozoa; order Anthoathecata; family Candelabridae; genus Candelabrum; species Candelabrum cocksii. The sequence goes on along the minus strand of OZ005678.1, from coordinate 8,523,068 downwards.
GCTGCAGTATTTCTGTCTTTAAAACCCATCAAATTGAATTCAGAGAAATTAATCGGCATGCCACATAAGGTTCAAGAACAAGCGGGTCTGTAGTGGTGTAGATATCTTTCGTGTGATCTGCTAGCGGAGATCTCTACTTTCATTTTTTTTAGGCTAACGAAAATTGGTTTGAATTGTTCAGAATCAAAATTATGTGGTCCGGAAGCACCTTTCGTCAATTGGGCAGACTTCTCTGGATTTCCGATGGTTTTAGGGTGTTTTTGTTTGAGTCGTTTCAAAGTATTTTGATCAGATGGAAGGAGTGAAGTTATAGGGCGCCATTGACTTTCTCATGAAACAGAAGTCTGAGAAACAGTTAAATTGTTTTAACCAAAACGTTTTTAATAAAACCTTTGACAGCCTCACCTGATGGTATTCTGAAAAGATTTTTTCGCCAATTTATTATCTCTTCGTGTGTAGTAGTTATCGCGAGTTACGAGAAAATTATGGCGAATATTGTTTTGATTTTTTTATGTTTTTTAAAATATTTAACGAGCCTTTAGGCGAGTTAAATATTTAAGAAAAACATAAAAACGAGAAAAATATGCCATACTTTTCGAGTATTTCGCAATAACTACTTTATCAATAGGTCTATATGATATCTTATATAACACGCTTTGAGAGCATGAACATGAACGTCGTCACAACTCAATGATAATGTATTATTCTAACATTCGCACGTGTCACATTTCGGACTCTGTTTTTAACCAATAGGAATCCCGGGAATAGTTGCTTTAACCAATTAGAAAAAATATTGAATTTTGCACTCCTTTTTAGCCAATCAAGAAAAAATATTGAGACTCACGAAAATGAAATATATTTCCTCGTGATTAGCCAATCACGTTACAGATATTCACGCAAGCATGTCTGTGCCGCAAAACAATGCAAATGACTACCAAACCGTAAGGATGGCTACCAAACTTTCAAACACCCTCCAATGTTAAAAACGTGAACACAAATTGTGATGATTTTTCTAAGCGGGAAAAGTCAAAAAAATTGACAAGCACTCCAAAAAAGAACTATAATCCACAAGCAAAATCTAAGTTAAAACCTCTGAAATTACACATGTATGATATAATACTTAAATGATGATGTAAACACTGTTTTGGCAACAGATATTCCACAACAAGAAATAGATTTAAATGTAAGAAAGTAACAGAGAAGCCCATTGTCAAGGACTAAGTTGTTTGTGTAGATGATACTTCGTTATGCAAGACCGATCGGCCAAATCTTCATTTGCCCAGTCTAATTCTGATGAGTGCAAGAAAAATAGATTTGTCAGCAAAATCTTATTAATCAAACATATCAATTGAAGTAATCCCAGTGTAAAAAATTATTTTAAGGTTAAATCAGTAACTGAAATAGGTTTTCTCTTCTTGGTGTCATCTTTCGTCCTAGCCAACACTTTCTTCAAATTCAACTGTCTTGTCAGTTTATTTACTTTTTGGGCTTACGACGGAATTAAGCATCTTTTCACGAAGCGCGTTTCACATATTACATTGTTTTCTGGTATAGGTGATGTTATATTTGGAGGGGATGGAGCAGGTGACAAAGGTAGCGATAGTAGAGTAGCAGCGTCAGTGTCAATTGAAGAGCATGGTGATGACACATTTTCTAAAAGCTCTCTCATTTATAGAACACCTAGGATTGATGAAGGATAACACTTAGATAATCATCAACAAAACGCTTACTGCACACTCTGTAGCTTGAGCATGGGGTCCAAAGTCTATCTTTCTTGTTTCCCCTTTTAAAAGACTGATCCAAGCAAATCTTTTATGGGAATAGTGTTTACCTTAAGGGCAGAAATTTACGCGGTCTAAAAACTGCAAGTTTCGCGGAATAAATTTTCACGACTAAAGACTTTAAACTCGATTCGTTTAATCAATTTTAGTTCACAAAAAAAAGAAAGAAAAGTGGAGTTAAAAAGTGAAATCTTCCAAAAAAGGGAAATCAATTTTCAAGTAAAACAAAGACATTGCGAAGTTCTTCCCCTGCCTCTTTCAACACTCAATGTTCATCCGTCTCGTCTCAACCCTCGTCTTCTAATGTTGTGGCAAAATGACGTCTCTCGATCCGATTGATAAATTCTTTTATTTGACACGACAAGAGAATCGATCGACTCGAGAGGATCAAGAATTTCCGGGCCAATTAATTCTTTAGAGAGCGCTTCTTTTCCATAAGTTTTATTGCAACGCGGTGCAGTGATCAAAGTGATATTGTCGTCGACTAACTATAGAAAGTCTCTTGTGCCTCTTGTGCAAGGTGGGTTGGAAGTACCTTGTCGAGTTTCTGTTTCAATGCCTGAGACGTTAAAAAATAAGCAAATCATTGGAAAGTTTAAAGATATGGTCGATGTTTTGTACGATGATGTGCAGTACTCGGCTCTTTTCTTCACCAGATGGTCGAGGTTCTCAGAAACGCACGAAAAAGAACCTCAAATACAAATATTTTCGCTGCCGCAGATGTTGATGTACGGAAGACCAAACCAATTGAAAGACAGGAAGTGTCTACTACATCTTTCCACATATTTTGCGATGAAACGTTAACTGCGCCGAAAAAAAGACGGCAAAGAAATTTTGGGTTTGAGTAGAAGAAATGTCTGTTCTTTATTCTTTTCCTTTCCACTTTTTCTAAATTAAGGACTGAAATTTGTTAAACAGATCAAAAATTTAGGGCTAAAATTAATACCATGAAAATTTCTGACGGCGAAAATTTCTCCCCTTAAGGTAATACTTTGGAACGTAAAACGTTTATATGGTGGAAGACAAGATGAAGAGTTGTTCTTCAACAATCTCTCGGTGAAATTGACATTGTGATCAGTGTTTTCACCTTTCTTATGTCCCACCTTTTTAGTGTTGCTGTACTGCCGCTTGTTTTGAAGAACCGTTTATAGTTTGTCTACAAACAGAGATGGTCACCAGATAAAAGATGCCTACAAGTCAGTATTTTAGTTACTAGATCACTTTTCATGAACGCCGCTAATAGAAATACAGTATACTCCCAATAAGTGGTACACTCAGGGGACCGACGAAATCTGTCCCACTTAGCAAATGTCCCACTTAAGCGTATGCCTATATTAGGTTAGGAAGTTCAAGGGACCGAGAAAAACCGTCCAACTTAGTGAAAGTCCCACTTATCGGAAGCATAATGTATACCCCGTTCAACCTCAATTTTTCGAACATTGGTTTATTTGAATTTTCCGATTTTTCGAATTATTTCCTTGGTCTCTTGGATTTGCCTTGAGGAACTTAAAGATTTTTCGCACTTTGTTTTTTTTAATACCCCGATTTTTCGAACCCTTTATATGATCCTTTCACAGCAATTCTTTTGGAGGATTCTAGAAAATAAGAGCATATATATTCGGAAATATAGTTTTTCTATTAAATCTCACTATTTACATAGCTTTTTTTAGTTTGTTTAACATCAGTTTACTAGCAGTGAATGTAATTTGTTTACAGCCTTATTTTAGTTAATCCACACTCTTTATCTGAATACAGGAATTCTCATCATCAACCGTGCATATTCCGGGGTGTAGTCAGAGTTTTTTTTTCAACTAAGAAAGTAATTAAGTTTGTTTTCATAAAAGGGCGAAATGGGCGTTATTATTTTAGGCGTCATAAAAAGGTCGCAGAATTAGGGATGTTACGAAGTGTTGGTTTTTAAAGGCGTAATATTAATTTATGCATCGATAAGTTCTCGCGAGATACGAGAAAAATATGGCGAATATTTTTTTGAGTTTTTTATGTTTTTCAAAATATTTAACGAACCTTTAGGCGAGTTAAATATTTAAGAAAAACATAAAAAACGAGAAAAATATGCCATATTTTTCGAGTATTTCGCGATAACTACTTTTTCAATAGGTCTAACTATATGATATCTTATATAGCACGCTTTGAAAGCGTGAACATGAACGTCGCCACAACTCAATGATTTTACGATTACATTATTCTAACATTTGCACGTGTCATATTTTGCATTCTGTTTTTAACCAATAGGAATCCCGGGAATAGTTGCTTTAACCAATCAGAAAAAATATTGAATTTTACACTCCTTTTTAGCCAATCTGAAAAAATATTGAGTTTTGCACTCCGAAATATTATATATATTTTCTCGTGATTAGCCAATCACGTTTCAGATATTTACGCAACTTATTGATAAATGTATAAAAGAGTACTCTAAGGAAACATTTGGATATTGAAATAATAGAAAAACCGCTTTGCTCAATATCAGAGCTCATCAGCATGGCTAGGATGAAAACGGTTTGGGGAAAAGAATCCAAATGAAGGAAAAGGAAAGACGATAATAATAGGGTTACATGGATCAATAGAATCATCGTACTCGAGACAGAATACGAAACAAAATAACATCATCACACTTAAATCATACACATGGTCATTATAATTATGAGTAAAAAATAGACCATTGCCAGACTAACTGATAAATATGGTAATAAAACAGTGTATATCATTGTGTCTAAAGTGTAGGTGATTTAAGGGGGAACACCCCTCAACATTTTACCGTTTTACGAATTTTTTTTCTAACGTTACTATACAGAAAAATTACCCTTGATTTCAAAACTGAAAACCATTTTTGAAATTCTTTTTTCGTTCTGATGATATTCATAATTGAATGAGTTGGGCGTTAAAGAATTTCTTTAGCAACGTCTTTAGCAAAGCTACCAGAGTACCTAAAACATCACTGTCAGGGGCGTATTTAGGGGGGGGGGGGGGGCTAAGGGAGCTCTAGCCCCACCCGTTAATATCTAAAAAAATAATAATTTGTCAGGTAAGTAAAATCTTTTATCCTTTACATTCTTTAGTTGGTAAAAATATAATATTTTTGCTCCGTGCAATTTGGCTGTGCGCGCCTGGCGGTCTGCGTTAAAAATGCGTTAATAATCGGCAAATGCTTTCTACACACTAGCTCGTTCTACTCTGGCGAGTAAAACTCGAATTTCGAGTTTTGTCAATAGAAAATCAAGCATCACATCAAGCAGCAACACTAGAATCATACAAACATGCGACAAAAAAAGGTTAGAAAATTCGGTGACAAAAAAAACAGCAAGGTATACTTTATAGAAGGAGTTTTAAGCCTACCACACACAAGCGATTTTTGTCGCTGACTCACGCGTTCCTCCCAAACGTCTTCCCTTCGTGTTTCAAATTTTGGGCAGTAAACATTATTGCGCCCATATTGATAACAGAATTGCACGTTTTATTCCCTTAAGATTATATGTACGAAAATATGTTAAATGGATAATGGTGGTAAAATCTTTTTTTAGACACGCTCCAGAAGTGAATAAAGAGGGAAGCGTACACCCAGAAAATATGGCACTATTGCTACTTCACATCAGCATGCAACTTAATTGATTTGCATAAGGATCTTCGAGTTTGCCGTTTTATGACCCTGAATCTAGTCAAATGTTTGTAGTGTTAGCCGTTAGCAATTCTACTAATTTCATAATTTGAAGTATTATAATTGCTTAAGAATTTTGAACATTAATTGTCTAAAAGAGAAGGTTGAAGATATTAGGTCGGGCGTAGAGTTTGATAATGAAAGAGGCCTAAGAAGCTTTTAATCATTTCGAAAGCATGTTATTTACTCGATGCTGTTATTTTGACCTACATCTGTGTAGTAGGACATCTTCAGAGTGGTTACATAGATAAATTAAATTGTGTTTAAAAATGTCGTAAAATAACGAGAGAAGTTAATTGTGAGAAAATGACGCGTTGAGGTGTCTAAGGTTAATTAAAAAGTTTAAGATTCGCGCTTTTTCGTGGACTTTAGGTTGGGTTTGTAGGTTTTAATGAGTACGGATATTTTATTCGTTCTTCTAACTTTTTATTATAGAAAGGCTATTGTGGCAACTAAAGCAAGACTTTATAGGCATTTTATATTTATGTTGTCCCTTGGAAATTGGCCGTTGCTTTGAATTTGCGTTGATTGAATACCAAAATTGGACTGAAAAAAAAATCTGCAGGAAATATTGGTACTAAGAAAGTGTTGTTGGATATTTTAATTTCTTACTTTACCAAACTATTAAACTCACTGTATTTATTTTTGTTGCAAAAAACTATGAAAATAAACAACAGCGATGGGATATTTCAAAACACTCAGATAAAAGGCTTCTGCGTACAAATATATTTCTTTACAATATTTCTAAATCAACAAACATTTACATTTTCTGCAACTTTATTCATCATTCTCTTTACGATTTTTATCTGACAGCTTGCCATGTACTGCTTTCGTACAAGTTTAAATATATATATTATATTTAGATGATATTCAACTACCAAGTTGGATATAGCAAAGGTACAAGCAAACCACGCATACAAATAAAAAAAACAAGGGTGTGATGCGAAACTGCTTAGCAAGGTGATTTTAATCTACAGAAATTTCACGGTAAAATCATATTGTACTGGGGTTGGGTTTTATTCATCGTCTTATAACACATAAATTGCATATATATGTAGTGCAATATATTTCGCTTAACAATTTATAAATATTTTATTCAAAATATTTTAATATTTAGGCAGAAATCACTCCGGATATGTCAAAAGGTCAAGAAAGAATCAATCAAGGGAAAAAACATGAACAAAATGAAGGATTTAAAAGAATAAATGAAATAACAATTCCATAATCATATTTTGCATCTGACTCCGGCATTCCTGTAATTGTACTTCAAAGGTGTTCTACTGAGTTATCTCCCGTTTTGTGTGCTCTTTTCAAAAAGTGTTTGGATGAATCCTGTTTTCCTTCATCTTGGAAGTTTGCCTCTGTTATTCCAATTTTTAAAAATTGTGGTGAGCGATCTAATCCTTCTAATTATAGACCAATCAGTCTCATTTCCATCTTAAGCAAAGTTTTCGAGACTTTAATTAACCTGAGCTTAGTTGAATTTATTGAGTAATATTATGTAATTTGTTTTACGACTCCCAGTATGGGTTTCGCTCTGGAAGTTCCACTGCTGACGTTTTGACAGTTATAAGTGAACGTTTTTATCGTGCCCTTGATGTCTCTGGTGAAGCGCAAGCAGTTGCCCTTGACATCTCCAAGGCATTTGATAAAGTCTGGTATCGGGGGCTACTGCACAAACTTAAGGGATATGGTTTAAAAGATCCGTTTTTAAATATTATCTCCTCCTTCCTTTCCAATCGTAAACTCAAGGTGGTCCTTAGCGGTCATTCACTTTCCATTTTTTCCATCAATGCTGGTGTTCTTCAAGGTTCAGTTCTCGGCCCGACTCTGTACCTACTGTACATTAACGATCTCCCAGACAATTTATCATCCAAAACCGTTATTTATGCTGATGATTCAAAATTGTATTCTTGCTTTAATAAATCAGATGATTGTGATAAGGTTAAAATGGCCACTGATCTGGAAAAAGATCTCAATACAGTAGTTGAATGGGGTAAGAATTGGCTTGTTAATTTTAATCCATCTAAAACTAATCTTCTTTCCATTAATCATCTCAATCAAGCTTATTTACCTCGAATTTTGATGAATGGTTCTCATTTGCCTGAAAGCAATTCATTTCGCCTTCTTGGTCTTATATTTACCATTTATATTTTCATGGCGATCTTATATTGAAAATATAGCTAAATCAACTGCCATGAAGGTTGGTTCTCTTTTACGAGAAATGAATTACCTCACTCCTGAATGCGTCCTTTACCTATACAAATCATCAATTCGTCCATGCATGGAATACAGTTGCCACATATGGGCAGGTGCACCAAAAAATTGCCTGAATTTGTTAGACCGTGTTCAACGGCGTGTTTGCAACGCAATTGGCAAAAACCTTTCTTTGAAATTGGACTTCCTTTCACACCGGCGGAACGTAGTGTCTCTTTGTCTTTTCTACAAGTTTTTTTATGGTCGTTGTTTAAGCGAACTATCATCTTTTACACCTTCTCTCAAAATTTTTCTCCGTTCAACTAGGTTGTCTTCTTCGTCTCACCAATGGACTGTTTGTGTTCCAAATTGTCGTAGGGATTTTTATAAAAACAGTTTTTTTTCGCAAACGTCCAGACTTTAGAACTCCCTTCCATCTACCATCTACATGCTTTCCTGCTGAATTTAGCCTTCAACTGTTCAAATCTAATGTTCATCGCTACCTTAAATCTGCTTAACTTCTCCTGTAGTTCTTTACTCGCAAGTGGCCTTTTAGGCCTTGTTTTGAGCAACCTTCAATAATAAAAAAAAAAAATGAAATCAATGAAATTGTACCTGATTTTCCCATCACAAAGTTTGCCAATGTTAACATTCTCCGGTTCAATTTTCCAAAACAACCATCTACAGGAATTGGTACTGCCAGTTGTGGTGTAGCTACTATTTTTGCGATTACGGATATATTATCTGGTCAAGTCACACTTCCAACACCACAGTTTATGTGGAAGTTTAAGAGCATGGACGCTCACCGAGTTGAATTACTTTGCAAAATTGTCACCATGGCAATGTCACCTTAAAAAAACAATTTATGCAAATATATTAGAGAAGTTTATTTATATATATGCTATTATTAGGGTGATAATTTAGTAGTTGTTCTTGTTGATTGTGTTTCTATATATAAAAAAATACTCTGTATTGAGAGAGACCAACTTCATCTTTTCAATTGTTTTAACTTGTTGCTAGGAAATAACTTAGGTAGTTATTTTGTGATTAGGATGCAAATACAGTAATAAGATTCATTTTGATTAACTTTGCAGAACGCATATAGCTAGATATAGCTAGCTAAAGTATTTTTAACACATGTTTATGTCATAATCCGGATTTAACTATAATTTAACTTACGCTATAGACGGAAAAAGCCTACCGTTTTTCCAAATCTTCCATCATTGTTCTTACTCAGTTTGGTTTCTCACCAACTAACTAGGTAAAAAAAAATAACTCACTCTGTTTTTTCTTGCTTCTTTATTTCCATCGCCGCATCATTTATATTTCAGTTTTGTTACTCGAACTAATGACGTCACTGGCACGAACTAGTGTGTAGAAAGTATTTACCGTTAACAATCGGTTTACAAGCCCCACCAAAATATCTGCCATCTTAGTAGGGCTCGGCAAGATCAAACATTTGAGCCAGAGCAACCAGCAATTTGAGCCATAGCAACTCTAGATCGACGGAACCGAGAGATAAATAGTACATTATTGTTGTTTACTTTAGGATATGAAATTTTTTCGGTCACGGTGTCGTTTTCACGAGTCAAGTGGAAATCTACCAGATAGCTCTGTCTCTTTTAGTACCACCATGGCTAGCAAAGTCATGCTGCTTAAAAGAGTCCAAGATTTTTTGAAAAAAAATCAAATAGAGTCACTCCAAATCGATTACAAATGTTTAGAGAAGAGATTGTTTGGTAATGAGTATCTAAACACAAATTGTGTAAAAAAAGTTCATTCAGGATTGTTAAGGAGAAATTTTCTTGCTGAAGCCTCTTTGCCAAAGTTTTTTTTTTCTTCATGGAAGAAGAAGAAAACTGTTGCCTTAAGGTATGCAATTTTGTTAAATAAAACAAACTTATATTATTATATAGCTATATCATGTAATGGTTATGATGTATTTCCCCTTTGTAATGAAGCAGGCTGACTGATGTGTAATTATGTAAATATAATTATTGTATTATTGCGTCATAAATTAATTGACATATATATATATTACATTACGCCATTGTTGTTTTTTCTCAGATCATATTACAAAAAATAACTTTGTATCTTATTTCTCCTGGTATGTTATAATCATATGATAGAGAGGCCAGTATGGTAACCTTTTTTGTGGCATATTCAAAATAATAACAAACAGAGAATACAAAATATAGGTTATTACTAGCTGTATAATTATATATTATGTATATATATAAAACATTAAAAATGTATATATATACTAAATTTTGGATGTGGTTGTTATTTTTATTTATTTATTTTTTTTATTTTAGATCTGAAACAAATGGAGACTGTCTTTACAGTTCTGCTTCTCTTGCCCTTTTCGGAGATAACAGGTAAGACCAACATAATGTTTTGTTGTTGTTTTTTTGGTGTTATTTTTTGTCTTCTCTAAGGAGAGTGTCCTTTAGAGTTCTTCATTTTGTTGGGAGACCCAAATCCCAAGCAGATTTACCACAGAGAAATTTGAGTTTAGATCTGGCACAGTCTAGATCAGATTCGAAGACAACCATTAATATACCATGCCCAACCCATGCTAGCATGGAAAACGGACGTTAAGCTGATAGATAGATTTAATTGACTAGTATTGCTTTTTACACATGGATCACTTTCTTTACTGAAACTGTAGAGTATGAGCAGTAGCATGTTAAACCTTGCCAGCTTTGTATTTTACTGTGGAATAGAGGATGTGGATGATTAGCCAATGAGGTCAAAGATGTTACATAACTTGCATAACATACATTACTTCTAAGTGTTATGTTTAGGTGTTATGTTGGGTAGTGAAGGGGTGAAAAAGAGCGCTCTCTGTAGGTTAGGTTCTGCTCAGGGAAAGTTAATTTCTTTGTTACTTACAGTAGAGTTTTGTAGATTCATGAGGTAGAATGTATGAAGTCTTTTTACGTTGTTTGTGTGGAATTTAGACATGGACATATATAACGTGATAACATTGATTGTTGACTACTCAACCCTACAAACAAATGCGAACAATACCTTTTCATGTGAGATGGAAGGAACCTTGTCGTGGTTCACATGCTTAATTTAAGTACAGTGTCATTTACATGGGCTGTCTTAAAAACAAATACCTTCCTTTTTTGAAACAAAATAAAACTTCAAGCATCAAATATTGTTGTTTTTAATTGTTACATCTCAAATCCTAGGTCTCTAAAACCTCGTTTACCAGGACCACATATCTGAATACTTTTGAGCAATTTCTTCAAAACGCATTTTCAGACGTTAATCTCTTATTGTTTTTAAACTTTAGATTTACTTTTTATTGTTATTATAGACTGCAAATAAAGGTTGAGATAATTGTTAGAGCCCTTGCAATTTCGGATTTCTGAGGTTGCAAGTTGAAATCCTCCCGGCCTCTCCGACTCAGCGAATGAGTAGCATTTCGATGCGGTAAAGTACGGGTGTTGGTGGTAGGAGTGGCTCCCGCCTCAACAGTTACACCCAATGTCTTGCGCTAACGAAAATGAGATGGACACTCTCGTTTACGCCCGTTACCAACATTAGGGTTAATTCTGCCACTTTACTTATAAACTGAAATTAAATAAAGCACTTTTTCGAAAAAATTGTTAATTATGACGTCATTAATAAAAACAAATATTTGTTTGAATTTTACGTTTTTTGCATCACCCTAAAAATGCCTCCAAACCCCCACCACCTGGACCCACCCCCAGCTGAATTCACGCTAGTCCTGAGCCCCCCTAGTTAACAAAACCTACCTACGCCCCTGCCTGTTACCGTTTACAGGCGGGTTTTTTATTGTTTATGCTCAATCTACTTTGCTTTGCCGTAAAATATAAGATATATTTCAAGACAACTTTCGATTTCTAAGCAACAAATTACCAATGATATATATATATATAATAATTATTATATATATATCATTGCAAATTACAAACAGAAAGATGACAAGATGACAAAACCAGCTAGCAAAACTGTTCCAGGTTTGAAGAAGGATAGAAAGAAAAAAAGAGGATTATTCTTATTACTTTTGAATATAAGAAAAGAAGAGGATTTTGTAGAAAACAGGTTCAAGAACTTGCTGGTGTAAATACAATCATTGTAAATACTCCTGACTTTGTAAATATTACTGAAACTCATGAAACAACCACCCCGATACCGTAACCGCCTGGTGATGAACTGGTAAACGAAAGCTTCAACGCTCTGATCTGGGAACGTATACCGAAGTCAAACTTTGTTTCGCTTAGTTGTTTAAGGTTTGGAGTATATGATGCTCATTTTAATATTGGGATGAAGTCAAGCATCCTTATTTATGAAAAGCTTGGTATTATCCCCAATAACTTTACGTTGAAAGGTTGTTGTTTATTGAATTCTCTTCGGTTAAGGCGATCATTGTACAAAAATGATCCGGTTAAAAAGACAAAGCGCCAGTCGAAAAGGGGGAAAAGGTTGAAAAAAAACAAGGAAAAAATCGAACAAGAAGATTCTAAGCAATATGTGCCTGGAGGTTTCTGAGTTTCCATATGTTTTATTTAGTATATACTGCAGTGTTTCACTTTTGTCTTCATATATTGTTGCGATTTTCTAAAAACATGAATTTTTAGACGCCGGAACAAATATTTGAACATCTGTTTTGAATTTTTACATGAGATTTTTAGGAGTGATTCATCTTATTGTTCTCTATGGGGTGAGCGAAACAAATAAACAAAAAACATTGTACTTGAAGGAAAATTGAGTAAGATATATTGTAATATTTGAAGAGTATATTTAACCATACGGGGGAGAGCCACTTTAAAAATTTTGAAAATTTAAATTCGCTCACCCCATAGATTTAGCCCATAACAACAATTTGTCAAAGTTTCAAGTAACATTAATGCCTTGATCTTTAGATATTTATTCCAGGAGCAAGCCCTATTTTGTCCAAATTTTGAGGTTTTTTACGGTTTAAGTTTTTTTCTGGAACCTTGTTTGAAATTTTGAGGGGTGTTCCCCCTTTAAGAGATTTTACTGTGAAAATTATTATCCAAAACATTTAGATCTATACAAGGTTGTTCTCTATTTTATTCTAGTTTATTTTCAAAATGAGATTTGTGTTTTTAATTGTGGTATAAAAAAAATTATTTCATAAAATTACTTTATTATTTGTATAATTTTTGCAAAATAAAAAAAGAAATAAAGTAAGAGAAAATTATTGAAAGTTAAGCATTAGCCATTCGAAAAGAAAACATTTAGCATAAGAGAAATAAATTCATGTTAGCACGTTACCAAGACCAACTAACAGATAAATAAATATCTACAGAAAATCTAACCTTTCTCTTTGACTTTACTGATGTCTAAACAGACAATGTATAAGATTAAGTCTATCTTCTGTCATTGTCGATCTAGAATAATTTTTAAGACTCCTAATAACAGAGAATTAGACTGCTTACACTCACAAGAGGTAATGGAAATCGCAGTAAGAATTCTAAGAGCAGTTTCAAAATTTGCGAAAGTATGTAGTACATAAATCCTCTTTTATCCATGAGTATTCAAGTGAATTGGAAAAACAATTTTCAAAAAAATGCCTACTCAAGTATCTAACCTTTATCTTTATCAGAAAACCAATGTTGGTTTCAAACTTAACCACTATAAACCTACAAATGTATATCTTTATCGAAAAACTAAGCCCGTCGTGACATTCAGCATTTTCAGCAACTTAAATTAAACTACTTTTAAGTTATTAAGTAACTTTTCATTTAAGAGGTTTTAATACCTTTTGTTTAAAATGAAACTACAGTTGAACTCATGTAATTCGAACTCCTATAATTAGAAATATGTTTCTAATAGAAATAACTTGTGCGCCCTTACTTATAGCCTGTCCAATATTCTACACCGTGGAAAACACCTTTTGCTTATTCTTTTTCAAAATTTGGCCGACAAAGCTTGAACTCCTATAATTCGAAAACTCATGTAATTCGAACAAAATTTAAGACCGCTAGAGGATTCGAATTACATGAGTTCAACTGTATTTATACTTTCTCGACAAAAATCGTAGTAATAATATTAATAGTATTACTAAACGCTCCTTAATAAAAAGTTTTACTTCACTAAAAGAAGTCCCGTATATCGGTTTGTTTGAGTTTGTCAGAAATGTCATCTACCGTATTTATTCTAATTTAGTGCGGCCAAAAAAATAATTATTTTGGCCTTGCCGCACTAATAATAAGAGGAAATAAATTACCGACTTTTCGTCTTTCCAAATCCGCACTAAATATTAGAGGAAAATTTGATCATTACAGCACTAAATTAGAGGAAAATAAATTACACAAGTTTTTTTTCTTTTTTTTTATTTATCTCCTTTATTTTTGTTAAATTTAGGCCTTTTCTTTTTTCTTTTCATCTCATCTTCCATTCATTGTCTTTTCTCTTCAAATTTCTCAACCTCATCCAACGTCTTTTCTTGCATTTGAGAAAAAAGTTTTTCGTTAAAAGATTTAAAAGTAAACTCGGCGGGCAACTCCAAACCACCTTGTTTTAGGTCCACTGAGTACCTTCTTTGCCCGTTCACTTTGATTGAAACTTTTCCACCATTTCTCAAAAAGAAAAATGTTAGTTTTGATAAAAACATAGGAATGTGGCCAACTGTTTGTTCACCATTCTTAACAGCAATGGCATATTTATCTGCAACAAGTGCTGTAGCTCAAAAGCACAAAAGTGGGTTTTTTCTTGCTTGGAAAAGTCAATCCGCACTATAATTAGAGGAAAATAGACCCTTTTGCTGCACTAAATTAGAGGAAAATCGGAAATTCCTAATACCTTACCTGCACTAATAATTAAAAGGAAAAAAATTGTTCAAATTTCGAAAAAAGGCCATCCGCACTAATTAGAGGCCGCACTAAATTAGAATAAATACGGTACCAATATTGAGCTTACAATACATGGATACCAGAGCAAAAGAAGACGAGCAGTTCTCATGGAGCCTGACAATCCCAAAGATACATGCGTGTTAAATTAAATAAAAATGTTGTTGGACATTTAAGGTGTTACGGGAAGACTTGCAAAAACAATCTTTTTCTTTCTGCGGAGTGATCCATACTCTAATTCTTCTGTAATCTTGGAGATGGAGAGGGCATGCAAGTGCCTTGCCGACTGAGCCTATTTGGACAGGCGAAATATATGGAAATTTTGAAGTAGGAACTACACAAAATGAAAGAAATTTAAATATACAAATCAAGTCTTTTTGTTTTCTTTATTTCCCAAAGTTTGAGTTATTGGAAGAAATTAGCCGAAGGGGACAAGAAAATAGTTCGAGATAACAAATGTTCGAGTTATCCGAGGTTTGAGTTAACCGGATATATTTATAAGGAGGTATTAAGGAAAATTCAAGGGAAACACGAAAATAGTTCGAGATAATGAAAGTTCGAGTTATCTGGTGTTCGAGTACTTTAATATGATAAATTAAATTTTGCGGATTGCGCGGATATTGGCCTAATCCGCGAAATTAAGTCTCCGCGAAAATCTGAAAAGTAGCCATCCGCGAAAATTTGTCCCCGCGAAATTTTTATAAGAAAATTTCCGAAAATTTTCCAGTCAAAATCTCCAATACTTCATACTTCGTACTCAATTTCCCTGTTTTCAATTGATGCTTTAGCTCTTCAGAGCCCTGCTCTTCAAAAGGACATTTTACTTCCTTCTAATGACCACTGACTGTACTGACCACTTGTGAGTTTCATAAATTAACAATTCTTTGTGTGGCGACACCATAAGAGTGTTTCCTTGGCCAGAATTCGTCTATAAAAGTTCATTTTTTGGAGATTTTTCGACAATGAATATGGCATTTTGTTGTGAAAACGAATCGAGAGCCAATTTTGCCGGTTTAAGAAAATATTCAAAACGTCGAAACGCGAAATTAAGTCTCCGCGAAATATTTGGAAATGGCTCATCCGCGAAAATTTATCACATTAAAGTATACCGTATATAAAAATCAAATGGCATTTTCAAATCAGTTTTTTCTCACTTTTTTCTATTAAGGATTTGTTCTAGGGGAGAACTATCAATTATGGGCATACTAGCCCAGATTAACATTTAAACAGGATTTGAGCTCCGCCGCAAAAAAGCCACGATTTCCCTTGCCCGCCGTGCTTTGGACTCTGACCATTTCTTCGACTGTGCACTCCAGCGCCCACCCTCTGGTGAGCATAGGCGCCTGAAATAAAGACGCCCATTTGTGCCTGCCGCACAACAGCTTCTGGAAAGCACCGAAGAACTCGGCATGAGTGCGGCACACTGGACGAACAATACATGGAACACGGAATGGCATAACAACACCTCTAGACTCCGTGACTTCATAGCCGACGCCGTCTCCCATCCACCGAGAGTGTCCCTCGCAAGACATAAGTGGGTCAGACTTAACCGCCTACGCACCGGCGTTGGACGCTTCTGTTCAGACATGTACAAATGGGGTATGGCTCCTTCACCAGGTTGCAAGTGTGGAGCAACAGAACAAACCGCAGATCACATTGTCCATGACTGCCCAATCTATCGGCCCCCACATGGAACATCTGGTCTGAAGACACAGGATGAAGAGACTGTTGAGTGGCTGACGACGTCCTGTCCCAACATCTAGTCCGAAAAGAAGATCTGCTCATACTCCGAAGAAGATTTAAACAGGATATTTTATTCTAATTTAAATTTTTTTACTCTAAAAAGATACAAATGGTAAATGGTACATGTACAGCGTTGAATACATTGTATCTCAATGCTTCAACAAGTCTTTTAGATGTGTTTTCCCTAGATGCACTTATCCGAGGATGCGCTTATAAACGGGAATATAATTTTAGCAAGTATTGATACTCTTAACAACGGTGAGCTGATAATGGCTTGATTTCGGCGTTTTACGGTATCCCGGAAAATAATAACTCGAATTTTTATCGTTAGCGCATGTGCTAGAAGATTACCGTATTGCCGTAGCTACGAGACACCGATGTCGGATGAATAATATTTTAATAACTGAGAAACAAACGCAAACAATTTCATGCAACAATCATGCCTTCTTCCCTGCGGAAAAGGCAATACGTTGCATTTGTGTTGACTTGGATAGCTTATGCATCCTCATACCTGTTGAGAAAACCCATTGGAGTGGTAAAAGTTATACATTTATCTATTATTTATATGTCATATATAAAATATTTCTTGATTGTAGTCAATAATAGTGCTCAATAAAACTTGCAGAATCAGAGCGATAATATATTTAAAAGTTTGAGAAGAAGACGGGATTCAAAAACATGAATAAGTAGAAAAAACAGGATAAAAGATAAAAAGGAAGAATTTTAAATAAAAGTCAATGAAAATACATTATATATTGTATGGATTTTTATGAACTTTATTGTTATCAGGCATGTCCAGGCTAAAAAAACTTTAAAATCAGGACTACCAGAAGATTAACTACAAATGCAAGTAAATCATAAATGAGTTACAAAAATAAATTAAAAAAATGTATATATATATATATGCCTTTTTGTCTGTATCTAGGGTTTATCGCATTGACATCTGTTTTTGCTAACTACTGCCGTTAACTACTGATACTGTATTGTTTTTTACTTACTAATTTTAACATTTTAAAATTCACACTTTTTAACAGGACACACATTGACAGATTTTGTAATTTTATCTGAAGTGTTTTATTCTGTATGACTTACTGACTTAGTTGCATAACCCTCCAAGGGTCTTTGCACATTCCTTCTTCACATAGTCTTTCCAAATGTCACGGTCTTTAGCTTTGCGTTCAGCAGTGAGCACAGGGATCCTCAAGTCTTCGTGTATTTGGTCTACCCAACCTTTTCTGGGCCTTTCTCGCCTCCTCCTTCCTGTGAAGTCTTCTTTGTAAGCTCTCTTGACAAAACTGCCATCATCTCTTCTGTTGACATGTCTGAACCAGTTCAGTCTTCTTTTCTTGGCCATGTTGAGAATGTTGTCCTTTACACCAAGCGTCCTTCTGATGTCAACTAATCGGCATTTATCCATTGTGTTTTTCCTGCCATTGCTCTAGGACAGTCATTTTTAAAGACAACTAGTTTATCTGTGTCGTCTGCTTTGAGGGTCCATGTCTCTGAAGCATAAATAGCAATGGGTATAATTAGTGCATTGTACAGTCTCAACTTTATTCGATTTGGTATTTCATTTCTTGACCAAATATTCTTTTTCAGTCTACCAAATGCACTACTTGCAAGAGCTATTCGTCTTTTTACATCATCTGATGTGTTCGGTACAACTGAACCCAGAAATACAAATTCTTCAACTTGTTCAACAGGTACACCCTCAATCTGGATATTGCGCATTTGTTCTGAGGTGATAACCTTGCACTTCTTGGCATTTATCTTCAGTCCCCACTTTTTACAAGCCTGTTCAAGTTCTTGGGTGGAGAATTTTAGCTTTTCTAACAGTGTTGATATCAAGGTAGTATCGTCCGCATACCGTATATCAGTTGTCAGACCTTCTGCTAAGTGGAAATCTCGTAAGCTAGATAATTCGTCCATTACAAACTCAAGAAATAGGTTAAACAGAGTAGGGGAAAGAATACATCCTTGTCTAACGCCTACACAGGCTTCAAACCAACCAGTGAGTGAATTATCAGTAACAGCACACTTAGTCTTGCCATACATAAACAAGTTACAAGTTTCAAGCTTACACCAATCTTCAAAAGCATTTTCCAAAGTGCCTTCCTCCATAGAGTATCAAACACTGATTTAAAATCAATAAAGTGGAAATTCAGTGGTATGTTTTGTTTTTTTGCCTTCTCAATTACCTGTCGAACAACAAATATTGCATCTACAGTGCCTCTGCCTGAATGAAAACCATACTGACTTTCCTTCAACCTTCTTTCTACATTTGTCTTCATTCTTTCCAATAGAATCTTTAAGAAAGATTTGTCTGGTATTGACAGAAGAGCTATAGCACTGTAATTTTCTTTCAAGAGTTTGTCCCCTTTTTTGTGAATAGGGGGAACAATCATTTTCGAGAAGTCTTCTGGCATTTTTTCTGCAGATAAAATCTAGTTAAATATCTTATGGAGGAGGTCTATCATTTTTTCACCACCAGCCTTCACTACTTCAATGGTAATTTTGTCGGCTCCTGGTGCCTTGCGATTCTTCATTTTATTAATTGCCGACTTAATCTCTTCTTTCATGATTTCAGGAACGTAGTCATCAAAATCAATTGGGATACGATTAAGCGAGTTTAAAACATTTTCATCATGTTCAAAGGATGTGTTTAAATGCTTCTCATAATGATCTTTTCATAATTCTAGCACCTTTTCCTGCTGGAAGTGTTTTATACCATGGTTATCTTTGATCACAGTTAAGTGCTTCTTTGGCTTTCCTTCAAGTTCTTTCACCATTTTAAATAAATTGTGACTGTCATGCCTTTGGTATTGTTCTTTCAACAGTTGGACTTTTCCTTCAAAACTTTTCTTCTTTGCACGTTTAACTGCTTGTTTGACTCTCTTATTCAGTGTAGAGTATTGTTCTCTCTTTTCCGTAATCAAGGGGTTTTTGAGCATTTCTTTTCGCGCTTCCCGTCTTTTCTCACACAGATCAACTTCTTCTTGAGTCAGTCCATCAACATTTTTTCTTTTTCGCAGACCAACTGTATTCCTTGTCACTTCGTTTGTGGCTGTTTTAAATTCTTCATAGAGCTTTTCCATGTCGGTTTTTAGTCCTAGAAGGGGTTCAAACCTTCCTCCAATCTTCTGCTCAAATATACCAGCTGTTGTAGGATCTTTGAGTCTTGTAACATCGTACCTTTTAATATCAGGTTTCTGCCGGTACCTTTTCTTAGGACATAAAGAAATTTTCGCCATTAATAGGGAGTAGTCTGAACCAATCTCGGCAGAGTTGTAAACCCGACAATTTCGCACCAACTTTAAATGATCAGTGGGCAAGACAATGTAATCAATTTGATTTCTGGTATTTCCATCTGGCGATATCCACGTAAATAGTCAGTTTATTAATTGCACAAAACTGTAGCATTCTTTCACCCCTATTGTTGGCTTGTCCAATACCAAATGTACCAGTGACTGATGGCCAACTGAGATAGGACTCATGTCCCACCTTTGCATTAAAGTCACCAAGGATTATGTAGCTGTTTGTTGCTAGAAGATTGTTGATTTCGTTTTGCACTTAGTCATAAAAGCTATCAATATGATTGTCACTGTAACTACAGTCTGGGGCATATATTTGGAAAATCGTAATGATGCTGATAGGTGTGTCAAAATCAATGCTTGTGATTCTTTCTGATACTAAGTTGTAATTTACTAAGCTGTTTGCAATTTTCTTAGCTATGACAATAGCTACACCTTGTCCGTGAATCTGATCTGTTCTTGACGAGTGAATTACAACATAGTCTTCCGATTCAAAACTTTCTGGAGTTTCTGTACCGAGATGTGTTTCAGATATGCCAAGAATGTCAACTTTGAGGCGTGACATTGCAGCAAAGAGATTTTGGAGTTTGCCTTCTCCGTTAAGGGTTCTAACATTCCATGTACCAATATTTGTTGTCGTGGTTGTGGTGCAACCTTCGGGCAGATTACTGACGCACCCCTGTTTTACCCGGACTAGGGGTCGGTTCAAATTTAGCATGTTCATGGTTAAGGAATAGTTTGATTGAGAAAAATATTTGACCAGGTACTTTCTCCCCTTTCGCCTTCAAACCCGCCTTTTGCCCCTTCTCCTGATTTGTTCTGAACAGTTTTGCCACGAGGAGGCTAGGAGCTGGATTTGACTCTCAGAGGCTGTGTGTTACGCAATTGCTGTCAGGGGTATTTTCTAGGTAGTGACCGCTCAATTGTCACAACCACCCCGGCAAATGACAGCCCTTCAGAACTGGAACCTGATCTTATCCTGTATAAACATTAGTAAATACATGGTCGTCCACAGAAGTTGCTGCAATTTTTCAACTTCCACAATGCAGAGTTGGATAATCAGAACCACAGCTATAATTATTTTCAAGAGTTGTTCAGGAGCTGTCTGTTATCAGTAGATCCCAATCCTTAGCATTAAGATCCATCCACTTTTGAGTTTGAAGATTTACTTTTGATAGCTGTGATATTTCAATGAGAATCTTTTTGTAGGTGGAAGCTATTTTTGTATGCTATGTAAGCTATGTAAAAATAATGTAAAAATAGCTTTGTACTGTAAAATTAGCTTTGTACTGTACTAATTTTGTGAACCAGTTTCAGTTAGATTGATAGGGATTTTAGTATGTAGAGGGTTCAAACAACCAATTAAGCTTTTAAAACAAAACTTTGCAATTTCTTTCTGGTTAGGGTTATTTTTTATCTAACTTTCCTGTTTTTTGCTTAAAACGGCAATTCAAAAATGTATCTTTCCCACCTAAGATTTAGTCAGGACCAGGAGTCAGGGGCAGACATTTTAAGGGTGATGCCTAGATTCCCCCCTTGACTTATGCCTAAAAAAATAAATTATGTATCAGGCTTTCTCATAAGAAAAATTTAGGTGTGTGGTGCTTCGCATGCTTAACCGAAGTTAAAAACATTTCAGATGTGCGATATCCACTTGCCTGAATTTGTCTAGGCGTGCGATGACATGCGATAAAATTTTAATCTCATTTTTTAATTTTGAAACATGCCATTTCGTTTCTTGTTTGACTTTAAATCTGAAAATACTTTGGCTTGGTTGTTTACGGCATAATTACATATTACGTACGTGATGTTTAACACAGAACATTTTGTACATTTTGTAATATACAAGTTGTTGTATATTAATGATTTAAATTTAAAAAAACAACAAAGCGTCTGGCATTCGGCTACAACTATCTATTTTACTATTGATTTCCGTATATGTTACTGATGACCTCTAAGTAGAATGAAACGCTTTTAACAAAAATGTTTATCTTTAAAAAGTTGTAAACAAGTGGGGGACGTTCATGCTGGTGAACCCCAAACACGAGGGCTAAGCGTCAAGTACAAGTGACTGACTCTCAAAGCCTTAACTTCCTTGTTTACATTGCCTTCTTCTATATTAAAACTTGAGGACGGAAGCGTTAACCTTTTTAGTTCATGTTAGTGAGTCATTTTAAGTCAAACTGAAATACAAAAATATCTTTAAAACCTGAAACAAAAAAATAATAAAAAATATGTGGCTTTGGTATATAAAAAAATGGTTTTGTGATTTGAATTCTTCTGAACAATCAATCAGTTTAAGCACATATTTGTGAGTTTTTAAAAATTGTTTTCAGCATATTTATCATATATTTTCTTTCTTCTAATCATGCGATTAGTAACCATAGTAACATACACACTTCTGTCTGTCGACATCGATGTTTTTAAATCTGTAAACATTTAAAAAAATTAATACAAGCCTTTTTGTAAATAAGTTTTACTTATTTAGCTGAATGTATTGATGATACTTTGTTCCGCAAGTATTTTTTCTGCTCGGGGAAAATGTTTTCAATAGACAATTATTTATTTTTCAGCAGAATTAAAATAAGAACATATATTTACAAAGAAAACAACTTTATTTACAAAGATTTATTCAAATATAAAATCAAACTTGGAATTGACGAAATTGTCTAGAGAATTTAAAACCCAGCCAACACGATTATTTTCAAAAGGAACTGACAGACATGCTAACATGATGCACTACAGGTTCTTTTAACTCAAAGACAAATTAATGCAGAGGAACTACTCTGTAACACGATAGAAAATCAAATGATAAAACATGTTGACAATAAATCAACAAATGAAACATTTTGCGCATCTTTCGACGTAACAACTTTAAGCATACAGAAGTAGCATAACAATGTTGTAAATACGTCACTAAACAACAATCATCACAATGTTTTTAATGTTCATTTAAATGAATGTGAATGTAAATTCGTTTAGGTTTTTGTTTAATTTAATAATTTTTGATATTTTCGTAACGTTTAGTGTTCAGTACGATTAAGTTGAAAATTAAACAAAACAAACGTGATATGATTGAGGCGTGCTAGTAGTCGCACGCCTTATGCGAAGAAAATAATTTGCAGAGAGCTTTTAAACGCACGCCTCAGAAGATTAAGGCGTGTGTGGAGGCGTGCGCGTGCGATCGCACGCCTCATATGAGAAAGCCTGATGTATTGAGTTTGTCTATGTTACTGCTATCCATATTTTCATGATTTTCATGGTATATATATCTGCTCTTGAAAAGTTCCATACATCCAAGTTCAGCCTTCACCACCTCTGGTTTCACTGTTTTAGGAACCATCACCTTAACAACTATGATCACCAATTACAGTTACACTAGCAGAGTTTTAACTTCAGTTGTCGTATGGGCAGTTACACAGTGCAAAAAAGAAATAAGATATTACTCTTTCTTCTTTATCGGAGGTTCATAAGGAAACTTGCAGTAACTGGCAACTGTATGAGTAAACCTGCTTCCTCGAGTGTTTAGAAACATGCACAACAAAAGAGACAAAATGGTTTGGTAATCCATGAGAAATTGCCCCTTCTCAACAGAACTACCAGTGCAGGCGTGTATCATACAACATCAAGGCTGGTAAAAGATAGATATGCCCTTTAATAACTTAAGAGTCATTTTTTATAAGAATCTTCAAGATTCTTCAAGCTGTGATACATCACATCTCAGATTTTGCTGAAAATTTAACAGGGTGTTGAGAATGATGTAGTTAGCCACCACAAAAATTTTAGCTTCTATCTCCAAATGGTTGGCCCGCTATGCCATTTTGAATATTTTGAGATTTTTCCCTTTTTTGCAGATTTTTGACCAATTGTTGTCTGAAAAAAGTTTGACCTGGAATAAAAACAGAATTAAGTGAGCTAGGAAGCTGATTTTTTCTGAGTTACTACAGCTTTTTGGATAGGTTTTGAAGGAAAGAAAATTGGCTGAAAATATTTTTTTATTTTTAGATTATGACCCCCAGCAAAGAGCAGATTTTCAACACATTTCAAAGCCCCCTGAAAACATACTGGTGCAAATTTTTGGACTGATTTTGCTAAAAACAAGTCGAAACATTAATTAGCTATGGTTAAAAAGTGCTAAAATAGATTTTTACTCTTTTTGCTTTCCATAATGGTGGATTTTAACCACATCGTAAAATTTTTTTTGAAAAAATTGGTCAGAAAGACTAGAACCCAGTCCCCAGGGGCAACACTGGAATTTTTTGAAAATTTGTATAAATGACCCTCAGACATAGCACAAAAACAAAAAAACAAAAGTAATTTTTTCTGGGAAAACTTTTTTCAGACAGCAATTGGTCAAAAATCTGCAAAAAAAGGAAAAATCTCAAAATATTCAAAATGGCATAACGGGCCAACCACTTGGAGATAGAAGCTAAAAATTTTTGCGGTGCCTAACTTCATCATTCTCAACACCCTGTTAAATTTTCAGCAAAATCTGAGATGTGATGTATCACAGCTTGAAGAATCTTAAAAATAATGCCTCTTAACTATACTCCTAAGACGCTTGCTTTCATGCAGTATTATAGATCTGCTACTGATTACCTGGTATGATAGTATTATAGATCTGCTACTGATTACCTGGTCGATATGATTATTATGTGACTTTTTAGCTTTTTGTAATAGATGATAGTGATTAATCTGATAATGTATTCAGAAAGCAACAGACAAGATATACCTCTTTCCTGTCTTGTTATTCTTGGGTGCATGCTTATGAAAGATGAATTTTATTTTGTTGTTAAAAAAACTTTGTACACATTCTTTAACTGATATAACGGTAATAATAGTCATTCGTCTTACTGATTGATCATTCTTCTATATTTTCTTTTGTTATCTATTAACTCCATCACAACTTAAAACATGATCCAACACTGTACTTCATTTGTCTTTACTATCTGGTTAACTGCTTCCACTAGTACAAACAGTAATGTCACGTCATCAGCTTTTTTCTGGTCCATAAGTCTCGCTTTTCATATTACTCACACCATTAGTCTTTTGAACGTTCTCAAAATTTCCATTTCAACCTGAATAGTTGGAATGTACTTATATATATGAAATTATAGTGAACAAATTTCTTTAGAAAGGTTAAAATAACGAAATGAAGCAGTTTATTACATTACAAACACAATCATTGGTTTTCGATTCATAACAATACTCGCAACATCTTTTACAAAGAAAAACTACTAAAAGACAAAATTAGAAATTTTTTGTGAATTTGGTATTTACTACTAAGTTAATAAGTTTGTACGGAATAAAGGCTGGCTGACTAATTTGCAACTGACTGATTTGCAGATAAACATTTAATTTTTGTTAGGTCAAATCAGATCTTCAGCAAGCATACAACTTTACGAAGGCCGATCTGGGATGGCTGGATTCATCATTTCTCTTCCCTTATGCACTGATGCAGGTATTTCATTCATGTGCCATTAACAAAAGAAGTTTACCTTTAGACTTTTAAATCCAAATAATTCAATATCTCTAGAAATGACATGTAAAATTTTTCTCATGATCAATATTTTCCTTTTTCCAGATATTTTTGGGGAAACTTGGTGATAAATATGCCCCTCGTTCTGTTTTGACTGTCAACCTTAGTATTGCTGGGTTTTCTATGGTAGGTTTGTCATGTTTTTAAGACTCTAATCTAGGTTTAAGTGATTAACAACTAACATTTCTATCAATATGTCTAACGCAATCAATGGCCACTTTTTCTGCTCCTTGTGAGAATTAAATCTGCCCTATAATAATCATCCTCTCTATCCAAACTCTTATTGTCTCTCTTATATCAATCTCTTATGTCTGTCTCTTATTTCTTATTTCCCAGTTATATATTTATTATTTTTTATTTATTATTTTTTTACAAAACAGTTCAGACAAGGTCTGAGTTTACACTGCCTAGATATAGTTCATAGTGACATGTTGTAACAAAATAATCGCTACCTGGGAACGATATTTCCTGACCTGAAGAGTATCTGTCAATTATATACTATATGTTATTTTTATATTGAAACAACAAAAATTTGGACCTGAGAGTATCTCTCATTAACTGTTTTGATATGCTAAAACATTTGGTTTTCATTTTAATAAGGTGTATTAAAATATCTGCTTTTAGTTCTGCTTTGGAATGTCAAACAAAATGGTTTTTCTTGCGATTCTACTGTTTATCAACGGATCTGCTCAGGTAATCTTTCATTTTTGTTTCTGAATTTTAAAAGGATTGAGGATACTGGGCAGTAATTTTCGATTAGATTATTAACACCAACATTCTCTCTTTCATTTTGATGTTCACATATCCTACGTATATTTGTTTCAATTTCAACAGTCATTATAGATAGCTAGCTTTTTTGCTTCCTGAAACCATGCTTCATGACATGTGATATTTTCCCTCGCATTCCTGGGAAGTTTTTTCAGAATCTTTAAATCTCCCTTGCCACTAGCCACTGCGCGTCACTCTGTAAAGTTTTGATTAATGTCGTCATTTTTATTCGGATTGATAGACACAATAGACACCCATGGGGGCAAATTCAGCTATTTAAACGCTATTGTTGAGATAAGAAGATTAGGAAACGAGATATGTTTCAATGGCCACATAGATATATTGTTGCGTAATATATATATATAACATAAGAGATAATAAGAATAATCGCACATGCTGTAATAAATTTTTGGTTTACATGTAAATGTAACACCACATTTGTGGGTGGGCCAAAACGTATGCCAAAATGCGGACACTGATAGTATATTTTCCTAACTTTCTTATGATAATAAGGTATAAACAGTCTAAGGATATAAAACATTTAGCATTTAGCATTTTATGATATACGTTTCTATAATCCAGGCATTACTTTGGCCGAATTGCATTAAAGCACTATCAATGTGGTACAGTGACGAAGAACGTGCTACCTTATTTGGTATTTGGGGCACATGTGTGTTTGTTGGAGGAATTGGTGGAACTGCTTTAGCGGTATGTTGTTGTTTCTGAAAGACAACCTTTCCCTTTTGTTAACTTAATAAAGCACCACAGTTTGTCTGTATGTCAGCTAACCCATCGATTCCTGGATTAGGGTTTCGAAATTCTTAACAAACAAAAAATTAAAAATTATGCAATTTCTACTTACTACAATCGACTGTAATAAAAGCTGTACAAATTTCTCAAAAAAGAATTCATTCCTGACAAATTCCAATGGCAATACGTTGACTAGAACAAACACATTTAGTCGCGACTCAACTAATTTCTACATAAGAAATGAAGCTTGCACCAGCAAATACAAGGTCGTCGAAGAACATTCCTGCCTGAAAATTCTAAAAAGCCTTTTCCAAACAACTATAAAGAGGACTCCTTTCCGCTAGTATTATATCCATTATCAAATTTTGTTGGTCTCTTACGTTGTCTTGTGGTTTACACCATCCTGTCTAGTTAAGCTTTCTTCAGATATATGATGAAGGCTGTCCATTTGATTATTCTTTATTGTATTTGTTCGCAGGTTCATTTGCAGAGGTTGTATGCACCAGACTTACGAATGATTTTCATCGTACCATCTGTAGTTGTCGTAAGTAACGTCATTAATGCCAGAAAATTGTTTTTCTTTAATGGTCACAACTAGAGATTTCAACTTCAATTTCTCGTGATTTTACTTGAAATTATTTGAATGATGGCTATTGGCTAGCTATATATCCCATGCGAATTGCACTCATTATTTCAATGCGAAAGAATAACTGTAATTATGCCATAATTTTGAAACGAAAATAATACTATTTGGCTTGGCTTTTAGTCATGATTTATTAAAATTGCTATAATAAATCATTTGACGATGAACACCACATGAAGGTAAGCCATAGGTCTTCGCTCATCAAAGAATACTCATCATAGTTCACCAAACATATATCCCTGAGAAAGAATGCGATTATGACGAGATAGATACAGTTGCTGATAGACGTTATATAATAGTTTCCTTCCTTTTTAATTGAAATTAAAAATTGTGTGGTTAGAAATGATTAAATCACAATTTAAGAGTATGGTCACACTTGCCCTAAACACTCACGTTTGCTTTTCTAACCAAAACTAGAATAAGATCTGATAAAAAGCAACAGTGCGTATGTACATACATGTTTAAATAATTGTTGTGTATTTTTTTAGATAGTTATTGCAATGATAGTATATTTATTCCTAAAGACACCCGATGAGTTGAACATTGTTATAGATGGGAAAGGTAAGTTATTAGTTAGTTAATTATTACTTTACTAGCTGTATACAAGATACACTCCTACTTACGAAATACAAAATGGGCCTTTCCCATAATTGTAAATTCGTGAATACAACTACCAGAATCCCTTGCGTTTTAACTTTTAAATCCTCTAAATAAATTGAACTACTAACGACAAAGATTCATTTCTAAGCACAAATTATTTTAACTATTAATATGATTCTATTTAATGTGTTTTCAAATTAAAATTCGTTTTATTCAAAGATTTAACGCAAAGGATTCTGGTAGTTGTATTTATGATTTTATAATTATGAGAAAGGCCCATTATGTCAGGTGAAAAGATATTTGGATGTTTCGATCTTTGCAAGCTTTTTAAAAACGGATAGTTAGCCTACAGTTTGTAAATTTTCTTCATACCATGAGGTAATTGAAATCGTAAAATATTGGCAAATTTTAGGTCTTAGTTTTTTCACTGGTTTGCCGGTATATGTCGGACAGAAATTATTCCTTTATCAAAATTACAGATCTTAACCTGATATTTTTTTTATTTGCTTCTCAATGATCACCATATTATACATTAGTTCCAAGACCTTAATGGTCTAAAATGCTGTAAATACAATAAAAACAACAAATAAACAAAACATGTATTATATAGATACATAGAATATATTTCATTACAAAAATTAGCTGAAAAAACAACAACAACAACAACATTGGTTTGAATGAAAAGGAGAGGAGACAAAACCTAGTACTAAAAAGTAAATAAAAGGCTGCCACCGTATTGTCACAAATCATCAAAATTTAGGTTGTATTGAAAACAAGAAGAAATACCGCAAATCCTCGAATTGACCCCCCCCTCGATTAAGCCCTCCTCTTTGATATTTGACATTGATATTTTGAACTGAACACGTATGAAGTATTGAGGAACATATGCATATATCTTTTTTCTGGGTTAGTCATACCACATTTTTTTATTAGCCCCCCCCCCCTCGAATACCCCCCCTCCCCTCGAATAAGCCCCCACTTAAAAAATCATAAATTAATTAGCCCCCAGGGGGCCAATTCGAGGATTTACGGTAGTTAAAAAGAAAAAGCCTATTGCGATAAAAGTAAGCTACAGATCGATGCAACAGCACCACAGTTTGAAGTATAAATGTTTTGACGTAAATTTTTCATGATGAACTTTGCAAGATTTAAAATCTGTCTAAAAAAAATTTCTAAAAAGCATCAGTTTTGTGGATTGGAAGCCAACCAGTGCAGCCATTGAAAGCTGAAAGTAAACAAGGTTTTATTAAAATTTAGGATGTTTTTTATCTACAGTTTTACAGCAGTTCTTTCTTTTAATAATAAATAAAACCAAGTTATAGCGTAGGAAACACAATAAACCTAAACATTAAAAACAATAAAATATGAAATTCTAACTATAACAAAACCATTATCATCGTG
The DNA here is from genome assembly GCA_963930725.1 of Candelabrum cocksii. Lineage (NCBI taxonomy): Eukaryota > Metazoa > Cnidaria > Hydrozoa > Anthoathecata > Candelabridae > Candelabrum > Candelabrum cocksii. Next base: position 8,493,809 of record OZ005678.1, on the reverse strand, counting down.
ATTGTGGAGGGGAAAAGAGAAAGCTTACAAAGCCTAGTTGGGTGTAAACAAACTCCTCAACAATATCTTCCATTTTTGGAAAAGATTTTTTCGGTTTCTTGAATTTCGCATTTCTTGCTCGATTTTGATTTTCTCTCTACACGTCCACTTAGAAAACTTTATGTTTTGCATTTGGAATTTTATCACACTTCTGCCGCTAGTCTTGTCTTGATGTTTGGTTACCAATATCTATCCATTTTCACTAGGTTTTCACTCAAGTCCCATAAAAATTTGCTCGAATCAGTCATCAAAATAATGCTTAGATTTTGTTCCTAGATTTATAATCTAAATATGACTAATATGTTTAGTCTGGATTCTTCTTCCTCATCATTTCCATCACTGGAACTAAAATCAAGAATAGGAATATCTCCATCATTGTCACTCCAATCACCACATCTTTGTCTTCACCTGCTTTTTCAACAAGAAAATCAACAAAAAACATTGTCAGCGTTCTCCATATTAATGGTGAATTGACGCAATAAAGGTAGTGGGTAGCTAGCTATCTACAGCTAATATTCATTCACTATATTAATTATATAGGCTTTAAAATATATCAATGTAAACAAAATGTCTGAAAATAAATCGATCTTCCATAGACAACGATGGAACATGAACTAAAACATGAACAAAGCCGTGGGAATGGGGGGGGGGGGGGGGCTATGGGGGCCTACGGCTATCTGCTGCTTCACTTCAGTCATCAACTCACGAGCGAAGTTTAACAGAAATAACGCGCACATTTCTACGGCATCTGAGATTTAATGTTCCATGTGATGGTGCGATTAGCAGATTCTATTTATCGTCTTCCTTCTTAAGTCACAACGACATAATTGGAAGTGAAAGAATTCTTACCGTATTTTCTAGTCATCAAAGATATTTCTCGTCTCATTTCCTTCATTTTTACTCGCTAGATAGTATAGTCATCTAAGCCCTAAAAAATAGTCAACCGGGAAAAAATTCGTAACTTAACAAATTTGGTACCAAAAGAAGCACAATTTTATGGAGATTAACTTGTCCAAAATCCTCTTTCATTGGTTTTGGGCAAAAATTTTTACAGTATTTATAGTAAAAGGGGGTATTTTCTGTTTTTTTCGTTAAAATCGCATATTTCAAATTGATCAATTTTTTTAAGAACTTGATTTGAATATGAACCAGAAATGCTGCGAATTTAAGATTTGGTACGGATGTTTCTTATAACATGAAGTTAAAAATAAAACAAACAAAAAATATATTTTTTTGCTGACGTCATCAAAATTTGAAAAATTGCTTCAAAAACACCTTAAAAATAGCTATTTTAAAATACAATAATGTAAATAAGGCAAATGTCCTAACCGTATAATTGAACAAGTTATAAACATATAGAACAAAATATAGGCATAAAGAAGGTAGGTAAATAAGGTCAAGTGTAGTTTAAAAGGTAAAATCGGTAATTATTGCAAAATATCTTTTATAGATTTTGCAAGTTGAAAGAATTTTCTTGTGTAATTATATTTTTAGCGTTGCAACTATTAATAACGCAATTAAACATCAAAGATATCAAATATATTTCTATCTTCTTCCTCGTCACTTTCAACACTGTCCTCGTCTGATGAAACTTCTTGGTGGTTAGAATTCTCGCATTCAACTCCATTGCAGTTACCGCAAGCAGAAACGCATGGGAGCCCGTGTCGCTTGCAACTTCAAACGTTGGTACTGCATGGGCTCTTCTTGGATACGTTACAGTTGCATCGTATAAAGCGAAGAATGTCGTTAGGTGCCGCGTTCAAATCTGTCATTATTGGCTCGAAATTGCCATCTGATAATTTCCAGCCCCAATCAACCGGACTTAGTTCAACACCCATCAGTGTTTTCCATTCAATAACCTGCAGATGGATTCGCAGAAAGTGATACTTTGCAGCATTTTTCGTAGGAGCAAGAAATTGTGGTTTAATTCTTGTTTTCGATGTTGCTGCAGCTTTCGTAAATTGATGATATCTTAAATCTTCCATCGACCAATTGTCTTTTCCACCATAACTATAAAACATATAAAACACATTACTGTAAATGTGAACACAAAAACTTTAAGACGTGTTAATATGTAAAGTCATTTTTACCTCAACATTAACATTTGAAGTCCTTTTTGTTCTACTTCTACTGCTGTTGCGGTCTCATCTTCAAACACCTCAGCATATCCTTAAAAGACGCTGTTTGACTTGAACTTCGTTAAACAGCCCGTTTTTCCTGATATAAAGGTCGAAAGTGATATTTTTACAATAAATTGTGAGAAATGGACTCAGAAGAGATAATCATTAATTAATCAGTTCCCAATTGATACCCCTAAGTATGTATAAACACGTCAATTTTAAAGTTATCTGATACTCACCCTTTTAATTGTAAAATCGAGAAGTGCAAAAATCCAGGCAATTAGGAAAATACAGAAAATCATGCTTACCCTGTCCATATAACGCAGACGTGGTATCACATCCTGACCAGGCATGGATGAATAAGATATGACTTGTGATGACATCTCCAGCTGAAATAACCAAATCTTCAATTTTCCACATTTCTTTGTCCCCTTTGTTACTCGGGACATCCGAAAGCATATAGAGATTCATACCATTTTTCCAATGAAACATCAACAGAACCAAGATATCAGTGTCAGCTGCCACGATAACAACATCTTTGTCGACATCTTCTGCATACTCAAGGGCGGCTGAAACAATTTGTGTGTCTGCATCTCCCAAAGTGTTTCGAACATCGTGACCTTCTCTCTTCAACTCATTCGACAGGAAAGATATGAATTGTGATTTATTCTGGTCGTTCTTTAAGAATACATCTTGGTTGAATGTTGGAATCATATCCAGGTTCTCCAAATTTACAAAAGCGCTTGTCTTTCCAGTTCTTCATTTGTGCTTGTGATCTTTAACGTAGGGACCATTATCATATCCATCAAAGACGATACACGATCAACCATACTTCTTGTTAACATACTTTGTATACTGATCCAAAATTGATTGATATGAACGATTTTTTATCCACTTAACTTTATGCAGTTAAGCACCTCCGTCAAGCACATGAAATGATTGATCCATATTGTAGGTTGACGCCGTAGTATCTTTCTTCAAAGCTTGTCCCAGTTTCGCTTTGCTTGACTTTCGCATCATGGAATCCTGAAATAACGAAGTAGGAACGGTAGTGAGCTCGTACTGGAAATAGCTTCGTATATATGATACACGATCGACCAAACGGTATTGGCATTAGAGAGGATTTAGGTTTTGCAAGCAGCAAATGATTTGACCAATACTGTTTTAGATTTGACTTGATCAACACTTGTAGGAATGTCTTCAGGAGATTAGGAACAGATTCGTTTGTTATATCTGATATATCTGTTGTTTTTGGATACTCTGAGGTGTCAAATTTTGTTTCTCGTATTTCGGCCATGATAACTTTAGCAGCAGTGGTAACTATCCGTTCAGCATCTTTTTCTTTATCTTTTCTTCTTTCTTTTTTCCACATTTCATTTAGATAGAAATCTGCCATGCCTTGGAAACATGCAACATTTTGTTTTCCGTCAACTTCAGTAAAGTGCAATTTACTTCCATATCTCTCTTGAAGTTTCTGTTTCAATCTTTTGACACTATACACGTTTTCATAGCCTGCAAAGGTTGTCATTTTGTCATGTAATTCTCTTAAAGTATGGAGTTCTGCATCTGAATCAACTTCTAGCCATATACATAGCATTTCAAACCAATGAAACATACCCTCGTCTCTAGGGCAACCTCGTTCTCCTCCATCTGGATCTGATGACTTCTTGTCTGTCATGAACCTTTGAAGACATGATCTATGGTATCGGCCCTCATCTGCAACAAGATCAGAACAGCAGCTCAGCCTATTGTGCACCTCTTGACTCCAAATGTCGTTTCTTCGCTTGCACTTTTCTAGCAAATTTCTGTGGAAATCTAATAAGGTTACCAAATGGATTGTATTTCGATTAGGATGCTTTGTATCTATTGTGGAGCTTTTTCGCATAGAAAACACTGCTGCATAAAATCAAACGATCCACTGCTTGAGCGTAAAAGCTTAGGTCGAGGCTTATCTTGGGTAGTCGTTTCTTCGGTTCTCCTTCTTTTATCTGTGAAATCTCTTCGACACGATTTATGAACCAATATTTGTTTTGCCGATTGGACATCTCTTTCTAGTCGCCCTTTTAAGTTTTCATTTTGTCGAAATTCACAGAAATTTAGCAGTGATTGAATACCTTTATCTCCAACACAAATCTTCGGATTTTCTATCGTGAATTCCACGAGGCAAATGATACACCTCTCAGAATTTCTATCCTCTTCCATCACCTAAAAAACAATAACAGTAAGTCATATTAATAGTTATTATAACCCTCGATATGCATAGTTGTTATCTAGCCCTACCTTTATACCCCTTCCTCAGATAAAGTAAATACTGATTATCATACAAAACAATTACGGGTACAAAATAGGAAATAAAAAATTACCAATATTAGAGCAGCTCCAAATCAACTGTTTTTAGTCTTCGTGCTTGAAAATCAAATTCGACATCTCCATCTTTTACTATTTCTAATATAATTGTTCTAATTATTATATAATTATTTTTTTAATTGTTCTGCTTCTAAATGAAAAAGATAAAAAGAATATAACATTTGGTAAAAATAATTTACTAAATTACGATCATTGACTCCTTATTATTCCTTAAGGCTGACTGAATACCGAAAAAAACACCAAACTTTCAAGTTTCGATGACGTCAGCAAAAAAAATTATTTTTGTTTTTGTTTTACTTTTAACTTCATATTATAAGAAACATCCGTACCAAATCTTAAGTTTGCAGCATTTCTGGTTCATATTCAAATCAAGTTCTTAAAAAAATTGATCAATTTGAAAAATGCGATTTTAACAAAAAAAAACAGAAAATACCCCCTTTTACTTTTTACTCGACAATTGTCGATTTCGATTGCTTTTGCTTTTAGTAGAAGGTTGTGCTTAAAAAGCTGCAAAATTATATTAACATTGTTGTTGTTTTTATGTTGATCTGGGGCTATTTTTGTGCCTATTTCTTTGGTTTTACTGCACTGTTGGCTTACTGGTTGTTGGCATATAAATTTCATTGTTCTTGGTAAAAAATTAGTGAAAAAGTACCAGAAATTGTGTGTTTTGGTTGATCATCCTTTACATTCTCCCAACCACTTTTTCCCACTACAATTACATCTAAAAGTTCAACTCCCTGTAACTCATTATTATCTACCTACCTTATTCTACTATAATTACATCTAATTAAAAGTTCAACTCTGTCATAAAATACTTGTACCATAAAATCTAAACATTTCTTCGACATTTGTTTTCAGTTTTATAATTATCTAAATTATTATTTTTCCAATATTCTGTAAGTCATAAATTGAGATCTGCACCCTACAGCAGCTTTAAAAACCTACATACCCACGAGGGTCGCTGCAAGCGGTCGAGGTGGTACTTTGTAGGAGAAGTATATCTGCCATAGGCCATTTCTCAACACTTTGTACCCACATTTGATATTTTGATATATATACATAGTTTTTCAATAAACTTTTTATAATGATGTTCTAAGTGTATATTCTCCAAAAATTGTGCGAAATTATTGAAAATCCTCAAAATAATGAAGCAAGCGGATATTGAAGGTTTACTCAATAGCTTAAAAAGGGAACTTATTGAGCATTTTGATTCCGGCAATGAAGAACTATCAAGAAAGTTTGACGATAAATTTGACAAACTATCAAAGAAAATTACTACAATAAAAAAAACGGCTGACGATGCACTAAAGACCGCACGTGAAGCACTTGATCTAGCAACAAAAAACAAAAAAGATCTTCAGAATATCCGACATGTTTTTGAGAGTCAGCAAATCGAGCAAAATGAACAAAATTCTAAAATTCATTTGCTCGAAGAAGATCTATCCCTTGAAAAACAGAAGAACGAGGCACTAAATATCAAGTTAGAGGACCAAGTTAATCGCTCCTGCAGGAACACTCTTGTTTTCAAGGGAATCAAAGAGGAAAGCGATGAATCTTGGTCAAATACCAGAACCTTGCTTGGGGAAGTTCTTGCTGGCATATGTGGTGATGATCTCGCTGACACAAGCACGTGGATCAAAAGGGCTCATCGATCAAAGCCAAATAAATTTAAGACCGGAAGGAGAGACATTTTTGCTGAGTTTTATGTCTGGGACGTATGCCAATATATTCTTAAAAAATCTCGCCAATTAGATACCATGGCCAAATTCAGTCACGTGATCGTAGATCAAAAATATGGTCCCGACACAACATGGAGGAGAGATCAAGCTCTTCTTGTTAGGAAAAATTTGAAAAAAGAACGGAAGATAGTTAGCGGCCATGTCGCGTTCCCTGCTCGGCTAATGGTAAAATTTTCGCAGTCAGACAAGAGCTTTGTTTTGTACAATGACTACTCTTTAATTGAAATAAAGAGAAAGAAGATACCTGACAGCTGATAATTTTATTTATTAAGTCTATTTTACGATTTAAAATTGCCATCTTTCTTCGTTTCCATTTCAAACATTTTGTTTCGAATCAAAAATTAACAAATAGTTATTTGCACATTTTTTGGAGGTTTTAGAAGTACACATTTTCATTAACAGACCATTTCAAATTCCGTGTGTTTTTTCTATTTTCTAAATATGATTAAAAGGTTTCCATGCAAAGGTTGTAAAAAGACTGTAGCGAAAAACCACAGGGCTCTTCAATGCGATTCTTGCAGTCAATGGATACATAGGAAATGTAATGGGATTGATAAAAAAACCTATGACAAACTTGCTGAAAATACCGACCGTTGGTACTGTATATACTGCTCCAAAAACATCTTTCCTTTCATTAACATAAATGATATTGAATTTAAATCTACTCTCTCTGGTTACAACATTTCATTTAATAGTAATAACAATTTTCCCAACTTCCCTCTCTTTAACAACATAAACAATCTTGACACTCCCATTGACTGTAGATATGCTGACACTGCTGAGATAAATAACCTCACCAATTCCTCTTCTTCCACATTTCTCCATCTCAACATTGCTTCTTTATCTTATCATCTCATTGAACTTGAAATTTTAATAAACTCATTGCATATAAAACCTGAAATCTTTGCCATCTCTGAATCAAGGCTCCAAAATAATGATCATTCCATAACTGACATTAATATAAATGGCTACACTTACACTCACACACCAACTGAGGCTAAAAAGGGTGGAACACTCATCTATATTAAATCTGAGTTAAATTTTAAACTTCGCAACGACCTAAACATTTATAAACCCAAGGAACTTGAATCCAGCTTCATTGAACTAATGTATCCCGGTAGAACTAATTTAGTTATCGGTTGTGTATATCGTCATCCCACAATGTGTGCATCCGACTTTACTAAAGACTACTTTGGTCCCTTATTGGAAAAAATATCTTTAGAAAACAAACAGTTTATGTTAATGGGAGATTATAACATTGACCTTCTCCAACATGAAAAAAACAGCATTGTAGCCAATTTCCTAGATACTGTAACTTCAAACACATTTTTTCCTTTTGTCTTGTACCCAACTCGCATCACCTCCCATTCAAAAACTCTCATTGATAATATTTTCCTTAATTTCTACAGTGAAGATATCACATCTGGCAATATAAATGTTACAATTTCTGATCATCTGCCTCAGTTTATAACTATCCAAAATTTTAGAAGTAACAATCAATCTAAAAAGAAAACCATTAGTCGACGCTGTTTCAAAAGGTTTCAAAAAGATCAGTTTATAAATGATATTTCCTGTGTGAACTGGGATTTACATATTAAGGAGACTGACGATGTAAATGACTCGGTAGCTATTTTCTTTAAACAATTTGAAAGTATTCTAGATAAACATGCTCCATATAAAAATCTAACTAAAAGACAATTAAAATACCATGACAAACCGTGGGTGAGTAAAGGCATCTCAAAATCTATTAAAATAAAAAATAAAATCCATAAAAAATTTCTCAAAGCTACTAACATAAGAACTAAAAATAATCTTTATAAAAAATTTAAAATATATCGAAATAACATTAGCAACCTTCTTAAAACAAGTAAAAAAATCATTACATTGCATTTTTTAATAAGAACATCAACAATATAAAACAGACTTGGATGGGCATAAAAGAACTCATAAACATTAAATCTAAAACTAAAAATAATATAAATAGTCTTAACATAAATGATAACATTGTAACAAACAAAAAGGACATAGCCAACCATTTTAATAATTTTTTCTCTTCCATAGCATACAAGCTTTCAAATAAAATTAAAAAGTCTAAAATGGATTTTAAAGAATATTTACTTGAACCTAATACCAATAATTTCTTCATTTTACCAACAACTAAAGAAGAGGTTGATAACCTTATAAAAGATTTACAAGTAGGAAAGAGCACAGGCCCCAATAGTCTACCTACAACACTCCTTCAACTAGTTTCTAAATCTATATGTAATCCCCTCAGCACCATTATCAATAATTCCTTCCAAAAAGGCATCTTCCCTGACTTGTTTAAAACTGCTAAAGTCGTCCCTGTTTTTAAAAAAGGATCCAAACTTGACTGCTGTAACTACAGGCCTATATCACTTTTATCTAATATCAGCAAGATCTTTGAACGACTTATGCACACAAGGCTTTATTCATTTTTATCTAGATTCAAATGTTTGTACAAGTATCAGTTTGGTTTTAGGAATAAGCATTCAACAACACATGCCCTAATTGAAATCACCGAATCTATCAGACTTGCTCTTGATAAGGGTCAGTATGCATGTGGTGTCTTTTTGGACTTGCAGAAAGCTTTTGATACAGTGAACCATGACATATTAATCTCCAAATTGTACTACTATGGTATCCGAGGTATACCTTCCAAATGGTTTGTCTCCTATCTTTCTAACCGTCAACAATTTGTATCCATTGATAACCATTTCTCTGACACACACATTGTTAATGTAGGAGTCCCCCAGGGTTCCATACTTGGACCTTTGCTCTTCCTCATTTACATAAACGATCTAAACAAATCTATATCACATTCATCTTGCTATCATTTTGCAGACGATACTAACTTATTGATAATAAATAAATCTCTTTAAAAAGTAAACAAATATATTAACCATGACCTATCAACTCTGTTGCAATGGCTTCGAGCCAATAAAATCTCTCTAAATGTTAGTAAAACTGAAATAATTATCTTTAGATCCCTTAATACTCTTCTTAATAAAAAAAATAATGTAAATATCCCTAAACATCTAAATTTCAGGCTAAGCGGAGAGAAAATTAATTTATCTAACAAAATTAAATATCTTGGTATCCATATAGATGAGAATTTGAACTTCAAAGATCATATTCATAATATCTCATTAAAACTCTCTTGCTCTAACGGAATGTTGGCTAAGGTCAGGCACTATGTATCTTTCGATACACTATTAAACATCTATCATGCCATCTTTAATTCACATCTCAGATATGCTTGCCAGGTTTGGGGCCATTCTCATAAAACTTCCCTTCGCAGAATCTCTTCTCTTCAACAAAAAGCTCTTCGTTTAATCTTCTTTCAACCTCCTCAATGTAGCACTGACATCTTGTTTACTCTCTCTAACATACTCCCTTTTCATGATCTAGTTCATAGCCTCAATTGTTTATTAGTATGGGAGCATCAACATTTTAGACTACCCTCTGTGTTTGATAACATATTTATGAAAAGAACTGGAGACTATCATAATCTACGGTCAGTTGAAAACAACAACCTCTTAGTACCCCATAAAAATACATCTACATATGGTATCAATTCTATTACATATCAATGTATCCGTGACTGGAATACCCTGCCTAAAGAATTTAAAATGGACCAGAACCGGTTCCAATCTAAAAGTAAATTTTCAAAAGCCCTTCTTAATTACTTTGGAGACAAAAATTCTTAATATCTTTTTTATCTTATATAATAGGGAAGTTTATCTCACGTGTATATATACATACAGTTTTTCAGTTTGTTTGTTGTTGTTGTTGTTGTTGTTTCTGTTTTGTTTTTGTTTTGTTTTGTTCCTCTTCGCTTTTTGACTTTTTCATTCCTATTTTTCCTCATCAAATCCATTTCACTTCCAATTTAGACTTTTTGATCGTACTCTGCAGATATACTTTTACTTTTGAATTATTATCGATATGAGGTCGTTGCGTATTTTGTAGTGTTTCACTATTTGCAACGTTCCTGTGCTATTTGTATTTGTACACAGATATGTACTCAATGCTTTTATAAAAGCACGAAATATATTGATTTGATTTGATTTGATTACTATAAATACTGTAAACAATTTTGCCCAAAACCAATGAAAGAGGATTTTGGATATGTTAATCTCCATAAAATTGTGCTTCTTTTGGTACCAAATTTGTTTAAGTTACGAATTTTTTCCCGGTTGAACCCTAATATGACTATACTAAGAGGGCTATATACATAGTTCATTAATAATAGCTAGAAAAAGTTGGCAAGTTCAAAACTTTTTATCCAAAAAAATGCTCGCTAACTCGCTAAATTTTACAAATCTCTTGTTACATGGGATTTACTACTAGGTCGTCCTCAGACGAGCCGAATTGGCTTTACAATGCTAATTAAGGACTGTGGGGCGCAACTCCTCGCAGTCCCAAGTCCCGTCTCCGGGTTCCAACATTAGTCTACCAAATTTCCCTCACAAGGCTTTGGTTAACCCGTGGTAAGTTTTTCAGGCACTTCCCAAAGGTGCCGCGCACTCAGGTGATTCTCGATTTGAACAATTTTTTTTGTCGCGAGAATCGAACCTGGGCCATTGGGCCAAAAAACATAAGTTTCGAGCACTGCCTAGACCGCGCACGCACAAATTAAAACGATTTAAAACATTTAACGTTTTATTTTATCCATCATTTTTCTTCTTTTCTTATGGGGGTATGTATGTTGTTGGGGAATTCGAATAAATATTTGTTACACCACTCCTGTGTTATATAATATAACCATAAGAAATTTCTTTTAGGCCTGCCCAAACATGTTCAAGAGGAAAAGGAGTCACGTGATCTGAATCTGTTCCAAATATGGAAGATAAAGTATAATTTTACAGAGCGACCATGTTTCATTACTTAATGACTTTACTTTCTAATGATTCAACTTCCTTTTATAAATTAATGAAAATCTATTTTATGAATGTCGGAAATTGTCTATAACTATGTAACCTGATTTGTGTAAAGTATACAGAAATTAACCTGTTTTTATCGCAGGATTATATCTTCAATTCATCCCTGTCTTCCATCTTGTTCATTTTTCATCACGAAACATATTGATGCTATTTCTGGTTTTTGCAGTTACAGTTTTTCGAATGGTTCGATTGATTCGAGTATACTCATGGACCTTTGAAATATAAAAATGTATTTTTCAGAATTGTAATTTTGCTGTGAGTTGTTGTTGTCTCTTTCCACTGTTTATTGCAAGATTGTTGTTGTTTTAAAAGAATGGTACCAGAGTTGTGTTGGACGATGTTTGGCATGAAATTGGTGCGTTACTGCCTCTACATGTGGCTGCCCCTCTATCTCAATCAAAACGTAAGTTCTAACGAATTATATCTTTATAAAGTGTTTAATTTAAAGGAATAATTACAATGACTTGCTCGATTCTGTAAAACCTTTCATATAAACATCATAAGAAATGTGTGGTTTTAGCAGCCTGTACTACAATACTATATCCGATGATAGTTATGTTATACTTGAATGAATTTGCTACATACAGTCGACTCTCTTTAATTCGAATCTCTATTATTCGAACTTTCTATAATTCGAACAAATTCTAAGTCACCGTAATAATAATAGTAACTTACTTTCTATTATTCGAATCTCTGTAATTCGAAAACTTTTTCTGGTCCCCTCAGTAAAATCCTCTCTGTAATTCGAATTTTCGGAATGTAAAACTAACCATTAACACTTTCGAATGTTTTTTTTTTCAAAATTTATTTCTGTTCGAATGTTTTGATTTTTTGTAAATACACGTCTTTTGTATGAAGTTTGATCATATTTTCTTGTGACTTTATATGGTTTGATGAACCGCGTCTTATTTCTCGTTCAAAATGGCTAAACGACTCCATATAGTTTGAAAGCTTTGAGACAAAGTATAAAGCTTTATTGGAGTTAGAGAAAGGGAAGTCCAATAAAGAAGTGACACAATCATTTGGTATCCCGCCTAATACGCTTTCGACTTGGAAAGAAAGTAGCTATCAAAGAAAACTTGATCATTCTTTTTAATTTTTCACCTTTCTGATTTTTCTCAATTTTTCAAAGATTCCGATTCCTCTCTCTAATTCGAATTTTCACCCTTTAAACCTGAAGATTCGAATAAGAGAGACTTTCTACTAATCGAATCTCTCTATAATTCGAACAAAATATTTTTCCCTTGGGATTCGAATTAGAGAGAGTCAACTGTATATATATCCCCTATTTTAAGTACCTGGATTTAAATTCAATTTGAAGTACCATTCGTATAGGGCTTATTTTGGTTAACTGAAGAAATTTAGGTTCTTTTATACGCGGTGAAATCGATACCATACATGAGCATCTTTTATAAAAAGCATCTTTTATAGCTTGCATTCATATTTTGTCCGTTTAGTTGCACTACGACAAGGCTGCTGCAGCCATTTTAAGCACCTCTTTCGATGTGGGGGGAGTTTTTGGCTCGGCTGGAATAGGTATCTTCATAAGCAGGTGACTGCGCCATTTTACCTTGTTGTAAGATATCGATTTACAATTTCGTGTCAGTTGAAATGAATTTGTGATAATCAACAAATTAAAATCAGATGCTACCTAGAGATACTTCCAAATCTTTTTGCAGGGATTAAAAAATCAACCGTGAAATTACTCTCCTTTTATTAAACACAGAAACGTTATCAATTGCATCAAGTGTAATTTACAGAACTTCTAAGCCGAACATCTGATTTCCTAAAGTTCCAATTTATCTTTTGCGCTGGGCGTCTCGGGATTTCAAAACTTGTGTGAAAGAATATACGCAAATTAAGTGACGTCATCATTGTTTACTGAAATTGCTGATTGGCAATAGTTGAATTATTTTATGATATCGGATCAAGCTATTGACTGTTTATATAATATAGCTCAGTTTTCAATGACTACTATGATTTTTAAAAATAGTAACAAAGTAACGTCTTTTCAGGGTGATGCATGGTCGTACGGACTGGGGAGTTTTCTGTTCTTTAGTGGGCTGCGCTCTCTCTTTATTGTTCTTTCAATTGACGAGCGTATGGGGTCACACTTTTAACATTTGCTTTTTGTTTCTGGCCGGAGCATGTTGTTGTGGCCCGGATTCCGTTGTTTCCGGAGCTCTAGCCTGCGAGGTTGGTCAGCGCGAAAATGCGCAGTCAGCAGTTTCGGGCGTTATTAATGGTATGTGTGTTTTTTTAATGCATGATATATTTTCGAAAACTTCACGCGTATTGCATTTCAAATTCTTCAAGATTTCGTGACGTAACAAAAATGTATAATTTGTGGAACTTCTTACCAATGGATGCAAACAATATTTTAGGGCATCGCTAGTGCCAATGCATATTTAGGCTCAATGCCCTCGTTTTAACATAGCCGGAAGTCTAGCAGTCTTTCACTACTTTGCAGGGTGGCCAGCAAAAATTTGAAATTCACCAAATTTTAGAAGATTTTTACTCGGAATGGTATAGCTTTGGAGTGTGCCTTTGTTATAAGAATGAAACAAATCCACAGGCTCAATCTCTCTCTTAGTTTTCAACCGGTTCTCTCAATTATTCTTACCATCATATTCTTAAATATATGTAATATTGAAAAGATTGGAAAATAAACTTTTTATGGTTTAGCGGAGATCGAACAGCTGTTTAGACAGCGGAGAAATATCACTTCGCAAAAATATAGCATACCTATGAGAAAGAACCTAATCTTCTAGTTAATGTTCAAATGCCTTTGTAATTTGTAAAACAGAAGTGAGCAACATGCTATGACTGGTAAATGAAATATTTTTTTCTAGGAAATTTTAGGATCATGATTAAATTTCGGGAGATTCTATGAGTTCTGGCCACCCTGCTGCAATAGATTTTTACTATAAAACAAAACTTCACGATACGAGTTGGATGGTACAGAAGGGACTATGAAGTTGAATCTGCTTCAAATTAAACTTAGCTAGATCCACTACATTGAATTATCAATTAGAATTAATTCTAACTGACCAATTTATTCTTAATCACCGATTAAGTGTTTGATTTTGTTTTTCTTAGGCTTTGGTAGTTTGGGAACTATTATAGAGGGACCACTCATAGCTTTTATCGCCACACGTTTCGGATGGGGTGGAACATTCTACGCGATGATTGGTTTATCGTTGCTAGGTGCATTAGCGATGGGAAAAGCCGCCCTAGCACATCCATCTCATCCCGTTTCCCCCGCTGGCGTTCTGTGAGGGCATGAACGATGGAAGCAATAACGACAATAATTGTCAAAGAATCTGAATTGTCAATTATTCTAATTCCTTTGTAATTGTAAGAGAAATTAGAAACTATTCATATGAAATACATTTTTGCAATCGCACGAAGATGGTGCATAAATGTTCATTCGATTTTCGTGTTTGCTTCATTCGACTTTTATCGTCATGTAAGATCCATGATGACAATTTCCTGTTTTTTCTCTTCTTCAACAGGCGCGTCATCTAAAAGCCAATCAAATTTTAAAGCACCGTAAACAATTTTATGAACGGACAATTTGCCATTATTCACATTATATTAACAAGAAGGGAAACAGAAATTTCTTTAATTTACTAATTAAAGAACTGAATAAGCAAAATATTTACTTTCTTTATTTCGGCAATTTCTTCTTAAATGCATTTTGAAAGCCGTGGATTCAACTCGCACAAATTGCTTTTGTTTACGAATTTTTAGTTTATTGCACATTTTTTAAAAAATAGCAGTTTTTAATTTTCATTGATAACAGTTTATAAAAACTAAAGAAAAACGCTGTATAAATATCATGTAAATAAATTCAGAAATTCACACATGCGCAATAAAGACCACATGCAGCGGTTTTCATTGGGTAGGTCAAAATTACCATTTAGTATTTGCTGTAACAGCTGAACCGAGTAGATCAAAACATGGAACTGTTTTTGACGCATCTCCAGCTGAAAACGAAAATCAACACATCCGTTTAAAAATAAATCGCATTGGAACGGAACAATCAACAACCTTTTGGAGCAACGTTGATTTCGTTTTCTTCAGATTCCTAATATCTTCCTCTAAAACAGTCGTCTCCCTAGATACAAAATGTGTTTTGAAAGCCTCAGAAAAAACTTCAAAATCATAAAGTAACAACAGAATCGTCTTTCATCTTGTTCCATAGATTATTAGGTTGTGATAACAATTCGACCTTGATGTTGATAAAAATGTTCACAAGACATAAAATGAGTGACTTTTCTAGAATTTAAGATTTTGAGAGAACTAGCGAATCGCAATTAGTCTAAAGCAAATTCGAACTTAGTAAAAAAATGCTTTAGCAATAAATATCTACAAAAATATGATATGAATTAAAACGATGTGTTCATTAATAATTAGAACTAGTTCAGTGGTTACATACTGACATGGTGAAAATTAGTATACAAAACAAAGCACCATTAACAAAAGAGTGGAAATTAAAATAATGAAATAGCTTCGTGATTTTGCTAACTAGTTTAACACATCCCCTAAACTCTTTAGGGGATCATTCAAATAGTACGTTCGCTCAAATTTGCCAATTTTTTACCCCCTCCCCCCCTTGTTCGTTTTGATTGCACCCCCTTGCGAACGTTCGTTTTCACCCCCTACTTTCTGGAATTTTCTGGTGTCAGGGAAATACCAACGAAGAAAGATTTTTGTTGTGGTACATAAAATGTTGAATCAAACAAATCATCAATCAAACATAAATCAAAACATCATTTGCCGAGTTTTCCTTCTTCGGCAAATGAAGATTGGGGAATCTCACTGGACGAGGGGGCTTCGATGGCACGTTGGATTGCGCGCTGTACTTTAAACGAATGATTTTGCACTCGGTTGTTGATTCCATAAGAAATTAGTAAAACGGACGTTTGTTTTGGGTGCTAAATATTGTTCGATTTTTTACTGACCCCCTCCCCCCTATCCGGACGAACGTACCCCCCCCCCTTAGGTGTTTTAAAATCATTTTTTCTAAATAGAAATTCCAATAAAAGAAGGTGGTTAACCTACGATGTTATTGCTTTCCTTCCTGGGTTCTTGTCAATGATCTTTGCAAGCGCATCATACTCTAAACAGAGACCCGAGTGAAATTAAAGATTGTTGAATTTTATGACATTGGTACAGTTGATATGTAAATACACAATGAGACAAAATAGTTTTAATATAAAATTGACATTGATAATCATCATGTCTGAATACAGAATAACGTTTGATAAGCCAGGTGAATAAGGGGCGAAGTACCACCTACCTAGAGAGTGAGCAATTGTTGTGTTTGGGTTGTATTAACATTATACGTTCACAAACTGGATGGTAAGTAGCCTGGGTGAAGTGGCAATCACTCATAGTAGGGCTTAGTTGTTGGTGGCACAAACAAATCTTTTCATTTTATGAGGGTTTCTTAAAGAAAATCTTTTCATAACTTACGAACTAACAGACTCCCAAACTGTTGGAAACTCTCTAGAATTCTATGGTAATTATTTCAATTTCAATTGAAAAAAATGTTTCCAGGGGCAAAAGTACGCATTATTCATTTTTTTGACTGATTTGTGCCACGCGTTTGCTGAAATGTTTGCCTGAGGAATACCCTTAAGGGAGAAATGGTTTAAATCAGGGAGTATAATTGCTTCTACAAACGACAAAACTGCCATATTGAATATCAATTTTCTCCAAAAGATATTAGAAAAAGGTGCAACTAAAGAAATAAAAAATCTAAAGAAAATATTTCATAAAGGGCCTTAATTGGTTTTTTGAGTGTGAAATGAAGAAACATGGTATATATAAGCCAACTTTAATTTAGGGGGCAAAAGACAAAATCCTCTTCCCTATTTTAGATATTAGTAACGAATTTAAGAAAATAAATCCAAATGGTTTGTGTTGTTCATTATCGTGGCTTTGAAATGTACAGCAATATCAAGGAGATCAGCACTCAGAACGAATTCAGAACTTTCAATTAGAAATTTAGTGTGGAAATTGTTACTTTTTACCTGACTTTACCCTGGAAAAGAGTTTTATGTCATGTTTATTCTCAATATAAGATTAATTTGTTTTGTAAAGTAGGTTTACCTTCTATTGATGCTGTACCATTTCTTCCCAATAATCCCAAAATCAAATCTTACTTCTATTAAATCTGTTTCTGTTTTTTTCTCCAAATGTTTCTAGGGAACTTGAAATATAAAATTAATGACGTCATTAAAGATTTATGTCAACGATGACGTCATTAAATATTTAAATTATGCCCAAGGAGAAAAATCCTAGATCCGTTCCTGCAGGTTCTTGAGGAACAGTACCTAAATCCATTCAGAGTTAGATATGAGGCTTTACATAACTTAAACTCTGGCGTCGTTGTGAGTGATGGAGTGGCTCCATTTTAGAGGTTAACAAAACAGCACTAGCGAAGTATGATGATTCAGAAATACGACATATTCCTGGTGCTTTATTGGTATTCTCTGTCAGTCATGAAAACCTACTGACATAAGTAATGTATTGAAATGACCTTTGTCTCCAATTCCGTTAAGCATAGCAACAGGATATGATATAGCCATTCGAATGATGGAATGAATTGGTTTGGCAACTTATCGGCTCTCTCCCAAAAGGATAACACAGAGTCGTTATAACAGCAGACACATACAAAACAAATTCAATGAAAGGCGGAGAAAGAGCAGCAGGGGGTTCCGGTTGTAAAGTTATTATTGCGTTAGCCCAGTTAAAGGCATCAACAAAAGAGTTCAACAAGTTCACGATGAACGGAGATTGTAAAACGAGGAAATCATATAAGAAATACTTGGTGACTTAACACCAACTGAAATGTTCAGTACATGGCCTACTTCACTAACAGTCTTAAGCGTCATATGGGTTTGGAAAAACTGTAGGCGAGTTATTTTGTTGTTAAATTTCCTTTCCTAATAAAAAACTTCGGTAGTTAAACCGAAAAACTTTCATTTCATTTACCAGCAAAAATCTAAATCTATATATATATCTATACTAAAATAAGGGTTTTATATGTATGGCATGTTACTGAATGACAGTAGTTATATTTCTAAAAATTAATCTTAAGAGATATAATAAACTTTATTTTCTTATTATATTTAAAATTTTACAACCTGAAAATGTTCCTTTCTTTTTTGATCAACATAACTATAAATCACTTTAATTTGAAAACCTAACCTCTGGGTGGAAAAAAATATTAACAAAACACTCTAGAGTGATGAATCTACTCGATTAATTTAATTATTCAGATTGTGAACCCAAAAACAATAATGAAAATTGCTCACTCTCTAGGTGGTACTTTGACCCTTATTCACCAGGTCTATGATGACAGAGAGTGTTGTTATTACTCAATGCTCTATCGCACATTCTTACGAAGAATATCTACAAAATAATTTTCTGGTTTACAGGATTTCTGTGAAGTACATAAGAACAGTTATTGTTATTTTTTGTACCCAATTTCATTGAGCCATTGTAACATTGCATGAAAATATATTTATAATTATTACGGAAAGAGACATTTTTAAGTCCACACTTTTAAGTATTTAAAAATAATATTAGTTATGTGTGTTGCATTATTTGGATCTTACGTTATTCCACTTCAATCTTAGTTCGAGGATTCAATAATGCCAAGTATTTAGTTTTTTATTTAAATTTGCTGATTCTATTGTTGTGTTTTAGTTAGGCAAGGTTAACCTTTACAGACTTCATAAACTTACACCCTACATACAACAAAATTATTTCCGATAATCTTTCGACGATAAAATTGTACCTTGTTTGTTTTTGCGTATAACTTTTGCTTCCTTTAGTTCTTCTTTGCATAGAACAATCTCCTGCTTCGTATCTACAATCTGTTGTTCTGAAGAAAACATAACAGGGAGGTTATTTGAGGAAAAATACAAATAACTTCAAAAAGTACATAGTTATTAAATATGCATAATACCACATTTGAACTGAAATAATTTTGCAAATTCAGCTATATTTCAGCAAAATATTCCTCGACACAGTAGAATTCTCACCCTGGGTATATTCTTAGAATATTCTTCAAAAATTGCCAATTTTCACCCTGCTATTCTTATAAAGTGTATTCTTATAAAAAGAAAAGCGTGTACTCACCCACATGTTCGTAAAGTTGTTCATAATCTGATCGCTCTTTGGTGTTCATCTGGTAAGCCAGGTGGTGTTTACAGAATGAGTATTCGCTATAATGCAGAAGAGCCAGTATCTTCTGGTACATTAGATTTCTAAAACGTGAGAAAAGGATTTGGGTATATAGCAATGGGTAGAAATAAATAGAATAGGAGTGAAGTCACCTGGCTGGAAGATTTTCTATTCACAATGAGATAAACAAATGGTGAAATTTTCAAGGAATTTAAATTTTGAGTTGACATGAATTTGGCTGGAATGACCCATAAGCATTGTAGACCTTGGGAGCCATTAGACATATACGTATTATAATATAGGTTTGCAATTTTCAGAATTCTGAAGTTGTGAATTTAAATCCCTCTCGGCATTGCAGACCAGCTAATGTGGACCGACAACAGTTAAAGAGATGAGGGAAGAGCGAGGATGTTTATTGTAGGATTTACAATATCTAATTGTTGTTTTTTACCTTTCTTCATCATCGCTGTTCATTACGCTCCACTGGATAATTGATTTTAAAATGCTTGTGATTCTTTTATCGTCACCCGTACCATTACCATCGAACAACAGGCGACGGCGAACTATTTCATCTAAAAGTATAAATATTTATATATATATTGCAGAAAAAATATATATAAATTTTATGACTTTAAAAGATAACAATTTAAAAAACAAATATTTAAATAGTATCATTGAGAAATTTATTTGGTTCGTTTCCAACAATTATAAAATCTCAAGTAATTCTGCTTACTGATTTTCATTTATTATTTGATATTATTATGTGTCAGTAATACAATCCAATTAGTGGGAAATAAACACCGCAGATAGAATAAACTGTCATTCGTTCCCTTATTTTGACATTTATTGTTTTATAGCTTTCTTTGCAATTTCCATCAATCCATGAGTGTGCAGTAAAAACAATCACCCAATCGTTATAAATTGCTTATAAGGTTTTTAAAGATTTTACTTACTACATTGATAAATACATTAAGTATTAGAATTAGATACTCCCGATTCCTGTGTAAATTTGCGCTTGAATATAGAAAGTTAAAAACAAAGCTAGCAGTTGTAGTTGTTGTTGTTGGCAAAGGATTTAACACGCTGATTGTGGTTAAGTTTGGAGCGCGACCAAAGCAAAAAGAAAGTAAAGTCTAATCTAGTATTGTCTTAACTTGTTTTCCAAGCTAACATAAGTTGGCCCAACCAACTCAACCTCCTGGTCTGAATAACATCCTTGATACTATGAATACCTAGAATGCCTCTTAGCTCATCAATTTTTCTCTGTCTCTCAGGCTGGTATTACACGTGCATCTAACTATTCTTGTGTCATTTCTTTCAAAATGATCCCAAATATTTTGTAACAGATAATAACGTTTTGGGAAATTCTCATGTGACGTAGGACGCACGTAACATTTGAGACAGTAAAAACAAATTAAATTAAATATCGGAAATTAGTCAAGTCATTAAAAAAACCTCTAGAGTCTAAAGGCTTCTAACTTAAATAAGTGGTTCCGTAAAAAATACATTTAGATACGTTTACGAAATCGGTATCTATACAAAAGATTATAAAAAACATTTTATAGGGAATTTATTGTAAAATAATCATTTTACAGCTGTTCTAATTTACCAACATTTTATTTTTTATAACATTTTATGTGACAAATGTGATGAGTGATGATAAAATATCGCGTGAGAAACGTGATCGAGTGATGATAAAATATCGCGTGACAAACGTGATCGAGTGATGATAAAATATCGCGTGACAAACGTGATCGAGTGATGATAAAATATTGCGTGACAAATGTGATCGAGTGATGATAAAATATCGCGTAACAAACGTGATCGAGTGATGATAAAATATCGCGTGACAAACGTGATCGAGTGATGATAAAATATCGCGTGACAAACGTAATTGAGTGATGATAAAATATCGCGTGAGAAACGTGACCGAGTGATGATAAAATATCGCGTGAGAAACGTGATCGAGTGATGATAAAATATTGCGTACAAAACATCTGGCTTGTTATAACAACATTATATTAACAGACTAAGAAGAAAATAATAAAATAACAACATTTTAAAAAGTTTTTGTGTTTTACAATTTTTAAACATGACAAATTCTACATCAGAAAGTGAATATTCTGAAGATCATTCTATTAGTTGATTAGATTTCAAACAACGAATTGGATTTTATAACTAGTGGTTTGCAGTCGTATGACTTTGAGAATATCCCGACAGCCATCACACCAACAACTTGTTTTATTTTATTTTAACCAAATCCCTTTAGCCATTAGTCTTTATCAGGAAAAGTAGAATCTTCACAATGAGAAATAGTGTATTCCCGGAATTTTATAAGGATTTAAAATTTTCTGCATGGTGTTTGAGCCATAATATCATTCCCTATAAGATTAGCTATGCATTTGTCATGTGCACCTTGCCACATTTTGCACATGATGATAGAAGTGGAGTTACCCCTAGTTGCACACAATATGTTTCTTTGCATGTGTCACATTGATCAGGTAGCAGATTTTGAATTCTGCAGATGATGGGTATGTACATTAGCTTCTTTAACAAATTGATCTTGGTTTGGTACACTAAGATAATGCAGGGATGATTCCAGTACGGCTTTGCTATGCTGATTAAAATCAGTTTAGACCTTTTCCATATTCATAAGTTCTGAGACAGTTTTTAACATCATGAGTGAGTTGCATTAAACACATAGCCCAGCAATGATTAGATCAATAGTCTCAGCCTTATTTGAAACAGAAGAACTTGAAAATGATGCCTAGTGCCTTATCCATTAAAATATTAATTATGAGCATAATTAATTAACCCGGAAAGCAGGTTTTTAGAAAACTTTGGTGCGCCATAACTTGAGTTAAACACATCAGAATCACTTCAAATTTTCACAAAATATTCATGACAATATAATCTAGCGATTAAATATAGGATTTTTTTTTAAGATAACGAATAGAAAGAAAATTATGTGACTTTTTATGAATTTTAGTTAGCGGGTTGATAGTATTGGTTAAAAACTAAATTCCAAAGTTTGCTCTATGTAAACACTAGATAATAATGATATGAAGCATCTCTAAAAAAATCATGACATCGCTATAATTATTTAGCAAGATAAATATACTGATATTGCACAGGAAGTTCAAAAAAGCCTGTTCTGAGAAAATGTAGAGTCTCGCTCTACGCCTTTTTGCTGTAGGTTCAGATTTCCTGTTCAACCTTCTAATGCGTTGGTGAAGGCATGTTCATGCAGCAGTTAAAGCGTTTCATGACAGAATGTCCATTTCTGTGAAAGACACTGCAGTTCTCATATTTACATCATTTGCCAGGTTTGGATGATTGTTTTGTTGCTGGCTTCGAATTCCAAAATGATTTTGTGAATTGACACTTAAAAAGAAATGAACAAAACTCACAGAAAAATAAAACTGCAACGACTTCTTTTCTTTACATCACTTGACAAACGTGTTTCTCATTACAGTACAGTATTGTGTAATATGTTACGCAATACACATTCGAAAACGTTTCAAACATATTTGTTTTCAAATTGTTAAAAATTATCATATAAAAATTATCACAGACAGTGTTGCTGGATGCGCTTAGAGTTTAAGGACGGTGAGCAAGAGAAAGCAAACATCTTTGTTCAAGATTGAAGAGATTGAAGAGAGTTTGGTTTTACCAGAAAGATTTCCCATTGTGGCGAGTTGGTAAGTAAGTGCCGAAGGAAAAATGAAATCACAAGCCCTTTCGATGCATGAGTTTTGGTGCAAAAAGAAGTCACCAGACAAGAATCTTGATCAACGTGACAACGACACGACCTCAACAAGCTTATGGCAAATGATTAATGGAAATATAAGGAAGGAAGAATGATAACATTGAAAAAACTGTGAATTCAGTTTTGGAGAAACTTGTTGTTGATGTTGAGGCTACCTGGCAGTGGGCTTGATAAGTGACAAGCTACCCTTCAAATGTGTTTCAGTCCTTTGGGAATGGTAAAGCCATTGATCTTCCATGGGACTAGAAAACGAATAACCCGGGATGAAGTTGCAGCCTATCACAGAGATGTGGATGTATACTGGCAACCAAACGCATGGGCGGACACATCGTTTTCTGTGAAATGGGTCAAAACACACTCCCAATGCTGTAGCTGACCTCGACGAGTATGTCCTGTTCTGCGATAATTTGACAGCCCAAGCTAGTAATGATATTTTGAAAGACAACATAAAGGCATTGTCTGGTTTGGTATTCCAAACAGAACACATTTTTGGCAGCCTGTTGATGCTGAACCAGGAAAACCATTCAAATCACACATTAAAGGAGAACAAAACATCTGGCTTGAAAATAATGAAAACATTGAGCTCTGGCTTGGTAACAATGACCGGAACTCTCCTGTAAAGATTGCCACATTTTAATCACTCATTGGGTTGGTGAAGCTTACCGAAAAACATCAAAAGACAAAAAGTTTCTTCGAATGATTTACAGAAGCTTTGAGAAAACAGGGTGTCTCATCACAGCTAATAGTAGCGAAGATGAGAAAATCAAACCCAAAGGTATGCCGAATTATATCGTTCCACCCCCTGTCGATATTGACAATCCAATTGAAGATACAGAGACTCCTCTACCAGACGAGATGAGAGATGACTACTTAACATTGCGATTATCTCCAAGTATTTCATTGTCTGTCTCTTATGTTTTTCTCTTGTTTTCAAAAGGTTTTGTTTTCAGAACGTTCTTTATCTACAATGATGTCAGAGATCATTTGAGTAAAATATTTATCGCATTTTTCAAATATTTTTTTAACTCTTTTTTACTCTTTGTGTTTAGGATAATTCAAGGGTGTAGAATCCAAATAAATTATTTAAAATAATGATTAAATTTGACAGAACAGCTCCTTTAAATTCAACCTAATATCACACAAAATAACTTTATCCATTTTGTTTAGCCATTCAGCTTTAGAAGTATTTTCAATATTGTCCTGATAACAAGCCCCAAGAAGAATAGCATAATTCCTGTTTGTTTCTTTAATTAAGTTCGACCCGGATGTGTTCAATTACAGTGTTCAATGTTCATAATGTATTTCTGTAATTTAAATTTGAAACAATCTTTGACGTATATAGAGTCACATCACCACCACATTTACCTTCTCTATTTCATAATACACTTTCGTAACACTTTCCCACCTGGTGAGTTCCCACCCAGTGAATTCCCACCCGGTAATTTCCCACCCAGTGGAAAATTCCCACCCGGAAAGTTCCCACCCAGTTATTTTCCACTTCTTTACACCAGGCACCACGCAACTGGGAGATGCGTTTTACATTCCATCCATATTGAACTCTATGGTAGATGCGATGTGGAGAATAGGCATAAATAAGAACTGGTGTTTCAATATCGTTTCAAGTGAAAAAATGACTTGTTACAATACTAAACGAATAGATAGGTGCTTAACAAAATGAATTAACAGAAATATTGGCAACGTGAAAAACACTCCTTGTTTTGTAATAAATGTTGAGGAAAAAGGTAACAAAAGAATGCGAACTGAAATTACAATCTAAGGTTGTGAGCTATGGCTCTAAGGTAAGGTAGCGGTTGACGATTAGGATAATCATTGACAATTATTCAAAGTATTCTTCTACTGCAATCAATTTATTTATTATTTATTTAAAAATATTTATACAGGATTGCCATGTCAATATATAATAATACTGCTATCAAATTGGGTCCTGTTAAAATAGCATGGAGCGTCTTCGTGGAGGTGGTGGGTGACCAGCAAGATGTTGAGTTATTGAGACGCGGATGACGTTTTCTTCATTTTGCAAGCCTTTCATGAAGCTCCAAAATATTGAATGGTATGACTGCAGTTGGGATTGGATTCAACAACAATTATCTCATCTACAATTATAGATTGGATTCAATTTCAAAAAGGGGAGGACGTTGTGGTGCATTTCTTCGGGTGTAGGACAAAACCCCCCTAGGACAAAAGCCCCCATTTTTTTATAGAGTAGGACAAAACACCTCTTATTTTTAAATAATTATATAGTCAAGGCACCTAATATCTACGCATCAACAAAGTCCTGGAAAAAATACGCGGCAAAATTTCACAATGAAAATGTAAAATATTTATTAAATTGTTTGGGCAAATTTGGGCCCAAATTTTAAAATATTCCGTTTGCTTTGAAAATTGGTTTACTAATTAAATGCTGCTGATTTCAGACCAAGTACCAGAATTTGGATATTTTCACCCCTAATTCCTTTTTTTTTTAGGGGCCCAAAGTTCCATTTTGTAAGTATAAGAAATGCTGCCAATCCTAGTATATTAGCAATATATCAGTAAATAATGAAGATTATCACTATCATAATTTTTATTTTATCGGGGTATGATACTAGATTACTCATTTTGGCTCGGACCTACAGAAAAGGACTTTTTTTCAAAAAAGTCGCAAATGCAAAGGCGAATAACTTCCGTAATTTTGACCATTTAAACTTCGTGAATTTTTATGTAAAAGAAGAAACCATCATCGGCATGATATAAGAAACCCAAATTCTAATTCGTAATAATTACGGGGTTATTGTCCCACATGGCAACCCCACTTTTTACTGTCTTTAAATTCGGTTGCAATAAGTCGAGAAACTTCAATTAAATTCTTAGGTGTATATTTAGATGAAAACTTAACTTGGAAAAATCATATTTCCATGATTGAAAATAAAATTGCCAAAAGTATAGGGATTTTATATAGAGCTAGGTTTTATTTGGATAAACGTTGTTTAAAGGACATGTATTTTTCTTTTGTTCATAGTCATTTAAGTTATGCAAATATTGCATGGGCAAGCACGCATAAATCAAAATTAATGTATTTGTATCGTCAGCAAAAACGAGCATCGAGAATAATTTTTAATCGTGAAAGGTTTGCACATGCCAAACCATTACTAAGCCAACTTAATGCTTTAAATATCTTTCAACTCAATATTTACCATAATTTAATATTTGTCTTCAAACTAAGTAAAGGTTTGGTGCCAGAAGTCTTTACAAACAAATGTAACTTACGGGATTTCCATTACAACTTGCGCTCATCAAAAAGCTTGTTATATAGTACAAGTCTAAAGAAGAGTAAACTTGGCTTATTTTCCTTTTCATACAGAGCTCCCTTTCTATGGAATAATTTTATTTCTTTAAAAGTGAGGGAAATCACTACCTTATTGCAATTTAAGAAGACTATAAAGTCTCTTCTTCTTGAACATGATAATGAACAAGAATTTTTTTAACTTTTTTTTGTTTTTCTCATTCTCCTTTTCTTTTTGCTTTTTGTTTTTACTGTTATATATCATACAACGCTGAGATTATATCAGAAAATGTAAATAATATTTGCGTTTAAACTTTTGAAATTGTTGTAGTACATACATACACATATATAATTTTCGTAAATTTTTGCATAACTTGAAATAAGGTACTCTATGATAAAACTTCTTAAAGTTTTCTTTGAGTTTCCTGCCGACTTAATACATTCAAAAAAACATTAAATAAATGTGTATATATTTGTTGTATATGTATATATTTGGATAAATTTCCATTGTAACTTTTGTTGTTTTGGCGAAATGATTAAATAAATAAATTAAATAAATAAAATTTTACATATAACCGTCATTACCCCCGACCCCATAACCTAAACCAGAAAACTAATAGCACTTTTGAGGTCTTCTATATGTAGCTAAAAAGCCATATAAAATATCGACTTGATATCGTTTAAAAAGTTAGAATCTTTTTTACTTATGCAGCCCTAACCTCAAAAATAAAAAATATTTTTAAAATGTCTTTACTGCCCCACATGTGGCTTAATCTAAGGTATCTTCAGTATGAAAATGGTTTTCAAGGTAAGGAATGACGGAGTTATCAAGTGATGGCTATTAAAAACCAAAACTGGACTTAAAAGTCACGTGGTACGCTGACCACAAGTCTTTTTTTGATTTTTTTAAAGGCTATTATTGGTCTTATATAGTCCCCTAACTATGGCCAAAATTGTTATACCTTCCCTGCAACCCAAGAGATTGGATGTGTTTCCACACATTTGAGCATAGATGGTAGAAACAGCCCTTTAGATCTATTTGGTTATTTACTTGTCGAATTGCATTAATCGCACTTCTTCAAAGTCAATGAAAACATCATTTGGGTTTTGATTACCAATGCCCAGCCTATTAAAAAGTTCTTGATAAAATCTGGTGTATGTTGGTCCGGTTTTGAGGAAAATCATTGGATTTTTCTTCAGTTTATTGGGTGGGAATTTTCCACTAGGTGGGAAACCTCCGGGTAGGAATTCACTGGGTGGGAAATTACCGGGTGGGAACTCACCAGGTAGGAATTTGACGGGTGGGAATTTTCCAGGTGGGAAATTTCCTGTCACCCTTTACTTTACGCCAGGCATCAAAGAAGGTCTCCTGTGGTGATCTGGATTATAGTGAACGCTTAAAGTTACTGAACATACCCAGTATGAAGATTGGAAGAATAAAGAGGTGACATGATTGAAGCATATAAGTTTGCACACGATTTATACAATCAAAAACTAACATTAATGTATACTGAAAACAATTAAACATGGCATGCCCTGAAATAGCTGTCGGTCATCGGTCAATGTCCGATGAAATACGGCCGTTGACCGACGTATATGCGCATATCAACGGTCAAGTTGACCGAATTGGTATTTTACGTATGCCAAGCGTAACGTATTTCTATGACGTACGCATTTAGAGAAAAAAAAGAAAAACGTGGTGTGACGTGGCGTGTCAAAGAAGCCGTCATATCGCAGTAACCATTTGGAACTATGCTACAAGTTGTTTAAAAGTTCCATTCAACTTAGAGACATATAAATGCAGAAGAACTATGCTGCATTCGATGGAAGAAAAAAAAGATCAATATATACACAAAGAAACAATCAGTTTTGTTTATATACAAAAAAGAATAAAAAAACACTTTAAAATGCAGAAGTACTTTAAGCGGATTTAGGCATTTTCCGCGAAATTAAATCCGCGCAAAAACCACGATAATTCACCGTCCGCGAAATTAAATATGTGCGAAAAATCTAAATTTTGGCGATGCCTGAAATTAAATCCCCCTCAACCCAAAAAATTAATAGATAAAAACATTAATAGGACGGCAGTTCAAATTGTCTTTTTATGTCCTTTTTGATCAGAATAAAAAAAAGCTACAATACAACTAATCCAGATTTATAACTTCAATCTCTTTTCTCCTTTTTTTTTGAGCACCTTCATTGCTTCGTTTAAAGAGCTCTCGGATGTCTCTCAATTTTACTTCGCGTTTTTTATTGTGTTTGTGACGGCAGTCTAGCAAATAAGTCTAGTAAATAACACAAGCTATGGTTGAGCTCCCTCTTTTACAACCATAATTTACCGAAATTAAATTAAGTCCGCGCAAAATAACACAAACTTTGGTCGTCCGCGATATTAATGTTAGGCGACATAGGTTTTCGTAGTTTTTGCGCGGATTTAATATCGTGGACGACCAAAGTTTGTGTTATTTTGCGCAGATTTAATTTCGTGGACGACCAAAGTTTGTGTTATTTCGCGCGGATTTAATTTAATTTCGGTAAATTATACAACACTTTAAAATCAAATGACAACCCTCAATTTTTATTTTGAAAAATCGCACGCCATGGCTATTAAAATATATTTATGACGTGCAATTTTCCACACGCGAACAAAATATTCAAGAAAGAGACTGGATAAACCATCCCTACGGAAGGGAAAATCTCCAAAAATAAATTGAAAGGATAACAAAGAACTCAGCTGAGTGATTAACGTTTGAATTACACGACAGACGTCATAATAATTTCTTTGAATGCTGAGACAAACTCAATTGCACTGAAACTAGCATGATTGATCAAAGTTATTGAAGATTAAAAAACATCATTTTTCTCATTTTGTTTCTGTATTTCACTACTCGAGCTCGCTTGAAAGTAGAGCGCTTGAACCCTCCAACGAGCTGCATATTTATCTGACCCAGCGTTAGTGCGCATTCACCCACAGTATAGATGTTTTCCACGGTTTGGTTTAGCCTCTGTGCTGGCCTTCTCCACTGTAATAGTAGAGATGGTTTCAGGTGACTCTGGTCCATGGAGACATTCATGTCACCGCCAAATCAATCAGTCACATTTTATATGTCAGGGCATTGAATGTTAGCATGTGGAGAGAGAGCTGGCAACAGCTTAAGTAGTGATTAACAAACACATGGCAAGGAGACATAAAAATGCGGCAATGGACAATGAATTAACTTAATTAATGCACATCGCGAAACAGTAAAAATCGTACTTATTAGCGTACGCAACAATTTTAATAATGAGAAGACTGATACTAGCTTCTTTTGATTTGTGTTTTCGTTGATGTTGCTATTGATTCCGTTCAACCTCAATATTTAGTTAATTCCCTCTGTCTTTCCCAAAATTTTCTGACTAATTAGGCATGTCTCAGGCTTTGTCATGAATCGCGTGCGATCGCTCTCGCACGCGCTGGCACACGCCATAATCAATTATCGCGAGCGATTTGTCGCTCGTGTACTTTAATTTTCACGAGTGATATAATTCTTTTGTTTTTGACACCTTCTTATTATCCAAGTACAAATTTAATCAAGTTGTTTTTCGCAGTAATAACGAACAAAGTTATTTTAATTTGATTAAAAACGTATACGTTTCAAAAAGTTTGTAACATAAATTATAAAAAGAAGGAAGATTTTCAAAGAGAACCGACAGACATGTTTACATGCGATACTGCATGTTGTTTAAAAGTTCCATTCAACTTAGAGACAGATAAATGCAGAAGAACTATGCTGAATTCCATTGAAGAAAAAAAGATCAAACCACAACAAAACATTCAGTTTTCAAAACAAAAGACACTTTCACAAAACAATAAACATGCATTAGACTCTGAAGAAAATAAACACGACAGCTAGGTTTTAACGGGTTAACTTCTAAGTCGTCGTATTTTAACTTTTTAAAGCTGTTTTTGCTAGTGAAAATATGTGTCGTGACATTTTAAATCATTAAAATTTTGATATGAAGTCAAAAACTGTTCTCTGTAAAATAGTTAAATATGTGATTGCAGAATTTCAGGATAATTGTATTACTACGGCACAATTAATTATAAGTGCCAGTTGGTTGACATTCTACCTTGACATTCAAGGTTTTTCCCAAAGGAATAATATTCCCGATTTTGAGGCCTGGAACGATAAAAAAAAGAATTATCAAGAAAGTTACAAATTAGTTTTGATAGAATTTTGAAATGTTTTATATTCATCTCTTTTTTTATTAAATGTTGCTATTTGCATTGATGTTTTTTAAGTTTAATTTCTTTTTATATTTTTAGTCTTCGATCTATTATATATTTCGATCATTCTTTACTTTTCTTTTGTTTTGATCTAAATTGTTACTATTTTGTTTTATCTCGAATCATTCATGCGGAACAAGAGAAACGTCTGTACACCTGTTCGATTCAACTACGATTCGTAACTGCTATTTCGTAACTGGCGATTCGAAACATAGAGATGTTTTTATTTAAAAATAAATAAAAATAAAATATTCCTTTCACTTTTCACTACTTTAATGTGATAAATTTTCGCCGGGAATAAATTTTGCGGTGATTTATTTTCGCGGTGAGCCATTTCCAAATATTTCGCGGGGACTTAATTTCGCGTTTTGACGTTTTTGAATATCGGCAATTGCAAATCGGCCAGTTTCGGAACCCGCAGTTTCTAACGTCTGTACACCTGTGCTAGCAGTGTCAGTTTTAGAATAAATAGTCCATGTTCAATCAATGGCGGCGTGTCTCTGTAATGTTGTTACACAGATCCGAGCAACTAGGGGGGGGCTGTGATGGGTCAGTAAACTAAAAACTAACTTTAAAAAAAGCACGTGCGGTCACGTGTGATTACACGAGTGATCGCACGTCACTTTTAATTTTCACGAGCAATGGTTGGTCGCACGCCCGGGTCGATTTTCGCAAGCGACAAGTCACTCGCATGCTTAAATACTCTTGACAAAGACTGATGTCTCCATGGTGTTAAAGAGAGATGATAGTTTGAAATGCAATGTGTTAAGTTAAGTTGATCGATAAAAACGTTACTTATGTCGGTCAGTTTTGACCGACGGCGAACTTCGATGACCGATAAGATTTATGAGTAGGGCGGTCAACATGACCGATGAGCTTATAATATTTATTTCATTTATATATTTTTTATATATATATGTTACAAAATTTATATATATCTATAAGAAGTCCAGAACTAGTCTAGAAAACACAGTATATAATGTCTAAAATCACATCATTTCCAATGATGATTGAATGACTTAAAAAATAAAATAATAATAATAAAAAAATAATAAAAAATATTTAAAAAAAAAAACAATTCAGATTTCTTCAATTAGAATATGACTTTTGAAAGAACCTAAAAGTTGAATTATGTGCAGAATATAAAAGTTATAGTTTGCAAAGTTAACTAACAAATGCAGTCAAAAATATATGAACTTAAACCTTTGTTCATAGTAAATATAAACAAATATACAAACAGAATTATTCAAAATACGACTCAAAGTATTTTACCTTCGTTAACTGCAGCCATTCCAGTTGATTAGAAAACTACGGCGACCCACTGCAGCTGTTGCAAAATGAAACATGAATCCCGTCGGCTTGAAGATTTCTGCTTTAACAATAGAAATTTATCAAAACCTAAAAACCTAAGAATTTATACAATACATATTGTATATGTTGTTAACAGAAGATTACGTAGTTAGATACCATACTGTTTTTCCAATCTTTGCAAAATATGCACGCTTTTTTTATAAGAAACCAAGCAAAGGGCCTAATAGTATAGACGTAGAGCAAAACGTCAAGCACCCCCCGGACTAACTAGGACTTTTGAGGTTCATAATAAGTCAAGTTCCAAAGAGCGGACTGCTCTAATTAAGGCTTTTCGTCACCAACCCTCCGTTCCCGCCCCAGAATGACTCCCTTTGACTCGTTTGTCCCAAAAGTAATATAGTATTCTCAAGTCTCAAAAAGAAAAGACATCGAGCCTTCATGCCCATTCTTATGTATTTAGTTGTCACCTGCTTTTTTTCGAAGAAGAAGAAAATGAGGTATGACAGAAGAGGCTGCGAAACTGTTCAGTGCAGTATTTTTATTTTACTGGTAATCTGATCATTTGTTGTAATTCTAAATTATTGAGTTTCTAAATCTTTTTCTTCCCCCAGAGGTACATAGATTTCTTTAATATAGCTTTCGACATTGTGCAATGTATAAAATTTCAAAAGTACAGATTTACCATTTTCTATTATTTGTCCGCAATTATTCCGGCTGTGCGGGTCAAATAAATAAATTGCTGAATTCCCCCAAATTATCGCAAAGCTAACACCGATATAACAATATAATTGCTATCTTTGAAAACACGAGTAACATTTTCTTAATTTTTTATTTGTATAGCTTCATTCTCAACAATTACTTGATTCCGAAAATCATCTACGCTTAAATATTGGTTAGTGTAACCTAGGCTTCTGTATAATTTTGTTTCTTCGAACAATAGAAGATCGAGATCTCCACTGTTCCAAAATGAAATGTTTTT
This sequence comes from Candelabrum cocksii, assembly GCA_963930725.1. NCBI lineage: Eukaryota > Metazoa > Cnidaria > Hydrozoa > Anthoathecata > Candelabridae > Candelabrum > Candelabrum cocksii. The sequence continues at coordinate 8,460,766 of OZ005678.1, read as the reverse complement.
AATGACTGAAAAACAATCGCAAATAGAGAATTGCAAACGCATTGGGTGCCGACTACTAGTTAAGATCGCCATGGTGCCGACAGACGTACCAAGTCGGGGATCTCCCTGATGAAAAGAATCTTTTATAATTATTTTAAAAGATTTTATAATAGTGTACGGACCAGGATTTCGCTCTACGTCACCAGAGAGTAAAAGTATTATTACAGTAAACAAAAATATCGTTGTTAAGCGGACATGAACTCGTTTAAGGAATCTAAAAGCTGAATAAAATCTGGTCATGAGTAAAATATCGTTATATGTAATAGGAATGATACGCACGCTCGATAAAAGAATTTGTTGAAAGTAACCGAAGAGGAAAAGAACCTATAGATACGCGTAATCATTTTTTCAATAAATTTTGATGAAAACGTTCTTAAATAGGATTAGGTAAGTTCGAGCAAGGAAGTACGAGTCAGTAATAATCCGTTTTATAAGTTTCAAAATTCAATACAATATATTGGGATATTTTAATAATTCGATATATATATTCTACTAATTCGATATTTGTGCCTGAGCGTTTGAGTGCCTGAGCATTTTACACTCTGTCGAGTGCCTGAGCTTTTTATACTCTGTCGAGTGCCTGAGCTTTTATACTCCATCGAGTTTCCTCAGTCGGCGACTGATGATACGACGCCGACGATAACTTCAGTGACGAATCTAAAAATAAAATACATACAAATAATAGATTTGTTTACCATAGTTTACATTATAAAATTTGTATAAGAAATCGTTATCGGCAAGAGATATATATATATATATATAAAATTGTATATATGTCTTTACTTTTCAGTACGGGAATGTTCTCGATCAGGGTACGTACCCTGATCAAGGTACATACACCCCTCGATCGGGTGGTATGTACCTCGATCAAGGGACATTCATTTTTTCTAAGCTGTTTGGAGGGTGGGAAAACCGGGTGGATTGACTGTCTTCGTTGATTTTGCAAGCCTTGGATTTTGCAAGCCTGGGGTGTATGGAAAATTGACCGTTTAACATATAATTTTTACTGTACTATTTGTTTTAAAATCAACACGGGAATAAAACATATAAATAAAGGTAAACGGCACCTCAGCGGATATACCAAATTGGGTTCATGAAAAATTCACGACGTGAGCATGACCTTGATCGAGGTCTGAGAAATATATATATATATATCCGTCCATTCGAGAAGCAAGACAAACTATTAAACAAACATTCGGAGATTATATCGAAGTGTCGCCACGAGAATAAGTTTTTAATGGCCAATTATAAATCTAAAGACTAAACAACACTTCAGAGATATGTAATTACATCACTTTAATTTATAAAAACGTTTTTAAAATAATTTTTTTAGTTTTTACCTGAAGATTGTTTAACATACACATGAAACTCAGAGTTGTAAACATCACGTAGTTGTTTTTACTCTTTAATATATATCTTTGCTCTGATCATATCATTGAGCACTCTTGGTGATCATATATCGTTCACTGATAATATATAATATATATATACATGGCAAAACCTTGATCGGGGTGAAATAACCGAAACGAGGTGTAAACCTAATCGAGAACATTCCCGTACTGCTTTTATATAGGCCACATATATATAGCTATAAACGTGAAAGAAGACTTTAATGAAAATGGTGGTTTTTGAGCGATTTTTGGAAAAAAAGGTTATATATATTAGGGCCGTAGCAAGGTAAAACAGTAAAATGGTAATAAATAAAAGTTCAAAACAGCTGCAATTTGACTATCGTATGAGGCGCCACCATGGTTGGCACCGACGTGCAAAGAAAATTTTGAAAATCCAGGGGCGGATCTAGACTGTAGCAACTGTTGCAGTTGCTACAATCAAAATTATAAGACTTTTCCACACGATAATTGATTTTGTTTTTATCTATCAATCAAATTACTGGATTATCAATCAAAACTTTCCAGCGTCTCGCAATTTTGCAAATTAAAATAATAATCTATTTTATGTTGGCAATAAATTGCGAAAATATATTTGCGACATACAGAGCGGGTTCAATTTCCGTTTGAAACCTCGATGTCCGATTATGCTAGCCGAAAATTACATTTATTATTGTTTGAATGAACGAGTTGCAACAAAACATTAGCATTTTGCAACAGTTAGTGTTAAAAGATATAACTTAAAATAACAAATTTCACCCCCTGATTTCCAGTTGTCTCTTTATATTTCAGGGGGATACATCGTAAGGCTAAAAGTCATTGGCGAGTTTGCTGTTGCAAAACTATTTTTAGAATTCTATATGTATTTAATTTGAACCCCCCCATATTCAATTGAAATGTTACTTAATCTAGGGGGTTAATTACATAGTTCTAAAAGTCATTCGTTTGTTTACTGTTGCAAGATGTTTTAATTTATATCATCAGATCGCTACCTTTCTCTTCTTTGTTTATCATAGATCTTATCCAAGCGATTAACGATAGAAATGAGATTTTTATTGAAGAACAAAGAATGAACCCTTTAAAGCATCTGAAAAACGGTTGTTTTCAATCTATACCACTTAAAAGATGAGGTACTAGAAACTTTTAATAGAGCAGCCACCACAGTGTAGAATCTCTTCGGAAGGTTTTATTTGAAAATGGAGAATCAATGAATTTTTTGGATGAGTATGTTTCTTTAAGGTAAATATGGGATGCCATTCACAAAAACTCTTCAAAATGTTGATCAGGAATTTCCTCGTGCTCGGGGAGATTTATCTATTTTGAAAAAAACACTCAGGAACGTGAGAGACAATATTGAAATATGTCATGATGAATGGTTTCAGAAAGCAAATTATCTAGCTATAACTGTTGGTAATGAACCAAACAAACCTAGAACTTGTGAGCGTCAAAATAACAGATGTAGGTGCCAAATGTAACTGATTATTACTGCACAGTATGCTCACTTCATTTTTTGGACCATATCTTAATCCAATTAAACACAAGATTCACATTTTGAAACTTAACAGCCCTGGATGGTTTTGCCATTATTCCAGGTTATGTTCTTTCCAATTTAAAAGAATGGAAACACAAGTTTAAGGCCTTTTGTGACATGTTCCTAATCCAAGCCATGTCATTGTTGAGGTTGATATGTAGGAATGTTTTTGGAAGGAAAACAAAGTTGATGTTCCAGATTATGTCTCAAGTACATTGCTGAAATTTGATACTCATATGTTACCTAACATATTTACTGCCTTGCAAATTCTTGGGACTATGCCTGTCACCACTTGAACATGTGAGAGTTTCTGCTTTGCGTAGATTGAAAATGTATATTTTGCAAAGTACTATGGGAGATGATAGACTCAATGGCATTGCGGTAATGCATATACATTGTGATGTTGATATTGACATCAATTATATAATAGACACATTTTCAGCTTCCAACCATCGCTGTATGGAATTGAGTAATACTCTTGAATCTGAAACTTAAAAACTTTGTGCATAATCTTATAACCTTTTCTCATTCATTGGCACCTACATAGAACACTTCTGTTCTTCTTTTAGAGAATAATTAGTTGATCCTAAACTGACACTTGTCCGGTCATATGAAAGTGATGCAGTATGCACTTATGGTTAATTATACAAACCAAAGTTTCATTTCATAATTATACCCTCCTGATATTTGTTTCCCGATTCCATATTTTCATCAAATTATAAGTTCATATAACGCTTGAAAACAATATTTTATCATTCTATTCAAGCAACAATTCACTAAACAACATTCATTTCTGTTCAGCGTTCAGGATCTCTGATCTAACAACCTTGATGCTAACCAAGAATAATAATTCTTTCCCAATAACCAATAACAAAATTTCTTTCCCGATAACCAATAACAATTGTTCTTTCCCCAATAGTTGCTGATAACAAAGGTAAGATTCTTGAACTTCTGTTTCTCTAATATACCTATCAATTTTAATATTTCATATTAAATGGTTTACATGGATAATTCACGATAACATTGCAAATATTATTTTTCATATTTTTTATTCATTTGTTGTTGTTTTAGTTGAATGTTGAATCGACTTAAAGATTAATAAAAATAGATTGTTATAGAGAGATGTGTACGTTTATGCGTCTCCATTCAGAATCCCGATTTGAGTCCACATTGCAACCTCTTATTACCGCGTCGAAATTTCATACCAATGTCGTCCGAGATGTTCATGGCTTAAAAACGAAACAATGCATGTTCTGTAATATTGATTGTAAAAAAATCGATATAGATGAGTTTTCCTTGTGGTTGAAGTAGAAGTTTGTATAACATGGGTAACTAACAAATGTCCCTCTTGACGATGTTTCCGATGTTTGGCAAATGGGCCCACGTTGTTTGACGCGTTTGAAATCGCTCAACCAGACAACCACCAATTTGAGCTGGACTCGCATTACGCGATAACTCGCGTTAACGTATTTTAAAAAATGGTGAGGTGAATTTCAACTGAAATTTGTGGTCAATAAAAGCACTAGCAGTATGTAGTGTTTAAATTATTATGTCTTGTAGAATATTACTTGCACAGCATTGTATTGTTTAAATGTAAAAAGATAAATTTATCAGTTTATTAACATTCAATTTTATTTTGTTAAGATATGTAGTTTTTACGCGATTTCTCGGAATGACATATTCTGTACACTTGTTGAAATTTTCAACATTAAATTGCTGGATGTTTTTTTGCTACAGTCAGTTTTTTGTCTGGATCCGCCCCTGAAATCTGACTCTCTAGATTGGCTAAAAACGCAAAATATGACAAAACAAACAACTAGAATAGTAATTAATAAGAATATTGTTCAAAGACATGTTTGTGTTCCAACACTTTTTGACTGTCCGCTAAAAACTTTCAAATGAAGTTTCCGAATTTAACTTTCCTTGCATTGTTACATGAAACGAAGTTGTTAGCCAAATCGACTGCAGATAGGTTATCAATTCTTTCCTTGTGTACACGAATCAACATTAAATTATTTAAACGTGTTTGTCTCATCGTTGAACGAAGATATGTCTTAACTCTGCGAAGGCCGGAAAACATTCTCTCTCCTTCCGCATTACTTGCAGGTGCCAACAAAATTTCCGCTTGAATGTGACAGAGTAGTACATTCATTGTAGTGATACCTTAATATTTCTTGGGAAGTAATTTTGCCAATTTCTTAAAGAATCCCTGCTGCACCTGTAGTTAAAGAAAAAGAAACTACAGTTAGGACCAACCAATAAAATTATATGTAAAATGTTTCAACAATAAAGTGATATATATGTAAACATAAATATGATATATATGTAAACATTTTAAACAATCAAGTAAATCATGTTTTAAAAATGTTGGCTTTAACTACTTTTAGTCAAAAATCTAATAATTGTAACCTTGTTATTTGTAATCAATTTAGTGATATATTTCAGTATATATACCGGTATAGGATCGCGTTGCAATTATAATTTTAGGGATATTCCTTTGTATTGAGAGGGATTCACCCAGGAAGTGGTCAAAAAGTGGTCAGAAATCAAAAATCATACTTCAAAAGGAGAATAGCGAAATTAAATATTTTCGGTCGCCGTTGTTTTTTATGAATATTATCGCTTTCATTTTCGCTTTTCATGCACGTGAATTATTTTTACGATGGAAGGTCAATGTGATAGCTTATGTTTTCTAAGGGTGCCAGTGTTAAAATCCATCCCACATTAAAGGGTTCTTAATGACAAAATTCTACTACTCATTTAAAGTAACTCATAAAATAAACAATAATGTGCGGTTTTAAACATACGGCTGAGACGAGAACTGTCATAGAATAAGGTGGCTTTTAGAATAACATGGCATTTGTTTATTTACTTGTCTCGCTTAGCAAATTGTTGATTCGATGCGAAACTTATATTTTTAAATACATAAATCTAGGTGTCTAACTAGCTAAAACTAGTGATTAACTATATATTTTTTGTACGTGCAATAAAAAAGAACATCGGGAACACTGAATTTGGCTTTCATGCGAATATAAAGATAAAATGGAAAAGGAAAGAGTAGCTTCATAACGCTACACATAGCTAGATACTCTTATTATTTTAAGAAACAATAGATAGGTAGATTGCGAACTAGATTTTGTTTTATATGATGGTATACGTTTATAAGTAATGTAAAGACATTTTCGGGCGTAATTTTGGTCTAAATTCTTAAAAATTAAGCACTAACAGTTGTTTTTTGTGTGATAGAAACTCAAGCAGACAGTACTATTAGAAATAGCAGGTTCAATATTGTTGCAGAAAGATATACTTTGAATGTCAATGACAACATTTTCATTAAATTTCAAGCTTTGAAGATTGTAAACCAGCTGATTCTAATCCTACTTCCAGTTTCCAGAACAGTAGCTAGTGATTTGCAAAAAAACAGACAAAAACAGTACCAGGTTTTAAAGAATTACCCTACTGTAGACATGATTAAAAAAATGACACTGTCTATGTTTGTGTTTTAAAGAAATTTATGGTATATGTATATCAGTTAACTTAACTGTAAATGAAAATAAAAGTTGTTATTTAAAAAGATATATTTATAAATGCAAACATTACACTTTTATAGTTACAAAAGTAAAGTGGTCATTTTCTGACAAAAAAAGTTCCATGTCATAAATTAATGTCAATTTATTAGCAATTAATTGTTGAAACTTCGTTTTTAAAAATCTTCGCTAAAAATAAAAAAAGTATATTTGAGAAAGTATATTTTTGTTATACCTTTAGGTTGGTTATCGATTGATGCAGGTGGTAAACTCTTTTCGTGTACAGAATGGATTTCATTTGCTTCAAGTAAAAAGTAGGTTTTTTGGATAAAACAAAATCACTTATATGAAAATATGAACATATATATAAATTTACCCCCCCATAAGTAAGTAGCACGGGTGCTTATGTCCATGAGGTCAAAGATGTTACATGACATGCATACCTACTGTAAAAATACAAACCAAAATGAATATTGGAGTTTTTTTCAAAATTTTTCATTGAAAATTGCTAGAAGGATAATGACAATGAATGAACTTTGAAGGGTAGCATGTTTTTATATTATTTCTATTTTAGGATTTTGTGGATACCGTCAACACATTTTAAAAATGTTTTGCGCTTGTGATATCCTGGCATTTCATCACCGTGTAGCATTGCCAGTCTATAATTTCCGGCTTTAGTCTTGTCAACTACGACGTATGTAAGCGGGTATGCGGGTCATGTAACATCTTTGACCTCATGGATATAAGCACCCATGCCCTTTATGCACTGCTGCCACGGAGTTTAAAATGCAAAGTTGGTATCTTGCGTGGGTTAACTCACCACTGTTTTTCCTCTTCCTGAGGTTGGCGTTAGGAAGGGCATCCAGCTGTAAAAAAACATCTGCTCTAATGAATCATCAAATGATTAAACCTACAAAATTGTGGGGAATATCATCTATTGAAACTTTGTCTAACCCATGCTAGCATGGAAAATAGACATGAAAAATGTAAATGATGATGATGATGATGATGACAAACTGTCCTTTATGTTTTGATCGTATTGCACAGACTGCAGTGGAAATGTTTATTTATTTGACATTTTTATTTGACGTATTTATCTACGTATATATAATGCTTTTAAAGTTAATCAGCCGATAAATTTTGAATAATCCCGACATTTTAATACCTTTTTTCCTTCTGCCCGGTTTGTCTAAAACTATAACTATAACTATAACATCTTAGTCATCTAATTTTATTTCTATCTTATTTTTATGAACTATTATTTTATCGTAATAATATTTATATTTTGTTTGGGCGGCTTCTGTGTTCTGGAACAACAACAAAAAAAGTTTTAGATGAATAATTGAAGTTTTATTAAATAAAATAAATATACGATAATCACTAATACCTCTTTAACGGTCTTAGAAATATTTTCCAGTTCTTTCCGATTTTTATCGAAAAGGTTTCGATATTCATCATCAGATGGCTGACGTTTGAATTTATTCTAAATCGCAATATGTAACTGACGTTTAAAAATATTGTTGAATTCTTGGGATTTTTGCGATTTTATTACCTTGTCGTAAAGGGCAAACGCCCTGCAAAAAGCGCCTCAAACGGGGAGATTTTCGTTGCAGAATGTCTTTAGACTCTTAAAGCGTACACAACCATGTCTAAAAGTTGATGTTTCATCCTGTCCATTTGACTGGGGATGATAAACGGCCGTCATCTTCTTTCTATCCCTAGCAATTTATACATTTCGTTGTTTAACAAAAACTAACAAAAATCAGGGAAGATTTATTAAACTTATGAAAGCTATATGAACCCTGTAAGGTACCCGGTCATTTGGTCGACAGACATTTGGTTGACAGTCAATTGGTTGATAGACATTTGGTCGACAGGACGTTAGGTCGACGGAACGATTCATTTTATTGACCATTATAATATCTGGTATGTGTGTTTATTGATCAGGGATCTGGTTTGATTCTTAGATGGCCTAAAACGCTTTTTCTGGCATTTTCTGGACGAAAAACAACCATTGTAATTGGCTGGCATTTGCTTGGTTTTGTGCGCAATAAACACTATACAAAATATTTTTATAAAGAACTCCGTAATTTACCAAGTATAAGCCGCACTCGTGTATAATCCGCACGCTTATTTTAGCCCTAAAGTGTACTGGAAGTGCGAGGAGCGAAAAATATGTTCCGGCAGGACGACGACAAGTGGCCACGTAATCTGCAATGGACCATCTCAACATACACATGCAGGCGATCCTCGCCGTGTCGCCGCTCTAAAAACGATTACTGCCATAAAAGAACGAGCCGTGAACTCCGAAGAATCCACCAGTACGTTAGTGCAGAACTGTATACAGAACTTTCCGCTTGCCGCTGCAGGTTCTCTACCAAATAAAGAAGCATTAGCGCGGATGGTGAGACGGAAACGAAAGGCCCCAGACGGTGCCGACGTTCCACACGAGTTATCCAGAACAACCAGAGGAGATGATTTTTTGGCACTTAACGACGAGGATATGGACTTGTACATTTTTACAACTGATGGGAATTTGGATCTTCTGAAGAGAAATACGCATTGGTTCTGCGACGGCACTTTTGACAGTGCGCCAAATAATTACCAATTGTACACCATTCATGCTCTCATAGTTGGTTCGCGGACTGTGCCTCTAGTGTATTGTATTTGTCGGAATAAGGACCGTGATACATATCGTCGCATTTTCGATTACTTGAAAAATCAAAGGGCCAATTTAGCACCCATATCAGTCCTTTTAGATTTTGAAGTGGCTGCCTGCCAGGCATTGAGAACCGCGTTTCCAACCGCGGACATTCAAGGATGTTTGTTTCATTTTGGACAGTGTCTTTGGCGTAAGATTCAAAGTCTTGCTCTCAAAGCCTGGTACGGGGAAAACCCGAGTCATTCACTCACAATTAAAATGTTTCAGTCTCTGGCATTTGTGGCACCGGCCAATGTGGTTGTTGCTTTCGAAGCAATGATAAATTCGCTGGACGACGATACTGATGTAGTGCTGGAGGAGTTTCTGGTCTACTTTGAGACTACTTGGATCGGTGCCATGCAACGGGGACGGCGACGCCGTCCGTTGTTCGAACATGCCCTCTGGAATGTCAACGAGAGAGTAGTGGACGATCTTCTGCGAACAAACAACTCCATCAAAGGGTGGCACCATGCTTTTGCAAAGCGCGTAGGAGTCACCCATCCGACAATTCGACGCTTAGTAGTCAAAATCATTAAAGAACAGGACCAGAATGAACTCATACTAGAGCAACTAGTAGCCGGTATCCGCCCTGTTCCCGTCAATAAACGTTACAAGATCGTTAACGACCGACTGAAAAACATTGTTGCTAACATTGATGTGTATAATGACCATGTTGCTTACTTACGTGCCGTCGCGCACAACTTATGATTATGTATAAGTAGAACGTATTAATGTATCGTATTGTATGTTTTGTTCATTCTGTTCTGTTTTGTTCATTCTGTTCTTTCTGTTCTGTTCATTCTGTTCATTGTGTTCTGTTCTGTTCATTCTGTTTTGTTAAAAAATAATCCTGTTTTGTTCATTAAAAAAAAATCCTGTCGACCAAATGTCCTGTCGACCAAATGACTGTCGACCAAATATCTGTCGACCAAACGACCGGCAACGCCCTGTAAGATCTTTTATAAGACCATACACTACATTTAGTACCTTGCTATTAAATTCCAATCCACTGATTGATTGATAATTACTTTAAGAAACCCAAGTGTATATTTCCTACTATATACGGTTTAGGTTTTTTAAACCTACTTTGATTGGTGTAAGTTCAGGGGCAGGTATACTGAGAGTGGTGTTTCGTTGACATTGCTCGCAATTTTTACCTTACAAACAGGATTTGAATTGTTTAAAATCAGTCAAATAATTTTACCCAAACAAGTTTTAAAAAACATATATTCTAAAATTACCCATTTCCGTATATTTGCGCCAATTCTATACCAACAATATTTGGAAGTTGGATGGCCGCCTATCGGACTTGCGAGCTCTACATATATTATTCCTTCCTTCTTTATCAAAAACCACTTTTAGCAGACCTTTGCTTTTAGATTTGTAAACCCTGTGAAGCTCACCAACTAGATTCAAATCGAAAAACTCTCTACTATAATAATAGTAGAATCTCAAATAATTTATCATATACAGCGCATAATTTAAAAATGTTTTAAAAATTAAACGTGGAAACTTTAAAACAATATATCAAATTGAAGTTTCGCCGTCTCATTAGAAATGGTCAAAAAACAAAAAAATTCTTCAAAGAATATGATTTATAACACTTCGAAGCTCGAATAATATTTCTTCTTTAATAATATGATTCAATATTTCTTAAATGTTCATCCATCTTTCTGCGAAAACAACAACTTTCATAGAAATGATATAGTTTCAAGTAATCACCGGTTCCCGGGGGTTTTTTGCCTCGCTTAAACCAGTCATAATAGAAATTGCCATGTTATTCTGAAAGCCATCTTATTCTATGACAGAACATTTGCGCAAATTTGCGCAAATTTACGGATTATAAATTTTGAGAAATTGCCGCCAACAGAAAACATTGCGGCGGCAAAATGTCGCTGTCTTTTATGGCTAATTTATAGCGCTGCATATAAATATGCTTATTATATTTCTACTGAGAAGAAAACAGGAATGTGAAATCACAACTGAAAATGCAGTGAGAATCTCAGACACTGAGAAGAACGTAGATAATCTTAAATTAAACGCTTAAGATGGAAAATGTCAAGACTCCTACATCTACTTAGGGGAAATCCCTAAACCTGTGTGATTAACAGATTGTTTGGTACATTTTTGGTTCGCGTATTACATGCCCCATCATGAAATTATGTTTCACCAGTATTACGAGATGACGTAATCTTTCTTCTTCCTTTTGAAGTATGATTTTATCTTGCAAACCACTGCAGCGCCATATATCCACATTGCGCTAAATTTTCATATTGCTCTGCCTCGATTACCCAAGGTTTAAAACAGTTAAATAAAGTAAATGTTGGTGTTGTGTTGAGTGAAGAGAACGCATTGGTTTAATATGCAGTCGACTTTCTCTAATTCGAAACTCTATTATTGGAACTTTCTATAATTCGAACGAATTTTAAGTCACCGTCAATTTTCCTTAAGAAACTCTTATAATTTACTTTCTATTATTCGAATCTCTGTAATTCGAAAACCTCTATCATTCAAAAACTTTTTCAGGTCCCCTCAGCAAAATCCTCTCTGTAATTCGAATTTTCAGAGTGTAAACTAACCGTTAACACTTTCGAATGTTTTTTTTCAAAATTCATTTCTGTTCAAATGTTTTGATTTTTTGTAAATACATGTCTTTTGTATGAAGTTTGATCATATTTTCTTGTGACTTTATATGGTTTGATGAACTGCGTCTTATTTCTCGATCAAAATGGCTAAACGACTCCATATAGTTTGAAAGCTTTGAGACAAAGTATAAAGCTTTATTGGAGTTAGAGAAAGGGAAGTCCAATAAAGAAGTGACACAATCATTTGGTATCCCACCTATACGCTTTCGACCTGAAAAAAAGTAGCTATCAAAGAAAACTTAATCATTTTTTTTTATTTTTCACCTTTATGATTTTTCAAAACTTCCGATTTTTCTCTCTAATTCGAATTTTCACCCTTTAAACCTGAAAATTCGAATAAGAGAGACTTTCTACTATTCAAATCTCTTTATAATTCAAACAAAATATTTTCCCCTTGGGATTCGAATTAGAGAGAGTCAACTGTATATATTTTGATAGTATCTATTCTTTATCAAACAGGTGTTTGCTTCAAACGAAAGACACGAATTTTGATTTATCAGCAACGAACTCATTTATAAGAAACTGAACTCGATTAGAAAAATGATTAAACAACTTCAGTACTGTGCAGATGTGACCTTAAGCAACTTCAGTATTGTGTAGATGTGACCATAAGCAACTATATAAATTATAAAAAGGATAGATATTCAAAAAGGGGTGTTAAGCAACAGCAGTTCGAAACGGGCTAAGAAATAAGCTAACAAAATTCCAAGTTGTTTTTAAAAGAAAAATCCATTTTTCCAAGAGCGGTAGTAAATATAGCTAAAAATTTTAAACTAAAAGCTACAATGCTATCATCTAAAAATCAAATATCTAAATATCTTGCCTTCGCAATTAAATGGCTCGTTTTGGAATGCTGATCGAACTGTCAAGTGGCGGGGGTTCCGAGTTTGCATCTCGGATCACACAAGACTTCCATTTGCGAATGGGGATTCGTCACCGGATATCTTCTGCAATCCAATGGGAGAAGTGAGGTCGCTGTGACGTCTGCTAACACGGGTCCGTCTGGTGACCGCTTTAACTTTGCAACTCGCCTGACGTGGATTGCAACATCGCTCCTACCTAAATTATATTTGGTAGGTCCCTCCGCGATTCCTACATGTTTGCCAGCCGACTCTGTCGAGAAGAAGAACACGCATGCTTCCTTCCTCCCTTGCACGTCGGTGATACTTGCTATATTCAGAACGTTGGCAATCACCCAAAACGATGGGATCGGTATTGGACAGTTTTCGGAGCATCATGGACCTGACAATTATTCGGTGAATGTTGACGGTACTGGCCCAATTATGCTTCGAAACAGACGGAAATTTACTCGGAAATCACCTCGCCGCCGGTTGCTCGTCCTACTTCACCCACAGATGGGTTTGCCATCGACGGTCTACTCATCCTCCCTCGAAGGTGATGGTTCCACCCCATTCTTCATCGTCCGGTGGCAACTGCTTTCTCTTGTCGTCGCAATGCTCCATTATTTCTGCTCCAGTGGTAAATGCTCCCGAACGTGACCCTCCCCGTGCAGTTGCTGACGGGAATGAATCTCCACCCCGTCGCTTTACACGTCTGCGAGCAAGATATGAACCATAGACAGGTCGATGGATAGCATGAGTTAGTTTTCGTCGAACTGGAGAGAAATGTAGTGACCTTAGCCTTTGCATTATATTGACCTTAATCTTTTTGATATTTATTTCTTGATAAACAGATAGCGCATGTTTTTTATAAAAGAAAGTCTGTAAGAAACGAGGCTCAGATTTAAAAAAATATTAGGGAACTCATAAGAAATTATTATTATTTTGAATTTTTATGCAGGATATTTACACTTCAGTATATAAAATACTGTTATCCTTGTGTGTCCTGTTGGTTAGTCCTGGCGTACTTAGGATTTGGTTTGATTTGATTTGGTTTGGTTTGTGAGCCGAAGAACTTATCCACTGAGCTACAGCGCTTAAAAAGATAAATTTATCAATGAAAACAAATCAATCGCGTTACAAATCAAAAATAACTATATATAATTAGCCAGGTAAAATAAAGTGCATACATAGAGTTGCGTCCATCATAAGAAAAGAATAAAAATTAAAACATATCTATATTAAAAAACATAAAATTGTAAGCCGGGGGAATCATAGTCAGAGCTAGATTTGTGAATTAGAACCCAGACTACCACAAAGGTGGTTTCCATGAAATTTATTTTCACTCCACGATCTTCATAGTTAAAACTTGGCCTAATTGATACAAGAAGGATGCGATTACAAAAAAGATGAAAAAGGCTCACCAGAGTTTCCTCGAGTTAGCGAAGAAGGCTCTTTATAACAAAAAGCAAAAAGATTTTTTTTAATAGTAAAATATATCAATAACAAAATGTATTACTATTTACACCTCTATCGCTTTTTTGGAACGCGGAGGTTTTCTTTTACTTTTGAGTCTCGATTGCGTTTAGCTAAAAAGGAAAAAGATACATTTTTATGTATCATATTTTTAAAGAATGAATGCCAGCATGAATTCGGGCCTATTGTCACGAATTCGAATTATGAATGGCAACTGACAACTGCTACCAACATTTGCAGATATCTGATTATGGATTCAGATTTTTATCTTAGTTGACATCAGTATGAAGTAATTATGTATCGTATTTAACGTAGAGAAACTGTTGGTAAACGTTAATTTTAAAACACGTGCGTGTAATCACGTGCCGCAAAACTATTTTGCAATAAATGTTTAGTTTGCGTGGGTTGTCGTAAACGGTTCTAGGCATGGCTTGCTAAATAACGTGTTTCAGAATATATGAGGATTGAGTTTGTCAGTTGACTTACAATTTAACAATTTAACATAAAAACACTAGAAAATTTCCTTTTTCGGCAGTTTTTTATGTTTTGTGGCGAGATGCTTTTTATTAGCACACAAGTGTATTTTGAGTCCAGCCTCAATATGGTTAAAAATTTCTTAGTTTGAACCTTAAAATATACTTATTTTATGCTTAACTTTAGTGGTTTTTCAGTCTAAGTATGATTATAAAGGTTATGCTATAAAAAAGAGTGTATTGATTCTAAATTTGTTTTTATTTTGTATACCATGCTTAATTTTTACGAGCATGTATATATGCACTATATTGATCTAAATAGTATAAACCTGTGACAAATTTTGTAAATTTCCATGAAGTAGAACAAAAGTTTTACTGGTTTGAATATACATTTTACCCCTAAAATGGTGATGAGTGATGTCATCAAAATTTTTAATTTTCATGATTTTTGTTTTGAAATATTTTTAAAATATAAAATATCTTAGTAAGATACACATTTTGACCAAGTTTTGTGTAAATCTGATAACTAGATCATAATTAAATACTCTCCTCATAATAGAATTCAATGGCCTCCAGTTTTCATGTCCACCTGCAGAATTTCCCCAATCAAATTCCCCTTGGTGATTACCCCAAGGGGAATCCCCCACACTTATTATGATATAGTAAGTCATTACATCTGACTTCAGGTAACACATGGCTTACTATATACTTTATTTGTAAAACTGGTTGTTATTTTGATCTTTTCTGATTGAAATCGGAGTCAGTCTTAAAAACAATCTAGAAGATATAAGACAAACTAATTGTAATTGTGTAAGTCTGCTTCATTACAGTCTTTCACCACAGCAGGAGTTTTATAACGACAGAAAGAAGAAATCGTCAACTCACTCGAAATGCAAGGTGAAATGCTTCGAATGCGATTTACAACAAAAAGGCGACCGGTGTAAGGCATTGATAAAACTGGACGATAATGACTTAGTTGCTAACTTGCATTCTGTCGACAATAAGAAGGAACATCCGCAAAGCTCGAGAAGAAAACAATATCCCTCCAACTCCACGATACCACGCGAGGAGACACTGATTCTGCTGCAACCTTACCATAATTTCTCATTTATGACAGTGTGGTTTAGGAGACCAAGAAAAAATTATTATCTTTGGTTCGGAACATGGTCTACAGTTGCTAAGAACTGACATGAACTGACAGAACTTTCAAAGTTTGTCCGGACATTTTTTATCAATTTGTATACTGTTCATGCTCAAACAAATGGACAGACTTTTCCGATAGCATTTTGTTTGTTACCGAACAAAACAGAGGAGACCGGGACAAAACCGGGACTGTCACGATTTTCGAGAAATATTCACAGCGAATTGGTCATTTTTTACAGATGAGACCTTTGAAGACATTGTTGGACATACCAACAAAAGAATTAGAAATACTCTCGATAGATTTGGTGATATACTAAAAGGATCAGACAAGCAAGCAAAAATCTGTCGATGAATTGAAAGCATTTATAAGACTATTATAATTTCGTGGATTATACGGAGTAAATAACCACGACAGGATTTTTTTCTTCTGCTCCCTACCGTTTGTAGAACTTTATATGAAACCCTCACTAGAGTGTCATTGAAGAAGGCGTTTCGACTTGTAGATATGAAATACACTTATACGTCTATATAGACATATGCGAAATGCTGACGTCACCAAAATTTGGCAGCCATTATGGAAAAATCTTTGAATCAATTTATTCCTTATATGAAAGTGAACATCTGTATGTACAAAGTTTCACGAAAAAATGGTGGAGGATGGTTCAAAAGTTAATCAAATATGAAACTATTTGATATTTTTGCTAAAATTGGCGCTCTGTTCTCAATAGTTTTGATAAAAAAGCGTAAACAAATTAATGAATGTTTTTATTAGTCAATAATTTCTCAAAATATATCAAAAGAACATTTTTTTAATTCTGCCATTTTGTTCCTTTAATGAAAAGGAATATTTGTGCCAAATTTCAAGACCAAAAGGTAAGCGCTTCAGAAATAAAGCAAGGGGTCTCATAACTGGGGAGCCCCTAAAAAGCCCAGTACGTATAGGCTTGAAAGTATTTTATGTGCCGTTTAATTCAAATCGCGATAGTTCAAACTTTTTGCTATTTCGTGCGATTTCTTCGCGCCACAGACCAAAATATGCTAGCTAGTTCAAACTCAAGATCACAAACGGGGATAAAAATATTTTTGATTTTTAAATCAGTGTCGATAAAATAATACTTTATTAATGTATTGTGCCTCCCTAGAAAAATGAAATGTGCAAGGAATTTGTAGTCCTTCCCCACCGCCTAGGTTTACTATTTTGTCTGTAACTTCAACTTGACAACAATTTCCAACGCTTGCATGTAGAAAGAATGCAATAGATTATTGGTGTAAGAATCAGTCTTCCTTGATGCTGAAATTGTAGCAGGGTCGTTTGTAACAGAAACACGCCAGTGATAATGATAATTAAGACTGCAAATGTTGTCCAGTCTGTGCAGCAAATGCAGTAAACCGTATTGGAGGCCGCCAAATTGGCTGACACTTGGCGCACTTGGCGCAAGAAAGCACCAAACTACCATCAGGGACCTTTTTAAATAAATAAATAAATATAATAATAATATAAATAAATGTAAAATATACTGAGAAAAATATTTTTGATTTTCTTAACTTCTGTTAATTCGAACATTCGTTAATTTGAATTCGAGGCTGGTCCCTTGGGAGTTCGAATTAGCAGATGCATGCTGTATTTTTTCCATTTCTTTCTTTAAAGTCATTAAATTCTTAAGAAATCAACTGTAATTCAGTAACTCGGTAAGCTTTATTCTGCAATAATAGAACTTTTTTGCATAATTGGATAACTTATCAAAAAGATTTTTTTAAATAATTGTATAATAAAAATAATTGTATAAAGTTAATTCAATGCCATCCCAATAAGGGATTGGTCAAGTACGACTTTTGGTTTTACATCCACGAATGCCACGATGAAAGAAATTGTACTGGAAAAGAAAATATCACGAAAAAATGTCACGGGAACTTAAGGGCAGAAATTTTCGCGGGCAGGAATTTTAAATCGCAAAATTAGATTCCGCGAAAGTCGTTAAAAATCAACCAACCGTGAAAATTTGTTACGCGTCAAATTGTTGTTCTAATCTTGATATCAAAGTGACAGTTGAGCTTGTGAGCGAAACTCGTTGCGTATTGCAAGCCTAGCTCAAAATTTTAAGTTGTCTGGTGAAGCGACTTCGTAGGCATAAAGGGAAGTTCTAAGTACACCAGGACTACCGTAGTGGACCCCAGTAGAAACAACTACAGCACTCTCTATATTCTATAATGTGGGTTTTCTGGGATATCTACTCAAAATATATATCTAGCTAACTTATGAAAAAGAAGCGCTTTCTAAAGGATTAATCGGCTTGGAATGTCTTGATCGTCTCGAATCTATTGATCTTCTGGTCGCGTTAAGGGGAACACTCCTCAACATTTTACCGTTTTTTGAATTTTTTTTCTAACGTTACTATATAGAGTAATCACCCTTGATTTTAAAACTGAAAACCATTTTTGAAAATCTTTTTTTGTTCTGATGATAGTTGGAATAGATGAGTGAGTTGGGCGTGAAAGAATTTCCTTAGCAACGGCTTTAACAACGCTACCAGAGTACCTAAAACATCCCTGTTATCATTTACATGATGTAAAGTTTCAAGTAAAATTAATGCCTTGATCATTAGATATTTATTCCAAGAGCAAGCCCTATTTTGACCAAATTTTGAGGTTTTTTGCGGTTTCCTTGGCAACCAGCTACCATTTTAATTTTTTTTTTGCATATTTAGAGGGTTTTTTAATACTCTTTCAAACTACACCAAAGTTTTTTTCTGGAACCTTGTTTGAAATTTTGAGGGGTGTTCCCAGGTTGATCAATCCGAGACGTTAATCAACAAAGACATTTTGCCACAACACTAGAAGACGAGGGTGGAGACGAGACGGATGAACGTTGGGTGTTGAAAGAGACAAAATTAATTTTGCGAACTCAGTTTAAATTCTTTAATCGCGTAAATTTATTGCGAATTTATTTTACAGTCCAGGTATTTCCGTCCTGATGTTGTTACATTGATCTGGATGTTTCCAAAGATATCACATGCAAGCTTATAATGCTCCTCTTTCACTACCAACCATGACTTTGAGGCGTTGGGGTGATAGCCCGTAAAAAGACGAATGAAGAATATTTTTCCACCACAACTTTATCTCCAGTAATGCACCTGAACCAACAAAATCAGTAAATGGTAAACCAGTACATAGCTGTAGAGACCCGCCACTTTCCATGATATCACACTTGATTACACTAATGATTGCTTTGCCGACGATCCTCCTCAGCACTTCTCCCACGCCGATTGGTCTAACTCCAGGATTCTTATCAAGAGGGACCAAGCGAAAGAAAACATACGCCTCAATGGAATTCTTGTTGACATCTTTTACGCACAGTAAACGAGCGAATTTTGCTAAAGCTAATTTCAGTTCATTTCCCGCGTTATTCTTAGAGATTAGTATTCTACGCCATCCATTGGCATTCATTCCAGAGGGATCTGCTGCACCTTTTGTGTGTAACGCAGCTTTGGAAATAGCTGTTTCATCGATATTCTCAAACATGACAGGATCACCGAAAGAAATCTCTACCGTCATGAGAATGGAAGGATCTACTGGTGCTGAAGGGGGATATTTCATGTTTAATTCATCAACAACTTCATCAGATAGATTTAATAAACCATTTCCATTGTTTTTATCCGATAATCTCATAGCTGCATTGACCTTTCCTTCAAATATAAGCTTTGCAAACCTCTTTGCTAAATCATCTGATAAAAGTTTGTTTTTATAGCTAGGAAGTTTGGATTGAATGGTTCTACATTCTCTGATGAGTGCATCAAAATTTCCTTCTGACCACAAATCAAGTCTTCTTCGTAGACATTCACGATGTTATTTTGCCTTAGACCTAAAAGGACGTTTCTGCAGTAGGAGTGCTGGCATAATCATCGCTGCTTTAATGGAAATATCTTTCATAGAACCGACTTCTTCATTCCAGACGTTAATTAAACGAGTTATTTCAGCAATATGCTGTATACCACATCGCATTTTCTAACAGAGAAATTAGATTTCGATAGAAGCATTTCCATAAGATTTTTGTTTTGAACATCATGATCCAAGACCTTTTTAATAACTATAGCCAAAACAAAACAAAAATTGAAAAATAAAAAGAGGGAACTTAGAAATATGAAAAGAAAATTATTTTTGCAGATAATGATTCATAATCATCATCATCATTGTTCTGCGCGTTGTTAAACGACACCGGCCGCTACCCGAATTCTCAACTTCCAACCATTTCTCGATCAAGCATGCAACGATGAAGCTCGGCGATGTTGTTCATCCCAGTATCCTTCATCAGACGGCGTGGAAACGTCATGCGCGCATGTCCACCTCGGACGAAAGTTCCAACTGGCTGCCAGAGAACAAGCCCACTCACCGGCTGATCTATGTCCAGCAAACCGTAGTCTTCTTCGTAGATAATGATTCATTGTCTTGGTTATCAGTTAATATCCTAAAATATATAATATATTAACAGCATAAATTGTATTAATTACACTATACATTGTATACAAAACCTAAAATGTCTTTCTTGATGATTCTTTGTCACAAATTAACATTTAATTTCCCACTAAGATTAACAAACGACTTTTAAAGACAAAAGATTATAAATGTACAAACGATAGTATTTCATATATATTTTTTATTTACTTTAATATTATCATGTTCGTTTGAATAACACCCTTCTTTGAGGAAATGAGTTAGTTAATTTTAGTTTAAATAGTTAGCTTATAGTTAAAATATAGAAACCGATGAAAAAAACATTTATTTTTTATGTTACTATTTTATCATCTTCTATGACATGAATACTTTGAAGTAAAGCAAATCATAAGACAAAATACATCAATATATATTAATGAAAATATGTAGCTACTCTGCTCCTCAAGCGGCTATTCGAATCTTGCTTTTATAACTTTCGTGTTTTCTTCTGTTCCAGATTTCGATCATATACTGTACGAAAAAGTTAATTTGAGACATTTGTTTTGCTGACGATGCACTGCAGAAACGAGTTGAATTGCTCGAAAATTGAGCTGTTGATTGCTCGCATGCGCGACAGACCTTTGCTGCTATACACGGGCGAGCACTTGTGCGAGAATCCGTTAAAGAGATTGTGAGAAAACCTGGTGTCTTTGAAAAACACCGATTCTCTATTAAGACAATATCCACAATTAAACACTATGTTGAAGAAAAATCCCGGCGAAAAACTCGATAGACTTGACACGCTCTTTTTGCTTCTTCAGATCTTCTACAATTTTGAGTACCTCTTTCCCTTCATTGATCCGCTTCAAACTTGTGTGATCCTGGTGTTTTTGACAACTTTCTTTGGTTTTACCTTATTGATTGGTAGGAAGCCTGGTATTTCATCAAGATTTATGGATTTTTCACTTGCTTCATGCATAATGTCACCTTTTATTAAACATCAGAATCTTCAATTTTCCTTCATGTTTGAATAGCTATTTATATGACACCAAAAATGCATAACAACTATTTTAATAGGTAAGCACACGAGTAGATCTAAAATAATAATTAAGGTATAATGGGTCAGAGCTGTCCTAACAACGTCTGTTAGGTGTGATAAACAAACCCGTATTTTGAGGTACATAACACCCATATTTTGTAGTGCAGTAGAGGGTTCCATAGAGTCGAACTTTGCAAAGCCACTAACATAGATGTATAAATAAGGTATGACCACACATACAAAGTTGCAGTGTATTTCCATTTATTCTGTTGAATATACGGCTAGATTATTGTACCCGTATCTTGCGGTACATGATTTCTTTTTCTTGAAACTTTGAAATGATATTTTTTGAGATATAATGATACATGAATCTAATGATCTTCTGGAAAGAATCTATTTAGTGGTTTACTTTGTCAGAACAATAAAATTATCACTTTGTGAGGACAACAGGGAAACTTACAGTCCATTGGAAAATGGGACGTATTCTGCGGTATATACACCTGTAACAGAAATTCCTATTGGCAAAAAGAAAGCCAAGAAAGCTAACGTAGACGATATTTGCGATTTGCGTAGTTTATCATTTCTAATGGGAGACGGCAAGAATTCGTTGATGAAGTTCACATTAAGGTTTGTGAGTTGACAATGTTTGTAGAAAGTAAAATACCAAAAGAGAAAGGTTTAAAATTATTAACTAAATATATCCCCAAGAAATACACAAAATTAAATGAGAAATTGAATAATGACAAACCAATAACGAAATTGTCAAAACTAAAATTAATTAAACGCAAAGACAAATTTTCAAATCGAGTAGGTGTCAAGAAAGACAAATATATGCTGAAGCTTCAAAAATTAAAATTGTGGATTTTAAACAAACAAAAAACAATGTGAAGAATGTGAAGTTGAAATTTGATGATAACGATGATGGTAATATCGATTACAAAAGCGTGGTAACTTTTTAAGTTCCTTTACCTAAAACGGAAATAAACGAATGCAACAAAAATAATGTTACTGAAGAAGAAGAAATGTCATCAACCACTCTACCAACACCACGGTCTGCGTTGACTGTTGGAGATCTAAAAGAAATTTCATACAATAGCATGCTAAATGATAATGTAATAAACGCTTTTTAGTGCATGCTTAAACAAGAGTTTAGTGGAGGCAATAGTCGAAATAGAAAATGGAGTCGTTTGTGGTGTTTTTGCTCTCGATATATATTTCCACAGCGAAAAAATTAGGACCCATATGCTAGACTGTTTGCGCCATAACAAATAAAAACAATTGTAATAAAACGTTTCTTCCTAACTAAAAACATTAACGGGTATTTGAAACAAAAACAGAACAATACATAAATGTGTCAAACATTGTTACTTAGCATTGTCTTCGTATTTTATACTGATATTATTCTCTGAGTGTAAAAAAACAACGTATATCGCGGTCATGTGCATTGTTATATTCCGTACGGTAAAATACGCTAAATTGCATAGTATTATACTCGCAAATACAAACTCGCGTCTGCACCATAATTTCTATCTATATATATATAGCTGTCCGGAGAGTTTCCCCTTGGTGAATTCCCCCCCCCCCCCCCGGTGAATTTCCCCCCGATCAAATTCCCCCCTGGTTAATTCCCCCCGATCAAATTCTCCCCCTGGTGAATTCCCCCGATCAAATTCTCCCCGGTGAATCCCCCCCCCCCCCCCCCCGATGAATTCCCACCAACCAAATTCCCCCGGGTCGGAAGGACTTTACTGGTCACTGGAATGCCGTATTTACTCTGATAAACGCCGCGCTTTGATAAACTCTTTCTTCGCCGCGGCGTTTTGTCGAAATGGTTTATAAGAATTACGAAAACAAATATAAGTTAAAATAAATACTTATTTTGAAAATAAATTTTTGTTCCTGGAACTTATTTCGCCCTAAAGTGGAAAAGAGGTTGAGAGGTCCTATTCATCTTTTCTTTCCTGTTGCTCTACCTGTGGATTTCTTTGGATAACTGGTTTTATTATAAATAGGGGGTTTATTCATTTTTTTCTTTTCAGTAGTTAGTATTCTAGTGAGGATATAAATCATTATTCAAACATAAAATGTACATACAATCGTAAAATCTTCAAAAGCTAAAGTTATGAGCAATCGCTCGTAGATATTGGTATGTGTCTTTGTTGTGATAATCATCAACAATGACAAGAATCCGGTGATTACAATCCAGGTATCGCCGTCTTTGAACAGGTGGCGGATGTCCAGCGAGATTTTGAAGAATCTCGACACGAACCAAGCTTTCTTCATTCTGCAGAAGCTGCAAGAATTTCCAAAATACTGGATGACACGATGATACCTGTCCTTGAAATCGTCTGTGCCACCCTTCTAAAGCGTTGTTTGTTCTCGGGAGTTTGTCGAATGTTCTATGGAACATGTTCCATAGTTCAATAGAAAACAAAGGTGGGCGTCTTGCAGCATTCCTTCGATACCGACCGATATATGTATCTTCGAAGTATTCAAACAGACCATCCATTTCTTCATCGTAAAGGTTCCTAACATGATCATTTAATTCCTCAAACCCTCGGACAACATCGTCTGACGGTAGGAAAGCAATCGCACAAAGCATTCGGGCGTGTAAAGCGAACTCCTGATCATTGCTGTACCTTTCTTGTTGCCCAGTCTGTTGGATTTTTTTCCAAATATTGGAGCATAGGTGGTAAAAACAACCTTTTATTTCGATGTTGTCGTTGAAATGTTGAATGGCGTTGATAGCAGCTTTTTCGAAATCTAAATCTAAGAATATCTTGCAAATTATTGTGCTCGATACGATTGAAGAGTTGCTGGAACATTCGTCTATAGGTCACCTTTGTTTTGTTCGGTAACAAACAAAATGCTACCGGAAAAATCTGTCCATTTTTTTGAGCATGAGCAGTATACAACTGATAAAAAACGTCCGGACAAACTTTGAAAGTTCCGTCAGCATACCAATGCTCAGATTCTCTTAGCAACTGTAGACCTTGTTCCGAAGCAAAGATGAAAATTCTTTCTTGGTCTCCTAAACCACTGTCATAAATGAGAAATGGTTTGCTGACTTTTGTGTTCTGATAACGTTGCGGTAGAATCGGTATCTCCTCGCGTGTCAACGGATTTGGAGGGATATTGTTTTCTTCTCGAGCTTTCCGGATGTTCCTCCTCATTGTCGAAACAGAAGGCAAGTTAGCAGCAGCATCTTCTGAAATGTTTCTCAGTTCGGTACCGAGAATTTGCTGCAGAGCATCTCCTGTGGTCTCCGCTTTTCTTTTTATACCAGCCTTGATTTTGACTACCTCCACTTGGGTTTGAGACGGAGCGTGTGTGTGTTCATTGACTTCCCCAACAACTAAGTCATTTTCGTCCAGTTTTAATAATGCCTTACACTGGCCACCTTTTCGTCGTAAAACGCATTCGAAACATTTCACCTCGTTTGCGAGCATTTTTTTAAAAACATATAGGTAACCATTTCGAGTGATTGACGATTTCCCCTTTCTGTCGTTGTAAACTCCATGACGATTGCTATGGTGACAGACTCTAATGAAGCAGACTGACTAACTTGAAATATTTACAACCTTTTATACACTAATCCACCAGAAAAGATCAAAATAACAACCAGTTTTATTAATCGGCAGTTTCGAAACGTCTGTACACCCAAGATTCCACTACGTTTCGAAACTGGCCGTTCTGAAGTTGACGATTCGAAACTGATGGCTCGAAACAATATTAAAATATTTTTTATTTATAATTAGAATCCTTTTTTTTATAAAGCAAAATGCGTGCATATGAGACTTTCTATTCTATTTGTTTTGTTTTTATGGTTATTGTAAGGGTACAGAAATTTATGGAATAACGTGTATTAGGGAATTTCGGCATTGTTTACATTGTTACAAATTTATGCTACTGTTTCACTCTGAGTCTCACACATATGTAAAGATAGCTGTTCTACTAATTTTTGTTTCACATAGAGGTTTATTATTTATAAAAGAAATTGTAAAATGGTTCTGAATGAAATATACAATTTACAGATGTTTTTGTGGTTGCACGCGTAATTACACATGGCGTAGGAGAATAATATGTGTAGAAGCAATTTACTTTGGTGTCTGTTGCGTAATTGAAACAAGTCACGTTGAAGTCGCCAACAAAATAAATTGCTTTTTTATCGCAGCTTTTAAAATGTTCGGAGAGAATTGAATAAATAAATTTAGATTGTTTATTTGGATGTCTATAAGAAATAGAGTAGATAATAGAGCGTTTCTTTTCGCTATCGTGTCTCTGGACTTCAATACTTAAAATTTCATTTAATAATCATTCATATCAGAGAGCTCATCACAAAATTTATATTGAACAAATACACACAAGCCCGTCACATTTACGTTTAAAAACGTAAAACAAAATTGTTTCGAAAATTAATAAAAGTTTAAAAAATGTAAAACAATATTGTTTCGAACCGTCAGTTTCGAATCGTCAATTTCGAAACGGCTAGTTTTGACACGGCAGGTCCAAAATCGAAAGGTCCGTAGTTACGTGTTATTTCCCTTAGATACCGTAGCATTTTCGGAACTCTTTGTTTATTGACCGGTGACACAATAGCATAGCTGTCCATACACAAAAATTCGTTTTAAGTAATCTTAATTAGAACGATCTATGGACGATTTAAAGTTACGCATGCGCAAGTGCTCACGGTGGATTTTGAGATTTGTAACCAGATAATTCTGATAGATATGATTATTTTTAATCACCATTCAAAATTTGGAGTAATAATCTTCGTTATTTACCTAGATATTGCTAATATACTAGGGTTGGCAGCATTCCTTATACTCAAAAAAATGGAAAAAGATTCGAAGAGTTAGGGTTAGGGTTAGTTTCGAGCTTCTTAGATCTCCTTAACTACTGGCCAGAATCTCTTCATATTTTGCCTATAACTTAAGGACAAGGGTTCATTGACAAAAAGTACAAATTCATTTTCACATCATTGTCAGATATTGCACACGCATGCGCAGATGGTTTCGCACGTTTTGTTAAGGAAATATGATACCTGTAAACCTTTGTGGGAAATGTTGCTTATATGATGGCTTTAGCTTATAATGGATTTACTTTCGAAAAAAGTTGGGAATTCCGGGAATTAAGCGCATGCGTATTAAATTTTTTGATTTTTTTTTTGGTTGCCGTAACTTTTTTTTTATCTATCTAGTTAGCCCCATCATTTGCCCATTCACATGCAAAGTCTTGTTTCTTATAACTTTTGGTAGGGCTCTATATATTTAATTTAGGTTTACGCATGCGCAAGCCACTATATCCAAATTTTAAGAATAATTGTCATATATTTCAGATTGATAATATTATTTCCAATCTTCGTTGAATATTTCAACTCAGTACCTTGACTATTCATCGAGTTATGCATTTATAAGGTCGAATCCTAAGTTCCTAAGTCAGTGGTAAAACTGAATATAGATTACCCTTGACTGGATATCGGATGTACTCTCAAAAAGTTTTTCTTTCAAAATAGTCGTATCGCGCTAAAATTTCGGGGATATTTAGGGGACAATATAAGACCAATAATAGCGTTTAAAAAATCAAAACAAATCTTGTGGTTAGCGTACCACGTGACCAGTTTTGGTTCTAAATAGTCATCACTTGATAACTTTGTCATTCCAAACCCCTGAAAACCCATTTTCATAGTGAAGATACCTTACATTAAGCCAGATGTTGGGGTGTAAAGACATTTTTAAAATATTTTTTATTTTTGGGGTTAGGGCTGGATAAGTAAAAAATATTCTAACATTTTTAACGATATCAAGTCGATTTTTATATGACTTTTTAGCTACATATAGAAGACCTCAAAAGTGCTATTAATTTTCGGATTTAGGTTATGGGGTCGAGAGTAGTGACGGTTATATGTAAAAGGCGGGGTTGCCGTGTGGGACAATAACTCCGTAATTATTACGAATTAGAATTCAAACTTTTTATATCATGCCGAGAATGGCTTCTTCTTTCACATAAAACTTAACTAAGTTTTAATGGTCAAAATTACGGAAGTTATTCGTCTTTGCATTTGTCACTTTTTTGAAAATTTTTACCAGAAAAATTTAGAATTTTAAATTTGGGTATTTGATTTGAAATCAGCATCATTTAATTAGTAAACCTACCAATTTTCAAAGCAAACGGAATATTTTAAACTTCGGGCCCAAATTTGCCCAAATAAGGTATTAGAGGTAAAAATACCCAAATTCTGGTACTTGATTTGAAATCAGCATCATTTAATTAGTAAACCTACCAATTTTCAAAGCAAATGGAATATTTTAAACTTTGGGCCCAAATTTGCCCAAAAAAGGTATTAGGGGTAAAAATTCCCAAATTCTGGTACTTGGTCTGAAATCAGCATTATTTAATTAGTAAACCTTCCAATTTTCAAAGCAAACGGAATATTTTAAACTTTGGGCCCAAATTTTCCCAAATAAGGTATTAGGGGTAAAAATACCCAAATTCTGGTACTTGGACTGAAATCAGCATTATTTATTAATTAAACCTACCAATTTTCAAAGCAAACAGCAAAGCAAACGTGTTTTTCCTAGATGGGTTTTGTCCTAGGGTTTATTTTCTTACGGGGGTTTTGTCCTACACCCGATATGTCGGACCATAGATAGGGACTCGTAATGACTTACTATTTTAGGCAAATATACAAAAATCAAATTTTCTTACTATATCATAATACGTGCGGGGGGAATTCACCTAGGGGGGAATTCACCAGGGGGTAATTTGATCGGGGGGAATTCACCAGGGAAGAATTCTCCTAGAATCATATATATATATATATGCGTAAATAAGCATAATTTTCCGCATAATAGGTTCTAATTATTCTGCATAATTAGAATATTCTAAACAAGTTAATTAGATCTTTAGCAAAAACTGCCAACCCCGAATTATACCCTCGTAAAACTGTCTAAAATGGTGAAAAGAGGACGACCAAAAGGTGCAGAATTGACAGTGATTAGATTGCCTGCAAAGAAAAAGAAAACATCTGGCCAGTTACATTTCCGTTGAAATCACCAACTGATAAAGCTACTTGTAAGTACTACTACTATAAGTAAGTATTGCAGAAATGAGTCAATATTTTTGTCGTGACTTTGGAAAATTATATTATTATTATTATTATTATAGTATTTGGAAAATTATACCATAAACATAAACATAAACATCCAATGCAAATTTAAAATCCAATATTATTTGAGATCTACATCATATAGGAGTTCAATTTAACAAATTCAAAGACTAACTTGATCTGCAATACTGAAAAAGTCTTTTTTTATTCTTATTCCTTTATTTTCTGGATAATAAGTAAGTTGTGCGAAATTCTTTCTTCTTTAATCTGTTTAAACCTTACCTAACTTTTACAGTGCATGCACTTTCCTGGACCACAAGTATATTAACTACAAGCATATTTACCATGTTTCTTGGGGAATTTTTTAATTAAATTTACTTATGTTATGCATTTAGAAATGACATACTAACGTTGAATGCATGCGTATAAGACCAGTATGAACAGTTTTCCGAATTACTTTATCTAAATTCTAATGTTCAAATTTTTTTATGTTAATACTGTAATGGTTTGGATGAAAATATTTCGCTGGTATCAATGCGAAAGTACTTTGCTTTGATGCGTGGGCGTTCGTTCAAAAACTAGTTGATATACTGAATTTTGAAAGTGGGAAGAAAAAAGAAGTTGGTATTGTGCCGTTTGTAATGATGACTTGGAAAGGTTTTCGAGCATCTTCTGTGATTCATCCCTCGTCTGTGAGTTTGCGACATATAGTGGCGTTTGCGACATATAGTGTTGATTGCGACATATAGTGGTGGTACATTTGTCCCGATTACATACGAGGTTGATACGTCAGAAAGTCTTAAAGGTCAGAAAGGTTACGTTTTAAAATCGGAAAAATTTCTTCCGAAAAATTTTCTAAGATAAAGCTACAGTAGTTGCGCATGTGCTAGCGATCGTAAGGATAGCAAACTGTTAGGGTTTTAAAACAGGTATTTATTGGTATTTAGAAGCAGATTCTTGCTAAATATCTAAACCTTTGCCAGAATACCCTTTAGGCTATCAGCTTGAAGGTGGGAAGGGGTGTCAATCTTACCTATCAAAGAGACAAATTTAAACCTGTACCATGTCGTAGGTATATATCTGAAGTTTTGAAAAAAATGATGTTAGCAATTTTATAATTTCTTTATGGCCTGTAAATTGCAGATCAGATTACCAAAATGTCAAAATTCTATTCTAAGCTAAGGAAATTGGCCATAATTCTATAATAAATCGCCCAATCTACTTGAAAATACAGAGAATGCTTATAGGTGCTTTCAATCTGTCAGAAATGTTCCTTTAGATAAACTTCATATCAAATCCCCCCCCCCCCCCCCCCCCCTCTTTTTAGCCACAGATCTCAAGAAACTAAGAAGCTAAAATTCTCTCTTTTTTACATACAAGTTTAACGTCACAATGAGAAACGTTAACAATTTGACAAAATTTCGTCCTTTTCAGAAGTTCAGTTCATCACGTTTTCAACAAAATACTGCTATAATAATAGTATTAAGGAAGCGAGTTGCTTGTTGATTTGAAACAAACTTAAATGAGAAACTGAGTTGTATGTGTAAATTAAAACAAGATTGCCAGCTCCTAGAAAACGTGATTTGAGAGCTGAAAAGGGACCGCGTGGAATTTTCGCCTGTGTAAATCTCTCGTAAAATTATGGTTGTCATGGTGAAGTAATACTAATTGCTCAAACACATTTTAGTTTAGACCACTTATAAAATATACAACACAGACACTAGGTTTTATAAAACTTTTAATCGTGAAAGAAAAGAACAAACAAGTTATCAGTCTGGAGTCGCATAAACAGAATTTAATAATACAAAGTAAAATAAATTGAGAAAAGATCCGTTTGCGACCGTGCCTAACCGAACAACGCCAAAAAATATGTGCAAATATGATTCGAACAGTTCGCGACTTGTTCCGAATTGACAGCGGAATTTTCGTTTGCAACGCATCCACATGTTTCTGCATTTTGAATGTCGTCATCAACAGGGTCCACGATATTATGTTGATGGACAACAACATTATGAGTGTACATACCATGACCTGTAGCATCCTTCGCTTACAATGTAACTTCCCGACAAAATGTATTGTTTTGTAACACGGGATAAGGTGACCTCTCGACTATCTGAAACCTCTACTAGGAAGCTTTTTCCAGATCCACGTTCTATTCCGCCGGAGACCCATATGACCTTCCAGCAATTGTCCAAGGTGCTATTTACGATGAATAATTTTGATTCATCAATTTCTACCGTGATAGAAATGTCGCCTCTCGACATCAATTTTGCAAGTCAACAAGACTCTTTTGTGAAATGTTTAATTTGTACGCCAAGTTCTGTTGAGGGTGAGCTCCAAGCGTAAGCGATCAAAATGATTTCTCAGAGAGGCAAGTGCGATCCATCAAAAAATGAAATCCAGCGGACCGATTTTTTGTTCCTACATATCTTGCAATGCCAAGTTTTTCCATCAATTCTAACTGACTGATTAATAAGAGTTCCTTGCTCTTTGTAACGTCGCATGTTTTCTTCGACAATAAACATGTGTGCTTTTGGTTGACCGACCATAGATATAATGGAGGGGAAGGAATCAGAGGAAAGTCTACACGAAAATAATAATGTAGGTTTTCGGAATCTAAATTTTTATAAAATCTCATGTTTAAATACTGATTGATAAAATGCTTTGTAATTAAAATTAAGAATGTATCCGATATACAGGTTATATTATATCGGGTTGTGTGAAGTGTAGGTTGTGGAAGGACAGGTGATAAAGGAATGTCTAACGAGGTGTAACAGGGCTGAAAACCTGCATGCACTTTCCTCATTAAAAGCTTCAAAAGGATTGTTGTCGTTAAAACTTGACGCAACATTACATATTACAAAACGCGCGCCTTATTCAAAATTCAATGCAAAAAATTCATTGTTATAAAATGGTTTTACTGGTCCAGCAAAGCGCGCAAACCCGCCTCAATATAAACAGCGCCAACCATAACATTTTTTGTTATTTAAAATTTTATTAATAAAAAAAAATGGCAAAATGATCGGACATATTATCAATAAGAGATGTTTTTTGTCACCCTTGTTGGTCATGTGCCGAGTGGACGTAACCTCGGTTAGTTAACTAACTGCATTATTAAGAATGTCAATATCCATTATTAGTTATTAGATCTATTTTGATACTCACTACATGCCTATCAGACAAACTAGACAACTTTATCTTTATTAAGACAACTTTATATATGACTGATTGTCACATTATTAGGGACCTGTTAACGTCGATCCTTAAACTGCTTACAGGAATACTCGTGTCAGAAATGAACATATTCGAACATATATACATATATTCGAACATATATACGTCTGTAATGAAGTGCCGTCGACTCTCCAATTAGCAGACACTATTGGCGCAATGTTTTTATCCGCTAATTGGACGTGTGCGATTTATAGAAAGTCGGAATTTTCTACCAATTGTTGGTGAATAATAGGACTTTGTGCTCCTAAAAAGCTTCATAGGCACTTTCTGGCCGTTAATCAAAGTGTCAACTCGAGTAGTTTGGATGACGAATCATTTCGAACGGTGTTAGTCGAAGTCGAAGCGGTGATCAACTCGCGGCCACTTACTTCAGACACCTTGTGCGATCCTACGAGTGAACGACCGCTTTCTCCTAATCAACTACTGACAACCAAGTCAAATGTCGTTCTTCCTCCGTTTGGCGTCTTCCAAAGAGATGACTTATACAGTCGAAAGCGTTGGCGCAGAGTGCAGCACATTACGAACGAGTTTTGGACACGGTTCCAAAAGGAATACCTACAAACGCTTTAAGTTCGCCAAAAGTGGCTTCACAAGCAAAGAAATTTTCAAGTTTATGATATTGTCTTGCTACGTGACGAAAACCTTCCAAGAAGTCAATGGAAAATGTGTAGAGTGGACGGTGTCTATGTCGGCGAAAACGATTCTGTTCGAAGCGTCAGGCTACAACATGGCAAAACATCACTCGTTCGACCAATTTCGAAAGTTGTGCTTCTCGTGGAATCTGAAAATCCAGCGAAATGACGATTCCCCGTCGAGGAGCCATTAGTAAACTGTTAAGTCATGTAAATGCTTGCATGGAAACTTTTTAAGAATCAACCAGCTCATCATCAAAGAAGATTATTTATTTATTAGTTATTGGTTGGTTATATGTTAAAAATTTTCAAGATAATTATCATTTCTTGAGGGGAGCCAGATGTAGCTGCCCGGTCTTCGCCAGGCTGTGGTATCTGCGTCTGATTCCTCTCGAGAACAACTTTGTGTTTTATGGGCTTCTGTTGACGTTTTAATTCATTCAGTTTTCGTCTTTGTCTCTTCTCCGTCCGTGTATTTCCTTTATGTTTCTTCATTGTCTTTACGCCTTAGTTTATCGTCATTTGTCCTTAGGGAAATTAGCTTATATTTCATATATGTATACGTGTACACGTTGCGTGTAGATTTGTCGTGTTAGTGGGCGTTGTATGTGTATATGTGATGTGCTAAAGCTTCCCTGCCTTGTGGATTATTTGTTTAGTAAGTTTTATATTTATTTCTACTTTGTTTGTTCATCTCTTTCTGTTTACTGTCTGGATTTAGTATTTCTGTTTTGTATTCTTTTTCACGTAGTTCGTTTGTATTTTTCTTATAGCACGTTTTTAAGTTAAAACGAGTTCAAACAAGCACAAGGTTTCGTCTTCTTTAATAAGTGTTTGCGTTTTGCCGGTGCAAAAGAATTTTTCCGCTAAAAAGTGGTGACCGCCTTTTGGAGTGTCCCTTAATTAAAGAGTCGGACAATTGGGGAAGTCATGTGACACTCAATATGATTTCCATGTGAATTGTGTTCAATCAAATCCATCTCTGAGATCCAAGAATATGCCTTTGACATGTTCCAACTGTATCAGTGTTATGAAAACTGTGTAATGTCGTGCCCTTACATATGTAGTAAATATTATTTCCAAGTAGCATGAGTAGAGCAATAAAATCACTTGGATATTAAATGGGGTTTTCATTTCTAAAATACTGAAGGTATTTCAAAATCTCAGGTAAACTTGCGTCAACCAAGGTATTCTATCTATAACTGATAACTTGCGTGAATAAAACATGTTTTCTACAGAAGGGAAAAAATGTAAACGATACATACAAAAGTAATGTCAAAGATTGAGGTTTCTAGCTTTGGGTTGAAAGTTACAAACAGGTTAGATGCATTGTATAACAAGACCTATATTTATAGATCTATATTTCGAGGTGAAGATGCTGGTATGAAATTGGTAACAATCTTACAAGAAGAAACACAGCGTGCTTATGAATGGACTGAGAGAGGAAAGAGGTTTAGAGATAATGTGATCATGACTCAAAAAAGGAGCTTGAATATTGAAGGGTTAGTAAATGTACATATTGTGATAGTGAATTTAGTGAAGAAAGGTACGGGCCCCACAGTCATCTCACCGGTAGATATGTTGCAGCAGCATGTAACTCATGCAACTTAAAGCTAAAGGTACCTCATATATATAACGGAGCTGACATTTGTGATTTTAAGTGTTGATTGTCATAAAACTGAGTTTATCTTCGTTGAGATTGATGAGCAACAAAAAACTGTTTTTGCTAAAATTTACAAGCGTGCTGCTGACTTTCGCAAAGAGCTTTTGGGGGTAGATAGCTTGATTGCAACTTGGGGGAGGGGGTATCTCCACTTGATTAAAAAAATCTCTTTCCCTTCTTTGTGTTTGATGTAAGTTGGCAAAATGAACCACTAAAATGAGGTACAATAGACTTGAAAATTGATTTTGAATTTGGTGAAACCCCCTGTCGATACCACTGCTTATGTAGTTATTAACAGTGATCAAAAACTCATATGTACTTCTGATGGAGAACATTTCGTTAACAAGAATTAAATAAACATGATAATTTACTTTCCAAGATTGAAAACTATACATGACATAAGGATTCAAAAGCTTTCATCGGCAGATCAAGTCATATAAAACAAAGATTTAATCTATCTATGAAGCTTGAGGGGAGGTATGAAATAGCGTTAGTAAATCTAGAAACTTAGTACTTTTTCCAAACGATCGTTAATAACAAGCTGCGTTACAGCACTGATAATGGAGTCACATGGTTCGATATTACTATTCCAATTGGTAGTTATGAATTGAGTCAACTTAATTTCGAAAAGGGTGGCGGGATGCAGGACAAAAATCACTTTTATTCTTTATAAATTGCTTCTTGAGTTCGTTTGTTTACAATATTGAATAATTTTGAACACCCAGTTCTTTGGCTCTTCTTCGCAATGTTATCATTTATTAGATGGAGATACTAGCCACCATCTAAATTCACTATCAACCGCTCAAGGCTTTATCAACTCATATTGGTAGTGAATCTTATGACTCTGGTTCAGCCTAAGTGAGATAATGTTCCACCACATAGCTATCCCATCTAAAATCTGCAAGATCTCTCCGAAGACAGCTAGTACTAGCAAAGTAGTTATATATCATATCTCTTGGTACTTCTCGCCGTGGTATGATATCACCATTTTGAACTTTATGTCGATTGAAATCTTCCACGGATATAGATATAGACAGGTGTTTTATTATAGAATTTCAGGGGTCCAACTTACATCGATTTACTGGACTATAATGGTTATCATAGCAACAACAAATATTTGGAAATTTCCCTTCATGGGTCATGACGTTTAAATTCAAGTGGGAGGGGGTACAATTAATAATGTCGCCGAAGAAAATGTGGGGTTCCAGAAGCTCTTAAACAGCTCAAAGGCGTTCAGAAGTAGGTGCTAGAATAAAATTTCAGTTCAGAATTGTCTTAATTTTTTGGAAATGGTACCATAATATAGCAAAAATATTTAATGAAGATTTTTTTTAGTAAATCTCCCGAACTCGGTCCGGCGTCTATCTTGTGCATTAGTAAATCTTTGGGCTACTTCCACGAAAGACAGATTGTCCACGATATGGGTATGTGCGTTTAAAACTCACAAGGAATTGTATCATTCATCGAAGCCAAGTTTTGATGTTCGAGAATAAATTGCATCGAGAAAGATCGTTCGGGTGTGGCTGATGTAGCACCACTTGTCAGCACGATTCGGATGATGGTCCAAAGATTTTTCCACGTCTTGAAACATCTTGTGTATCTTGTAAAAATCGACTGGTGCAGACTGTCTAAAGATTGTTGGCATGGCTCGCTTTCTAATTGATTACGATCGAAATCTCCACGGAAGTCCAATTTTAAAATCTTCAATTCAACTGATGCATCAGCTTCATTAATGGCTATTAAAAGCAGTTCTTCAACGTTCATGAATCTCTTTAATGCAGAATGTTCAAATCAATCATCGATGGCATTAATAACTGCGTAAAGAGCTTGAAAATACATTGGCATGAAATAATCGTGGTTTTTTTCCGGATGATAAGCATTGCTTGTTTGTCCTTCATAGCCAGTAACGTATTTTAGGATGGAAAAATTTCTTCGTTTCCATGGCAAGGTGGGTTTTCCGACCAGTTTGATGGAATTGGCTGCCTTCTTAACTACTTCGAACTCGTCATCTTTTCTCATACTTTTCAACGTATCGGCCACTATATCGGCATATTTCTTTTCCTTGATGGCTGATATCTTCGTCGACTAAAGAGATTTTGATAAATTATCTGTTATGTTATTTGCCAAAACCTTCTTTTGCTTTAACATTTTCTCGTACGGAATAGATAAACCATGGTGAACCAGCCCCACAAGCCTTTAATTTTGTCTGTATTGATGCACTGCTAATACGTTCCAATATGAAGAAGTGTTAATCGAGATTTAGATGCATCAGAATTATAGCGTGCGTGCTTAGTCGTTGGTTTTAAAGTTATACACGATATTATTGGTCATTGTATTTGCGGTCCTTTTTTGATACTTTGGTTGAGCGTATCAGTGCAAATATCGTTCTCCAATCAGAAACCCGTACATAAACTTACTCAACCTGTTAGGAAAATCCTGACCACTGTTTTTAACTGATCCTGTAAATACAATTTATTTATTTATTTAGGAAAAACTCGGCCAGTCCTCTCCTCAAAATTTGCGATTCATCGGTACCTTTAGGCTGATCGATAGCTATACAAACATAATTCACAAATTAGCGCGCGCACATCAAAAATTCTGATGTTGCTCC
The DNA here is from genome assembly GCA_963930725.1 of Candelabrum cocksii. Taxonomy (NCBI): domain Eukaryota; kingdom Metazoa; phylum Cnidaria; class Hydrozoa; order Anthoathecata; family Candelabridae; genus Candelabrum; species Candelabrum cocksii. Next base: position 8,424,289 of record OZ005678.1, on the reverse strand, counting down.
AATGGAATCTCTATAAAGTCAATAGAGTCCACCTATTCATTCCAAAAACATGCCCGCTTAATGGAAGTGCCCGCTTTATAGGTTATTCTAAAACTCGCAAGGTATGGAGAAAAAATTAAAATCTAATTATTAGATTGCATAAGGCTTTACTCAGGTAGAAAATGAGAACAAAAACAATGAGTTAGAAGACTTTACTCTAGGCTTACTTTACTTTCTCATCGTTTATAAAAATGCACAATAAGTGAACACATTTATCTTTTTTTCACTACCTCTAAGACTTTCCAGGGTCTGTGTAATATCATCTAGTGACGCAATAATCTTCTCATCCAATGCTGGGCATTTATGAATTTTGTCTAGAATTCAGAGAGTTTCTGCAATATTTGGGCCAAATTCTTTCTTCTCGGTTTTAATGTTCATCTTAGCTTTTGTCTGGGATAACTACTTCATTCACTGATGATGGATTTATAATCCTGTCTATACATTCAACACAGGCTTGTTTTCTCCAGCCTAAGGTATGGAAATTAATGATCCAGCAAGCAAGACAATCAAGACAATCAGGCAGATATATTCATAATTTAGAAGACTGTGAGACACAGGTTCAAAAGGAAGAATACGCAGTATTACATCAAGTGGGGAGAATACAACGATTCCGATACTACATGACACCCATGCAGAAACCTCCGATCAGAGCCATAGCACACGCATTCTTGAACGCATTAGGACAAGGCGGAGCGGAAGTCATAAGCACATTAGATGAAGCTACAACGTATGTTATTAAGTCTGGCAAGGTAGTTGAAGACGCAGAGAAAATATTTTCAGCGAGGACTCCTCGACCGAAACGTATGTGATGTCTCGGCGGCGTACTGGTATACGTGAGTGATTATCTCAATAATTATATTACTTGTGCAATTTTACAATTTTTCCGTAAAAATATGCTTATAGCTATGCTCATGTATATGGAAACCAGGGCTAGAAACTACGCTTATATGCTTTTGCTTATGCCGGAAATTTTCCTTGGTTTATTTATAACAATACAATGTGTGCTATGTTATTAACAACAGACGCCTTTTCTTTATGGGTTTAAAATAAACCTCATGTCTAGACAGAAAAAATATATATTGTTTGATTTCTATTTTCCTTTCACCAAAGGAAACGCATTTTGAATGCTCGCAGGTGAGTGGTTTGTGATGAAATCTTCAGATCATATGAGCTGATTCTTAATGATAAGAAAATATTCCAATTTTTTTTTAGTAAATCAGAAAGATTGTTATTAATTTCATTGGGAATGAAACTTTTCACTGTGTACGAAGAGTGAGCGATTTCACTTTCCCAAGCAACTCTTATATAAAGAAAAAAATACAAAAAAATATAAAAAAATACTATGGCGAACAATAAGAAGAGACATTCACGAGGAACGACATGAAGAAATACTACGGCGAACAATAAGAAGAGACATTCACGAGGAACGATATGAAGAATTACTACGGCGAACAATAAGAAGAGACATTTACGAGGAACGATATGAAGAAATACTACGGTATATTATTTCTGTGCTTTTTTTATTAAGTAGAACTAAATTATTTCTCATGTGTTCACTATATATAAGCGTTTGACAAACAGCAACAATATCAAAAGACAAATCAACAGAAAAAAAAAAAGTCAGAGTTCAATGGGCAGTTCTCTGAGCCAAGATCTTGTTTCGGCATTCGGACAGCGAAGAGCAGTGAGGTCCCCGGGCTACTTGAGTAAGACGTAGTCAGTCACTACGTGCTCCACGGTTTGGGTCGGGTGGCCACATGGGCATGAGGCTGCTTCTTGTAGCCCCAACGCAGGAGGGACTCACCGACGCGAGCAGTGCCGGAGCGAAGACAGTTTAGTCACACCCACTGCTTACGCGGTAGGTCAGCACCGGGCGGCAACGACGGGCTGGGCGGGGGACAGGCAGATCGAATGAGAGGTGGGCCAGCCTCAATACGGTCGTTCTATGTCATGGGAGAGACATAGTTGTTTGTGACGAAATGGGCAGCGTGACGCGAGAAAGGTCGGTGCGACTTGAGGCGCTGCACGTTGGCGTTAGTGACTGCGGCTGAGACCCGATTGTGGAGGAGGTGACTTGTATTGTCCATCGCCTTTTTTGTAAGGCAGGCAGCCTGTGACTCGCGCCGGATGTCTGGTGGCACGATTCCAGCGAGGACGGGAAGGAATATTGACTCCATTGGGCGCAAGCAGCCGGTGATGATGCGCATTGTGTCGTTCAGGCTTACGTCCAGCTTTCTTGTATGGGCGTTGCGAGACCACACGGGTGATGCATGCTCGGCGGCGCTGTACACAACGGCTAATGCTCCAGTCCGAAAGGTAGAGGTGTACGCACCCCAGGTTGAACCTGCCAGACAGCAAGGAAGGCCGTTCCTCACATTGAACTTACGGCGGAGAGCTTCGATGTGATGTTTGTAGGTCAGTGTGCGGTCCAGCGTGACACCAAGGTAGGCTGGGTGTTTGCAGTTGGGCAGCATAGTACCGTTCACACTGACAGCCAGTTGGCGCTGGCTGTCTCAATTGTTCAGGTGAAATGCCGTGGAGGTGGTCTTGGCCGTGCTAAGTTTGAGGCGCCATTTCTGCAGGTAGTAGGTTATAGCTTGCATGTCGTGGTTGAGTGTCTCCTCAACCTTCTCCCAGGAGTCATCCGCAGCAAGTAGGGCCAGATCGTCGGCGTACCCGTACTGCATAGATGTAGTCTGCAGGATGTCACTAATGTAGATGTTGAAAAGAGTGGGAGAGAGGGTGAAACCTTGCGGCACGCCATTACGGAGGCGTCTGAGGCGACTCACCTGGCCATCGCTAGTTTTCAACCTGAAGCTGCGGTTTGTGAGGAGCTGCATCACGAAAGAGACCATGTGGACGTCGGGGACCATACGCAACAGCTTAAAGTGGAGTCCACGCAGCCAAACGGTGTCATATAACGCGGTCAGGTCCACAAGGACCACGCCGACCTTCTGCTTTGCTTCAAATCCTACCTCGATGTCGTCGGTCAGGAGCGTCACTTGGTCGGTGGTAGAGCGTCCATGACGGAAACCGGCTTGCTGCGGAGGAAGCTGTGGGTCGATCACGGGCTCAAGGCGTGCTAACAGCAGCCGCTCGAGGAGTTTTAGCGGCACACAGAGGAGCGAGATTGGGCGGTAGCTCTTCACTGAGATAAATTAAACAACACATATTTACTTCTATTCTCATTCAAAATATGATCGTAATAAACAAACATTTTAATAAATATAAAATTGCGTAAACTTACATTCAAATATTCTCAACATTGAAAACAATAAATATTTAAAGGTGCGAAAGATGTAAATAAATATAATAAAAAGCATTTTGTGAAACATAAAGATATTAACATGAACAATAAAAATGAGTGACGTGTAATCTTCTCTCATTCGGAATTAGCTTAGGCAGTTTGTAGGAAAATGAATCTTCTTTCTTTATATTCTTTGAGGAACGTTTTATTTCACGAGTTCTTTCGGAATGTGATAGTCATAAGCGAGAAAGTCTTCTTTGTAGATGTTATACAACTTTTGTATAGTGTCAGCAGAAAAGGGAGAAAAATATTTGAGCATGAGTTGGTATGAGGAGATGGAATAACCATCAGCACTATCAGCAGGAAAAAGACTGCGATTTAAGCCGACATTATCTAAAACGGCTCTAGAATCTTCTACAACAGTTTCCATTTTCCCTATAAAATCAAACTTCAGTAGACATGGGAAACATAGCAAAAAGGTTGGTTTCCAATGTTCGTCGAACCGACGAATTTCGATAATCCATTGTATAAATTCTGTAAACGTCACTCCTTTCCCCCTTTGGTATTCGCTTTCAGTCAATCCTTTGCGAGAGAAACGAAGTATTTCAGAACCGTAAACCTTTTCGAAGTATTCGTCATTTTCGGTGAACTTGTTACGGTAAGCCGAAACCAGCCTTTCGAACGGGTGTCTGACTAAGAGAAATTTGAAATAGTTTCTTAAAGTAAAATTTTTGTTTTCCTTTTCGAGATCCGATACTCTCTTTAACGGTAACCTGTGGATGTCGTCTCTGTGTCCTTCATAGTTTTTGATAGTTCCTTTTAAATACAGGAAAATCTTTTTCCAGTTCGTGCTAGCCACCTTTGGAATTTGACAATACAGAAGTCTGTTTTCCGGCCGCACATAAAGGTAATGTTTTGTTGGAAGCGATGAAGGAGTACGAAATCTAACCGAGCAGAAATCTTTCATCCGTTTCAATCGCCTTTTTTGTTCCTCCTTTACATTATAAGGTTTGGCAGTTAACGCCTAAATAAAATTTAAAAAGAATAGCATCAAGAAGAACATTATAACAGCTCCGTAATGCAAGCATATCAACTTTGTTTTCCAAAAGTAAATAGAAGTAAATTCTGTAATCTTAGTACATGAAATAGTTTTTATAAATTAGATGACCTAATCCTATCAAATCAGGCAATTGACCCCTTTTGTAAAAGACCCCTAAAATGATTTGGTTAATATTCTCTTGTGAGTGGTACCAATTACATGACTTTCCACTGTTATTAGCAATCCATTTAAGAAATGCGTTTTGCCTTACCTGGACTGCATCATTTATTTCCATATATTTTAAAGGCTTGTACACTCTTTCCAAAAACAAATAGCCTACAGTTGTTATCGTAAACAGAACGGTGACAACGAGATGTCGAAAATTCGCTCTCATGCTTCGAAGAAGAAGAATGTTCAATAGTTTCAAAAACATTACATTTAAAGTTGGTTTCTAAGATGAATCAAAAATTGTTTCAATACATATTTTAAAAGTTCGGTTGTTTCTTATTCATTTGAACACATAAATAAATAATTAAACGCTGATTCTAACCGAAAATAGTGTAGTCGCGTTAGGGTTCAACTCGGACAAAATTTGTAAAAAGACAAGTTTGGTACCATTAGTATAAAATTATATTTTTCATTTTCAAAATTAAAATTTGAAAATATTCGTCAGGGGCTTCGAATTTTTAAAAATGGTAAAAAAAAATCATCATCATCATCATCCGTTTTTACGTGACCTTTTCCACTTAGAGTGGGTTGCACGTTTTCAAAAGATGATATTCCTCACAATTGTGTAGGTTTAATCATGTGATGTTTTATTGAAGCATATGTTTTTACAGCTGGATTCCTAACGCCAACCCCAGTAAGAAGGAAGCATGTTATATATTATGATCCTTTAATTTCTTGACCATAACAAAGTTCTAGTCAGTGCTCTTTGTTTGAATTGCAGTTACTAAAGAATATTGATCAACTTATTCCTATCATTTTGGTCAAGAAAAACACATATTTTTAAATTCTTTTGTTCGTGGTTGGCACGCTTATTTAGATTTTGGGAAGCCGTAAATTGACGACAACGATGTGGAGATAAAGCACGAATTAAACAAAGATCATGATGGATTTGCTATCGCCATTTTCCATAACAAAAGAATCGTAGGAAATGTTAAAAAAAACTTAGGTAAAGTCTTATATCAGTTTTTGCCATTGGCCAATTGCACCATTAGTTGTGAGGTCAATGGCAAACGAGTAAATAGAAGAGGAGGTTATGGCCTTGAAAATCATGCCTATTATGTTGATTCGCTGCACTTGTATGGCCATCAATTGGATAAAAAAATGTAAACAAGATCTGTTGATGGAAATTGATTATTGCTTTGATGACGTAAATAATGTAAGGAAAAAAGGACAAACCTACGAAAATTAGTACTTTAGATTTTTTACCCCTATTCGCTTTAGAGAGATTAATTTTAAGGTGAAAATCCTGAAAAAAATGCTTTATAGAGTGTGCTTTATCAGGAAAACGTTTTATTCCTAGACTTACTTTCTGCCTTATAAACATATCCGCTTTATGGTGTGTCCACTTTATTGAGATTCGGCTGTATATGATGAGGGCACATATTGATAACAGTATATTGTATTAATTTATGATTTTTAACATCAAAAAAGAATGAAAATAAGCGGGAGTGGCCTGAAGTGGGTTGCAGTGGCCTGGAGTGGGTTGCAGGGTTGGAGTGGCCTGGAGTGGGTTGGAGTGGCCTGAAGTGGATTGGAGCGCAAAATGGTAAAGCCCATTCCTAACATCTGTATGTACTTCGTGTAGCGTTTCTTGTTCGTCATTTTAACATGTTAAGTCCCCGTTTAATCTTTGAAGAAAACGGCCGCGTCTAACGAGCTCTAACGATCTTTATCGCGACAGATTTAACTAACTTAAACGTCAAGAAGTATTCAAGAAGTATTTAAATCAAGAAGTATTGCTGTTGTTATGAAGGAAATGTTGGGGCTACAAAAAGTCGTAGGGACTACTTAAAAGTGGATCTAACAGTGAAAGATATGGAGGAAATAAAAAAAGTATAAACTTCTGCGACAATCTTTAATAAAAATAAATAATAATGAGGGGAAATAAATAATGATAGCGCAAACCTAAAGAAAATACATGATGATATAAGTGGATTAAAGCAAATACAAGGAAAAATGAATAAAGAGGATGTCGAAATGAAAGCCAAAAGTATTGATTTAGTGGACAGAAATCGGAGAAATATTTTGAGAATTGACGGAATAACGCAAGATGAAAAAGAAACATGGCGGACGAAACAAAAACAAACTCAATAAAGGAATAAAAATCGACAGAGTTGATAAGATATATTGAGTAATGCAAACAATATTATCGGTACATATACCTTAAGGAAAGAAAATTTCGCGATTGACAGGTCTAACTGCGAATTTGGGGGTAATATATCTGAACTTCGCGGAATTTATTTTTGCGGTGGACAGAATTTAGTACGATATAATTTACGTAAAAGGTCTCTCTCTAAATTATTTTTCAAACAAATCAAAGATCTAAAAACTTCGCCTCAAACCATTTTCTTGGTCGCCTTGGAGGTTCGAGTTATCGGGAGTGCACTGTATTTTCTTATATTTTTAATTGCATGTTAAATGACATTAAAAAAAACGAGAGAAACATTGAATTTCGCGGAATAAATTTTCGCGGATAAGGTATTTTCATTAAGTTTCGCGGAATTTAATTTCGCAATTTGGGACCAAAATCGCGAAAATAAATTTCGCAAAAATTTCTTCCCTTAAGGTATACATATATATTACCAAAGACTACAGTGAAGCGACACAGGAGATCCGATGCAATCTGTTTAAAAAAGAAACATTTCACAGAAGCCAAGCGCAATGGGCGAAAGTCATCTACAACAAATTGGTGGTGAGGGATTTCTCAAATGATACAACAAGGAGTACCAGTTTTAATATACATGCTTATATCGTTTTTATAATTTACGTTTACGCTTCTCATGTCTAATTTAACGTTTGCGAATAAGTGTTCAACATTTGGAAACGCATGATAATGATATGTTTGAAACTACGTTACTGCTAATAATTTGACGTCTGTATTAGCATTCGTGTGATGATATGAAATTAATATTTACCATTGTGCATAATAAAGCTCAGTGATGGAGAGCAGAGAGTTATTAAAAGATAAGTGTTGAGAAATGGCCTATGACAGATATACTTCTCCTACAAAGTACCACCTCGACCGCTTGCAGCGACCCTCGTGGGTATGTAGGTTTTTAAAACTGCAGTAGGTGCAGATCTCAATTTATGACTTACAGAATATTGGAAAAATAATAATTTAGATAATTATAAAACTGAAAACAAATGTCGAAGAAATGTTTAGATTTTATGGTACAAGTATTTTATGACAGAGTTGATGAGTTGAACTTTTAATTAGATGTAATTATAGTGGAATAATGTAGGTAGATAATAATGAGTTACAGGGAGTTGAACTTTTAGATGTAATTGTAGTGGAAAAAAGTGGTTGGGAGAATGTAAAGGATGATCAACCAAAACACACAATTTCTGGTACTTTTTTCACTAATTTTTTACCAGGAACAATGAAATTTATATGCCAATAACCAGTAAGCCAACAGTGCAGTAAAACCAAAGAAATAAGCGCAAAAATAGCCCCAGATCAGCATAAAAACAACAACAATGTTAATATAATTTTGCAGCTTTTTAAACACAACCTTCTACTAAAAGCAAAAGCTCATCAATCTTCGTAAATTTTATCGATTGATAACTGATCGATTTATAACTGCCTGAAATATGTGAAAATCTATCATTTCGTCGTCCATCCATGGCTTTTCTTCAACCATATACTTTTGATGTGGGTCATAAGAATCTCAATGAGTTCATTAGATGGCTTTGGTTTCCATTCGATGAGCTGTTTTAGTACATGGTTGATGCTTTCACAGTTGTTGTTTGTCCATGCAGAATTCACTTAGACGTCCTGTGCGACAGTCATTACTCCTTGGTTAGTGGCACAACTCGGCTGCCGTAGTATTTGCCAAACATATGGTTTTCTTATTTTCTTCCAGGAATGTCTGCCCGTATATCGGACGTGCTTCTGATATATTTTTTCATTTAGTATGTTTTGTCGTTCGCCACGATTTAGTATCATTAAATGTTCTGCATGTTGGAGAAGATGAATTTTATTACCTGTCGATCAGCCGTTTCGTTATCCTTTCCAGTGAGGATTTACTAGCATCCGCGTAACGAAGGGTTGCCACGAGTTTCGAGAAGAAAGTATGGTATGAATCAAATGTCGGTTAAACAGGGATAATTTTTTTATTTTTTTGGCTCGAGAAATTTAAATGTCAATGTCCTCGTCACCCTCTTGAATGACTAAGTCTTCTAGACATTTCATTACACTCTCCTCCTCATCTGGTACAAACGGGTTTGGTTCTGCTTTCCTAGATACGAAAAAAAAGTATTTATTATGAATAGGAAGGGGGGGGGGCTTATTTGAGGGGGCGCTTATTTAATATTTTGGCTTTTAGGAAAAGAGCTTATTCGAGGGGGGGGGGGCGCGTATTTGAGGAGGAGCGCTTAATCGAAGTTTTACGGTATTCATGACATAGAGTAGAGATAACTTAGTATTGTCAAGACGCGTTTGGTATGGAACTGTCCTGCTTCCAATATGGCGCCGCTTGAGCGAACCAAATCCGGAGTCGTGAACTTACAGTACAGTTTAAGTGCTCATCTTCAAGCAATTAATTTCATTGATTCAAACTTCTATTTAAAGAAAAAACATTTAATCTTATTCTACAAACAACACAAATTAACAAACTATGATAAAACGGCGATAAGAGAAGTCGGCCTTTGGAAAATCGTCTACGACGATTTCGTCCTCGATTTTTTGTCCAAAGGGAAATCGTCTATGATTTTTTGTCCAAGGAAAATATGTCCATAAAAAAATTTTGCCATAACATGTTTTGTCCTTTTTCAAACTCGTCCATGAGTTATTTTGTCCGTTTTTTTATGGCATCATAATGGTTCATATAAAAGTCGTAAATTAAACTATGCATGCATACGCGCCCACACACGCCATAAATCGATTTGCGCGTGCTGTTAATCGCACATTATCGCACGCCATAACTGCTAATTTTTACAAAATGTTAAACTTTAGTCTCTACTCGTCAAACCAGCTATTAAAATGGCGGTAGAGATTGCCGTTGTCATCAAATGTTCGCTATGAATTACCTCAAAAAGTCACTCAGCCGACTTGGGGTTTTAATCGGCAATGTATACTAAAGTTTTAAATCCTTTTAAATGGCATATTTTGGGTGGATAATAACCGGTATGTAATTAACTGGAACCGGAAGAAAGAAACATCAGGACCCAAATAAGAGCAGACCACCAACGAATTCGGCAGCCAGTTAACAAAGCATATAAGACGCAACAGGAACGTATAAAGAACATAGTGGAACGATGGAAAGGAACGAGTTGTCAGTATATTTGAGAAGTATTTCCTATAACCTGAAGCTGTATAAAGAGAACGCCCAAGGTGAGGGAGAAGAGACCAACAATGAGACGTGTGTGATTTGTGGGAGTAAAAGTGGTGTATGAAACTGTATTTGTGTTTTCGTTTATGTATCCACAGTAATGATTCATGTGCACACGGTATCTGAAGAAAAAGAGAAATACCGGGACAAATTTGGACTGGACAATTTGTAAACAGGCCCAAAGCAGCATAGGACGTAAAATCGTGGGGACAAAAATTTCGTGGACGATTTCGAAAAAGGCCGTAATGGTCATGCGGCCATTTTGGACCGCGGACAAAATCGTCGCGGCCGACTTCTCTTGTAAGCGATAAAACACATATAGTGTAAAACCAACCGTGCATGTTTTGACCACATTGTGCACTTTTTGCTAAAAGCATGAAATTTTGCACAGACCCAGTTTAGACCAAAAAAAATTATTTGAACCCGGGACCCAATAAAATCTCATAATATTACCACCTATTTTGGATAAATTGCAAACCAGATCTTAGTGTGATAATATCTAGACATGTTTTTGTCCAAAAGTAATGAAATTTTGCTTCAAGATGAATTTTGATGAAGTAAATCTAAAAGCAGTGAAAAGTAATTTTGTGACAGGAATCGTGTATTTTACAGGCCTGGTGTATTTTACAGAACAAAGCACTTTAAGCTCATCATCATCCCCATCATTTACATCATCCTCTCTATTTTCCATGCTAGCATGGGTTAGACGAGGTTTCAGCAGATGATTTATTGGAGCAGATGTTTTTACAACTGGATGCCCTTCCTAACGTCAACCCCAGTGAGAGAGAAAACAGTGGTGAGTTAACCCACGTAAGATACCAACTATGCATTTTAAACGCCGTGGTAGCATAAAGAGCATGGATGTTTATATCCATGAGGTCAAAAATGTTACATGACCTGCATAACACCCGCATACTTACTTAGCTTAAATTCCGCGTAACTTCTTAGCTTAGCTTAGCTTACCGCATACCTACTTAGCTTAAATATATTTTGATGGCACATAATACATTCCTAAAGTTTTCAAAGCATTCTTTCAACCTTTTTCTTTCCTTTTTTAATATTTTACAGACCAAAATTTCTACAAGGATATACTTTAAAGACTAAAATCACACTGAATCAACCAAACTTTATAGTAATAAGGAAACAAATATCAAAGCATTTTCTTTAAAATTTGGAAAACTTTGTCTCGTGCAAGTTTAAAGACAAAAAGAGTTAACCTTAATGATTAAATTATTAGGTGGTGAATTAGGTCATTACGACCTTCCCAATATTCGTCAATATTTGACACATTAGAAAGTTAACATCAGCGAATCTGATAACTTAATAAAAACAAATAAATACTAGGAAAAAAGTGTAAAAGTTAACCCCGTTCACATTCACCTTTGCATTTACAAAGTTCTGTAAACAAGAAACCAGATTTAACACATTTGCATCGTCCTTTACAACCTGTCTCGGGGTTGGATGGTCATTTTATTAATTGTCTAGAACTAAGAGTAGCATCCGGCAGATCAGTGCAATGTGGGATAAAACTTTCTTCAACTATCTTCCATCCCCATTCTTCTGGATCTGGAAGTACTTCTTTAGCAATGATTGATTGGTCCCAAAAATAACCAGCAATATAATGATGATCGTAAAACGTGCTTTAATAAAGCTGCATTTGTCGATTTTATTGAATCAATGGATCGTTCTTTGCAAAATAAATCTTTTCGGCATTCGGTTGTCGTTAGGCAGTTTGGTGTTTTGTTATATAAAAGTACTGTAAACCTTTCGGTGATCAGTAACGATTCCCCCATTGCAGAATACGTTGGTTGACAAATTAACTTTTCAAAAACAGGAGCCACTTTATTAAATAAACTCCAAGCTGAACTTTTCGAAAAGGTGTGAGAAGTACGAGACTTGGTCGCATCCTGTGAATGCATAAAAAAACAAAATTCTAGGGCTTTTGACTGAAAAATATTATGCATTGCGACATACGGGCAATGCTTCCCAGTTCCAAAATCCACCCAGAGCTCCTCCAGTTGATCTCTTAAGCGGGCGAAAACGATGTGACACCTTGTAGTAACATATCGTTGACATGCAAAAATACCCTTGTATCTGCTTCCTCATGGTTACTGGGTGAACTGAAGGAAGATACCATCTGGTTAGTATTAGTAATGCAATTCGTAGCATAAGCACGCATCATAAGTGTACAGTGACATTTCCTTCAAAAGATAAGCAAACAATTCGATTTTATTTTGATCCAAACTGATCCTAATATTAAAAAAGAAAGAAAATGGTTGAAAGAATGCTTTGAAAACTTTAAGAATGTATTATTTTCAGAATTGAATAGTATACGTTCCAATAAATCTTGTGTGCTTTCAGAATATATTTAAGAAGAAGTGCTTTGGTCTGTAAAATACACCAAGTCTGTAAAATACACGATTCCTGTCACATAATTACTTTTTCACTGCTTTTAGTTTCACTTCGTCAAAATACATCTTCAAGCAAAATTTCATTACTTTTGGAAGAAAATTTGTCTAGATATCACCACACTAGGATCTGGTCTGCAATTTATCCAAAATAGGTGTTAATTTTATGCGATTCTTTTGGGTCCCGGGTTCAAATCATTTCTTTTGGTCTAAACTGAGTCTGTGCAAAATTTCATGCTTTTCATGGAAAAAGGGAACAATGATTTCACCATTGGTCCGCACTAATAGTAATTACCTATGTGATAAAAAGGGTTAGTGTTGTATGAGAAGTCTGCTTTTTAATTGAGAGATAGATATACATATCTCCAAGTAATTTCTAAATTCTGATCGACGGATCGCGTAAATATTTACATTTTGCGACTGGAAACAAATTTATTTTCCCAAGTTGGTATTTATCATCATCAATATTCTTTATTGGGCACTTTGTGCCACTTAAAGTGTCTCTAATGTAAGATATCTTTTAGTAGAGACGCGAACTGTTTTTTATTTTGCATCAAAGTTTGTATTTGTCTTTTTGACATACCAAGCTCTTTTTCGATTTTTAACCAGCGGTCACGGGCATATTTTTTGTGGTCTGTTGAAAAAGGTAACCGCTTCTGAAATGAATTATTTTCGAGTCTAGTAACGTGAGCAACATATCTCATATTGCGTTCTACACAAATTAGCAATATCCTTTGTTTTCGTTATTTCTTTTAGCTGTTGATTACTGAAAACATATGACCAGTCCAAATCATCTAGTTTAGGTACAGAGGGCTGGGGTTTCTTTTTACTGTGGTTTTTGGATTGTTTTAAGGCTTTTAAATATTTAGGTGGCACGTTTTTGCGTTTAAACCCATTTACAATCATTTTTCTAAGAAAATTAAACCAGATAGATTCCATTTTCTTCAATTCTTGCGCAGTTAACTCCCAAACTTGTACACTATACAGGAGACGACTACGTAGACATGCTTCAAGAATTTTTGCTCGGGTTGACATAAAAATTCTTTGGTCAGTTAGGATGTGCTTGAGCTCGTTCCACTATTGAAAAGCTGATGATATGCGGAAATTGAGAAAGTGTGATGGGTCCTCTTCAGTGTTTTTGATCATGTGTCCCAGGTACTTAAAGGAACGTACATTTTTTAATGTGCCATCTCCAATAGCAATGAGCGATGATTTGGCTTTAATTTCTTTGTCCATATTAAAAGCCATGGTCTCGGTTTTATCGGTAGAAATTTTTAAACCAAACCTGGCAAATGTTAGATCATAAATATTAACTAATCCCGAGAGCTCGTTACTGTCATTAGAAAGTAAGACAATGTCATCGGCGTAAATGATCATTCTAAGGCGCTCTGTACCACTGAGACGATGGATGCAACGTTGCTTACGAGTTGAACAGTGGCAAGGGATGAGGAAAGAGTACTGCAAACCAGTGGTGGGAAATTTTTGCAGAACTTCATGTTCTGCGCATCTTAAAACAAAATCCAAATCAATGTTGAAAATTACAGGGGATTCAACTCCTCCCTGCCTGGAACCAGAGAAAGCTTTGAAAAAAAACTTTAGATCCCTTAATTGCTGCCGATGTGTCGGTATAAAATGGTTTTAGTATATTTACTAGTACGGGAGACTTAAAACAAATATCTAGAATTTTAAATAGCATATCTCTATTAATCTAATCATACGCTGCTTTTAAATCTATAAAACATAGAAAAAGTGGTTTATCGGATACATGGGTGGCGTTTTGTAAAATAAAAATAGCGTCTGTCATTGACCTGTTAGATCTAAAGCCAAATTGGCAATTTGATATTATGGCCTCATAGGCTTTTCTAATTCTAGATATAACTAAGGATGCAAGTATTTTTGAACATGTTGACATAGTAGATAATCCACGGTAATTTCCTGCATCACTTCTCGATCCTTTGCTCTTAAATAAACAGGTAATGGAAGACATTAGCCTGGAAGATGTGATTGAAGATGTTGTCCAAATAGTTGTTAGAAAATGCATCAAATAAACCAAAAATCTATTCGATTTATTATATTTTAGATGTTCAGAATGTAATAAGTCTGTTCCTAGACATCTACCGTTTTTGAAGCCCTTGATCACATCTTGGACTTCATCAATTTCAGGGGGGTCACTGTTTATTTCCAAGTCTCCAGGTGGTAAAATATGGGGATGATTTTCGGAGTTGGTCACCTCCGGTTGTAATTCAACGGTTTTAGCACAGAAATGGTTCTCGAAGAAATTTGAAAGTGTGTCATTGGATATTAGCTGTTTATCCGAATGTTTAATCATGGTGTAATTTTTATACAAACAAAACTCTTCCTCCACCTTCCGTGCTTCATTAGCTAACTTTATGTCTTTTGCTAGATTAGAAAAATAATCATTTTTTAGTTTCGTACGCATTAATTTGATGGACTTATTCAACTCCCGAAGATTTGTAGGATCTCTACATTTCCTTCGCTGATCAAAAAGATCTAAAAGTTCAGCGTTAGCCCAAAGACAGGGTAGTGCAGACAAAATAGTCCTTTTGGGAATCGTTTCTTCGCTTGCTTGACAAATAGATTCTAAAAAGATTGATCAAAAGTATTTATATCGTTGACAAGAGGTTCATCTGCAAGCAGTTCATCAAGTTTTGATGGAAAACTATCCAGAACTTAGGGATTATCCCTTAGTGACGAGATATTAGTATACGGTTTCTTGGGTATACACGGGGTTTACGAAAACACGACTTTCTTTCTGTTTTTGAAGGAAATGAACAACGCAAAGCTAAAAATCGGTGATCAGATTCGGAAGGAACACTGGGACGTCGATAAACACGACAACTCGAACTGATTTTTTTAATATGCCATTCGGCAAGGATGTAATCTATTCGTTTTGTAAAGCCCGTGGGAGAATACAACGTATTGTAGGGCCATCAAACAACGAATTCATAATGAAAAGATTACATTCCTGTGATAAACTCAGGAGTCTAGTACCGTTGTCATTGGTAGGACGTTCATCATTGTTGGTGCCCAAGTAGGACCAGGAACCATTTGAATCACATCCAATGGTCGCATTCATGTCACCTCCAACGATAACCTTAAAGCCAGGGTATTTCTTTTTAGTGCTTAAAATTTACTTTTGCAGTGTGTTATAAAACAGTAGTTTACTACATTCCGCATACTCTTTAGTTGGAGCATAGACACAAAAAGCTGACAACTTTATGCCATAGAGTATCAGACGAACTAAAAGAATTCTACCCTCAAAGATGGAATTATCAACTATCTTCATATTCGGGGAAAGTGAGATACCAACTCCTGCACTTGCTTTCATTTTCATACCGGAACTGATGTAAGTCCACCCTTCCAGCTCGGTGTCCTTAAAAGTGGTGGTTTGATGGCCAATGATATGGGATTCTTGAAAAAAAGTAAGATCGTTTTTCAGAAATTTGCACTGTGATATACATTGTGCTAGTTTTATTTGTTCTTTCATGGTTCTGGTATATATAGAAGCAATACAAACTTTATGATGCAAAGATTTGCAGTTTTTATTTCGGTGCCTTTTGTTGCATCCAGGCCACCCGGAAGAGGTTACTTCACTATAATGATGGCCAGTAACATATTTTTCGACCCCAGCCTGGCCTCCCACTGGGGGACGCGATCCTTAGTAACCCGCACGACGAACGATGCGGTATAGGATATTTGGAGACGACATTCCATATGTTACGGTATGGTTAAGGATCACCAAAAACCAGTGTTTTTTTCGTGACACCGTCACTAAGGAGCTTTGTTACCCAAAACATAAAGACAAACAAAGATAAACACAAGGAATAATAATAATAATAATGGAGTTTTACGGGACTCTCCACATATATTAGTGGCTTTTCTTATCCCAAGGTTTAAGTTTTGGCGCACTTAGGGCTCCCATTTGCGCTTTCGAAGTCGCTTCACCAGACAACCCACCATTTAAGCTAGGCTTGCATTACGCAATGAGTTCCGCTCAAGAACTCAACTGTAACTCAGAAAGCAAAATATGTTCGATCTGGGTTTCGAACCAGCACCGTTTGATTTTGTGGGTTGAATGCACTTACCACTAAGCTACAGTGACCCTTAGAGGAGAGTTTTAATGATTTGTCCAAGGTCACAATTGCTGAAACGAAATGAAAATGTTTCTTCGCCATCTAAACCTTTTTAAACACACACCTCTTTCCATTGTTTTAATTTCTGCCTTATTTGGAACCAACTTTCAGTCGCATATAGTAAGTGTGAACGCACACATACATGCCTTGAGGAATCTTTTCTTTGAAGCGATGTTGATTTTTGTATCACTCAATACTTTTCCAAACTGGTTGAATTGGGAAAGTGCGTTAGATGTTTGGAGTTCAGTTGAACTGTTATTAAAAATTGTATGCCCTGGTAACAAAACTCGGAAACATTTCCAATATTTGTACCCTATGTTAAATAATGAATTTTCCAATGCAAGATCTGCATTCCTAAAGGCCCATGGTTTTTGCCTTCTTGAAAGAAATGTTTAGACAAAAACGTTTAAATTCTGCAACTAACGTAAGAAACAAAATGAGGTTGTCTTCGTAACAAGCTGTTGCAATATATGTTCACGAGACATCTTACCCTGTTGTCGTTGCGCCCTATTGGTCCATTCTGAAGAAATCTTGAATTTGTACCAAACACCCCAACCACCAGGAAAGATTTTATCTATTTCAGAGGCGCATATAATTACGTTATATTATTTTATATATATAAATTATTATAATATTATATATTATTATTTCATACGTGTTGCATCACGAAATCACGCAGGTAAACAATCAATTTGATAACCTTTTGATGACGTGTTTTCGAATAAAAAAATCTAATGATGTAAATCAAAAGTGTCAATAAAAAGCTTAACTTGTTAAGGTTTCCTTTTTTTGAAAACCGTAGAGGATACCTGTGTTGCCATATATTTCTCTGTTCTCTATTCTCTCCAAAAAAGAAAAACAGTCATTTGCGAAAGGTTTATGCTCGCGAAGTGCAAAGTTTCGCGAATTTTTCGTGTTCGCAAAAGTTTCTGCTCTTAAAATATACCTTATCCTTTGATACCTTTTAAAAGCTTTCGAACTTCGACCTAGGTGGCAAAGTTCTCCTTCGCCGCCAGCTTTGTATCATAAAATCCTCGTAAACTGGAGAGGGGAGATAAACGCAAGAAGTTTAATATTATTAGGGTTATTGATTTTGATCATATTAATGAGACTGTTTGAATTTGTCTGTTTATGAGCTGTGTATCACAGAAAATGAGGTTCACCCAGAATGGTCCTAGGGTAGATGGAGTGATAACATTTGCTGTTGTGATGATGAGTTGGCAAACATCTATGACGGACCGGAATCTGTAATATTTGGAACTAGATGTTCCAAACCTTGCAGATGTAGAGGATTAGGTGTATCGTTCCCTTTGCTTTTTCTTTAAAAGATAAAATATATTAATTATAGTAAACATCCATATAATAAATAATTGCATAATACACATCAGTCCAACAGCATTATAGAAAGTTAATAGTAAGTTAGGGTATTATAATTATACATCTATAAAAGCAGAAAAATATATGTATTAGCAAAGGCCTAGTATCAACAGTTTCTTAATTTTTTAAAAATTTAATCCTAAAATTTTCTTAACTAGTTTCTTATTCTAAAGTTTGGTTTACAAAAAAAAACACAAAAAAAGAAAATAACAAATTCGTTCGATTACACGTTCGATCAGGATGGTTCGTGCTTTTTGATCAGGAAAATGTTTACAGTGAATAACTGGTTTCCATTCGAACTCTATTCGAAAATATATTGATAAGTGAAATATGGTATAATAATGATAATGAAAAGTATAGGTATAGGCGTTGGTACGCTCAAAAATCCTATTTCTTCGGGATATGAGGAAGTCCCCTGGGGTTACGACCCAAGCTTCCCAAAATCCTCAAAAACCCGGAAAATTAATGATCTTGAAACTTTAGATTTGAGGGATGTGAAACAATCGGTATACCTGCGATGTGTAGCAGCAACAAATTGTAGCATCAGTTATAGTACTTGTAATAATTAACAACCAGTATAACTCAAAAATAAATTCTTTCATGTTGGAAGAATTTTCTTTCTGAAAGTATTTTCATTTGAAAGTAAGTGTGTCATCAAAGATGGAGTTTGTAACATCACAAAAAAGGCAGAGAAAGATTATTTCGGATGGTTATGTCTACGTTTTTCAAAAAGACCTGGAAAATGACGTGAGATCGTACGAGTGTGAGCTAAGAAGAAACCAGCGACAATGCAAAGCAAAAATAAAAGTTGACATTGCAGATAATATTATCGGAATGGTCAATGAACACACCCATCCACCTTCTAATAATATAGTTTGTGAAATAAATCGTATTAAAAGCAGAATTCGAGATGAAGCCGACACCACACAAAATCCCCCACAACAAATTCTTGGTCAAGCACTTCAAAGAATTTAGAAGATGCATCTGTAAATCTACCTGCGATTAGTCACATACGTAAAGCAATCCGTAACCAACGGAAAATCAATCAACGTCTTCCTAACCCTGTATACAGAGCTGCTATTGCTGAGCTACCTATGGTATACCAACAAACTGCTAATAACGAGCAGTTCCTTTTATTTAATAGCGGTTTTGGGGATGACAACCGAATCCTCATTTCTGCATCAAATCAAGCTATTCAGCTCTCGCTAATTCCGAGGATTGGTTTGGTGATGGAACTTTCAAAGTCTGTCCAGACATATTTTTTTCAATTGTATCCATTCATGATAGGATCAATCAGCGAATCATAACCTGTGTATATGCTTTACTACCAAAAAAACTCGACAAACTTACGAAAGACTTTTACTTGAGATATCAAATCAAGTTCTGGCGATTGGAAATCCTCCTTTGACCTTCCTCGCTGATTTTGAGATAGCAGCTATGAACGCTGTCACTACCATTTTTCCAGAAACCGAAATTATTGGTTGTTTTTTCCATCTTACTTCAAACATTTGGAAACGAATTCAAGCTTTTGGCTTACAAGAGCAATACCAAGCCGATCCTGAGTTTTCGCTTCATTTGAGAATGGTGGCAGCTGTTGCTTTTGTACCACCAGATTTATTTTTTTTTATTATTGGAGATTGCTCAAAACAAGGCCTAAAAGGCCACTTTCGAGTAAAGAGCTACAGGAGAAGTTAAGCAGATTTAAGGTAGCGATGAACATTAGATTTGAACAGTTAAAGGTTAAATTCAGGAGGAAAGCATGTAGATGGAAGTGAGTTCCAAAGTCTGGACGTACGCGGAAAAAAACTGTTTTTATAAAAATCCCTACGACAATTTGGAACACAAACAGTCCATTGGTGAGACGAAGAAGACAACCTAGTAGAAAAATTTTGAGAGAAGGTGTAAGAGATGATAGTTCGCTTGAACAACGACCATAAAAAAACTTGTAGAAGAGACAAAGAGACGCTACGTTCCGCCGGTGTGAAAGGGAGTCCAATTTCAAAGAAAGGTTTTCGCCAATTGCGTTGCAAACACGCCGTTGAACACGGTCTAACAAATTCAGGCAATTTTTTGGTGCACCTGCCCAAATGTGGCAGCTGTATTCCATACATGGACGAATTGATGATTTGTATAAATATAGGACGCATTCAGGGGTGAGGTAATTCATTTCTTGTAAAAGAGAACCAACCTTCATGGCAGTTGATTTAGCTATATTTTCAATATAAGATCGCCATGAGAGGTCGCTGGTAAATATAAGACCAAGAAGACGAAATGAATTGCTTTCAGGCAAATGAGAACCATTCATCAAAATTTGAGGTAAGTAAGTAAGCATGATTGAGATGATTAATGGAAAGAAGATTAGTTTTAGATGGATTAAAATTAACAAGCCAATTCTTACCCCATTCAACTATTGTATTGAGATCTTTTTCCAGATCAGAGGCCATTCTAACTTTATCACAATCATCTGATTTATTAAGGCAGGAATACAATGTTGAATCATCAGCATAAATGACGGTTTTGGATGATAAATTGTCTGGAAGATCGTTAATGTACAGTAGGAACAGAGTCGGACCGAGAACTGAACCTTGAGGAACACCAGCATTGATGGAAAAAATGGAAGAAGAATGACCGTTAAGAACCACCTTCATGTCATTGATGTGTTTGAGCGATTGTGCAATGTTATTCGAAATACCTATCAGGATGATATTGACCGTCTCCTAGATTATTTTGAAGATAACTACATAGGGAGGTTCTGACGAAATGCACCACGCGCTGTGCCACTTTTTTCTATCCAGAAATGGAACATGTTCCATCGAACACAGCAAGAGATGCCGCGAACAAACAACCATATTGAAGAATGGCACCGGCGCATTCAAACCCTTTATTCGTCTTCGCATCCTTCATTATGGAAAATCTTGGAATTGCTAAAGACAGAACAATCTATAAACCGTACTGAGATCTTACAAGGGGAAGGTGGGCATCTTCCTAATTTTTTTCGCACTTTTTTATTATTTCAGGGCTATATTTCTGGGGTTCATTTTACGGAGGTATTTTTCCGGGGGGGGGGGGGAGTTTATTTGCGGGGCGTTTATTGTACGGGGGTATATTTCCGGGGAGTATTTTTCCAGGGGGTAATTTTCCGGGGAGTATATTTCCGGGGGGTATTGTTCCGGGGGGTTTATTTCCTAGAACCACTGAATGTCGGTAAATAGGGTAGTTCAACAACTCTGGTTGACCACAACCAACTTTCTCTTTTGCTATTTGTCCATTTTTATTCCATTCCTATAAAATATATTACCGCAGGGTCAACAGAAATTAGAAAATTCTTAATATTATAGAAAATGGTGGTTGAGATATACATGTGGGCCTTTAATTTTAATCACGATATTTACTTTTCTTTCCACTTCCTCCAGAGCTTTCCATTGAGCGGATGATATCTTGCTCATCTCTGCCAAAGTCGCTGGATGTGAGCCTGACGAAGATGCTTCCGTCAACAAGTTATCCTAAAATTATAGCTCACATATATAATTAAAAGCTCAAGAAACCAGTAACAGAAATTTGTAAATAAGATAAATAGCGGAACGCACAAATCTATATCAAAGGGTTATGATGATTTTGATGAGGAAATAAACTTAATAACCACCCACACTAAATATTCTGAAATTATTAAACACCTATTTAACAACTTTTGTTAAAGTTATATACACACTTATATAAAGGTTAGCAAAAATGGGTGGAATTTCGAGAATTTAGTTACTGAAGGATAGGGGCAGGTATGCTATTAGGGCCTGAAGCCTTATCTCGATCTAGTTTTGAAAAGATAGAGGATATTTCTTCAAGATCAATAGCATCAAGAAATATACTCTTTTCGTTTAGAGTTTTTAGAATTTTTTGAAGTCAGTGTATGTTAGATTGCATTTCCTGTGCGATATTTATAAAGAACGTATTAAAACAATTGCAAAACGTTCCAGTAAATATTTTCAAAATCTCTTTCAAACTTATTAATGTTAATGTATTTGATATTTCTCTTAAAATTATTTTGATGTTTGTAAAAAATTTTTTTGCTAGATCTTGACGTAGTTTATAATTTATTTTTTAAGAAATATAAATAAATATAAAGATAAATAAATTACAGCTCCACCACAATCCACCTAGTTGGAGTGGATTCCATCTAAATAAACTTCTATTTCAATATTAGTTTATGAGGGGAAGGTATACTGGTCCCTGAGATATGTGGGAAACACCTGAGCAGAGGTAAAGTTTAATCTGAACCTTTGTAACTTTGAAAAATGGTCATTTTTGTTGATGAACCTTTTGCTTTCTCCTGATTACGTAGCGAAAATCTTCTGTCTTTCTATATCCTAAATATCCATTCGACACCCACAAAGCAAAAATTAATTTATTTTTATATAGGGTCTTTATTTTCCATTTGCCATTCCGTAATGTAAACATTCGTTTATGTACATCCTATTACCTGCTCCGCCTACACTTTCCAGATCAATATCTTTTTAATTGCGTCGCGCTTTTATGAGTGAAAATGCATCCTTTCTATTTACAGATTTGAGATTCTGATGACTCTGGAGTTATTCCTTAACCGGTGACAAGCTTGAATATCTCTATTCGATATTTTCACTCCTATTTTTGCCGCTATATCACTTTTCCTTCCAGAGCATCATTGGAGATTTTATCAGGAACACCGAAAATCTCGACACAGTCACGTCGCGTGTATTCGAAATTGCTCGAAATGCTCAGAAAAGTCATCATTGCTACACTATGCATATATAAAAACATCTGTATCAAAAGTTTGTCAAATATACAGGCATGCCAACTCTCCCGATTTTTAAACTAATTTTTTTCTTCCGCCCGATTAAACAAAATACTTTCAAATCTCCCGATTTTGATCATTTTTTCCACGCAAGAAAAAAAAAACAAATAATAATTCAAAACAACATGTTTCTGACTCAAAGTATGAAATTATTTTTAAATGTATAAAATACGAGCTAACGCGCGCGTTTCTCGCAATGGGACTCACTAAATCGTACTTCTTATCAAATTATGAATCATCTATATTCAAGAAAATCGAGCGATACTCGGGAGAAGCGTAGATCTGAATAGCACAAGTATTTTAAAGGAACCAGTCGATGTTTTCGTTGGTGTGATGACCAAGCAATTTTCACGAAACAATGATCTTCTTGGTATTTCTCAATACCAAAAATAGGCAAGAGTAAAATGTAAAATGTGCCTAATATTTGCAAAATTCTATGGCGGTTCTGACGTCATCAAATCATTGACATTCCTTTGGCTCCCAGAACGTCTTTATGCTACAACAGATAAACTACAAAATATCATTGACAAATTTCCGTTGTGATAGATAAAGATGCGCTCCAGACAGAATTCCTCGAGTTTCAAGTGACGCCAGATGATGAGCTGCCAATGTACTTCGATGAAAATAACAAGCCCATCATTCGCATTGATCAAGTGTGGCATGAGATTTCAAAGCTGACTGTTGTTTACTCTGGACAGCCGCGTTTTAAAAATCTGTCAAAACTTGCAAAGTTTTTGCTGCTTACTTCGCGCTAAGCTTAAACCCCCCTTTCAAATTTCAAAATGTTGGCATGTCTGAATAATATTTTTGTGTAACTTTCACTCTTTTCATTAAAAAATAATTTATCTTTAGTTTAGGTGGTGATTTTTTATGTTTTGTTAGGTGCTATATGCTATAATTGACATAATATTGTAGCTAAATATATGAAAAGAGTGTTTCCATTCATTTTAGGGTCATAAAGAAGTGTTGTTGCGTACGGGACATATTTTTTTGCAGCATATTTCAACTGTACCTCAATTTCATGTTTGACTCTTTTATAGTTTTGAAGTACAAATATAGATTGTTCATATCATTAAAGTCTCTTTTTTAATTGTTGAAAGTTCATTTTTAGAAAATTTGAATTTTTTGTCAATTTTGTTGCAAATTATACCTAGGAAGGAAAAAAATCTTTTCCAATAGTTGCCCCAAGTTAGTATGTCTGCTAAAAATATGTCTATAGATTTAGTTGTAATAATCCGCAGTTGTTTTAATAAACTTTAAAATTAGTGAAATTAATTGAAAAAGTATATAATAAAAACGTCATAGCACGTGATAGCACTGTTTAAAAAAATATATTAATTTTAGCACTATATTTTCGATTTATCGACCGACTGTTTCATTTGTTCAAAACAAACTTGATTGAAAAATGGCGGAAATGTCACAAACAGAAATGCAAATTAATCTTTCTGCTCTTAAGAAGCATGATTCAGATATTGACAGAATCATTGATACAGCTTCTTCAGTAGCACACTATAAATTTAGAGCTTCATCGGGAGTTTGGGTAAGTTTCATATATAGCTTTGCTTTTAAGGTTCCTGTTCAATATTGTTTTTTTGAAAAATAAAAGGTTAAAACATTCAATCTGGTTGTGATATGTGCGCAAATATGCTTTTATTGTTCAATATGTTAATAAATGTTTGAGCTAGAACAAAAGAAAAAGAATAAATATAATATAAACTACAAATGAAATACCAATGTACACACATTCTTCCTCCCCAGTTTTTGATTTATACTCAGTAGGTATTATATATACAAGTGGTAGTATACAAAGAAGGTTTGGTTTCAAAATAAAATGTTGTGCGCATTATTATCATGAAATACCAATATAAACAGAAAATAAATGTCCACCACCATTATTCACATGACATAGTCATTGTGCCACGAAGGGGACTTGTGTGCTCTCATAGATTGCTGAGGTTGTTGCATGGGAGCAACAGTTTGTGTAGATAAACCAACGTTAGTCGTTGGTGATGTGTTATGCTTTTCAAACAGATGCCCAACGTTTGCTTGTGTTGAATCAGCAGAAGATTGCACTACGTTTGCTTGGGTTGATGCAGCAGACGGTTGCACTACGTTTGCTTGAGTAGGTTGTGCTACGTGTGTCTGAGCTGATGCAGCAGTAGGTTGTGTTGCTGTTACTCGAGTTGGAGTGGGTGTACGAGTTGACGCAGGAGAATGTTGCACCACATTTGTTCCAGTTTCCGTGATAGAAGGTTGTTCTACGTTTGCTTGGGTTGCTGCTGCTGAAAGTTGTACCGCTTGTGCCTGAGTAGTGGATGGGGGCTTGACAAGTGGTGAAATTGATGCAGAGGGTGATGATTTGGATATAGGCGGAACGTGTTGCTTGTACATAATTGACGGGCCTACATCATGCGATGGCTGAAAAGGTTGAATCTTCCGCAAGTACTTCCGATTTCGAAGGGTGATTTGACCAGAACCATGGACCTTCACCAAATACTGATCATTGTCACCAGCATGAACAATTCTGCCAGTCTTATCCCATTTTCCTGGGAATTGTCCTGTTTGGTTCTGGATATGACAACTGTCACCAACCTCCAAATCAAGTAGCTGTTTTGTGCGACAATTCAACGTTTCAACTTGTCTGGCTGATCTTGTTCGTAGAGTATCTGCTCTTCTTCCCCAGAACTTATGCCAGATGGGGCGGACATCTGTATTATCAAAGACTTCTGATCTAGGCTTGATTGGAAGTGCATCTCTGATTGGTTGTCCAAATAGCACTTCTGCAGGAGATAGTCTGTTATGAGGATCCGGAGTATTCCTGAATTGTAAGATGGCGCGGGTGAAGGATTTAGTATCAATGTCACCACTTGATGAAGTGTTATCTGAAAGCAGCTGTTTCATTGATTTGACTGCCACCTCAGTGCGACCGTTCGATCTTGGATTGTAGGCAGAAGATAATTGATGGGTGACACCCCAGCATTGAAGAAAGGTGTTGGTTTCTTTTGAGACAAATTCTGGACTACCGTCATTGCTTAGCTGTTCAGGGACTCCGAATGTCGCAAAGTTTTGTTTAAGTGCACGAATGAGTCTAGAAGCTCCTGCAGTGGATGATCCTGGCTTGACCAATGACACTTCGGGCCAGTTGCTGAAGCGATCGACTGTGATTAAATAGTGGTATCCCCCTGTTTGCAATAATCAGTCGCAATTGCTTGAAATGGGGAGGTTGGTACGAAAGGTTCAGCAGGAGGGAGGTGTTGTTGACTCGGAGCAATACGCCAGCATGTAGCACACTGTTCGCAACGTTTTTGAATAGCGTCAATGATCCCTGGCCAATACACGATTGCTTTAGCCCTCTCGTTTATAGTCCCCAGTTCCTTGATGCGCAGAGTGAAGAATGTTACACACCTCGGAGCGTAACGTTGCAGGGACAACAATTCGATTTCCAAAGAGAATAACTTCATCAGTTAATTGAAAGATTGTATTGTGAGGTCCAGTATGGTTTTACTGAATCTGGAAGTTCACAATACTTTTCTGGAAACCTGTTAATGCTATAGAATTTCAGTGTTTGTAGATGCTCGTCGTTGATAGTTGCAGCCTACACACACTCCCAGGTAACAGCACAAACTTTACTAAGCGAGGACTGAATTGAAGCAAGGATTTCACAGTCAATGTTGTTTACTGCATCAATGTGCATGTTGGATGCATCTGATAGCCACTCTGATGACGGCTGTGATTGAGTTGAGAGAGATGGGTTCCTTGATGTAGCATCGGAAGCGGGGATCAGTTTACCAGGAACATTGCGTGGAATCTCCACATGAAGGTACGTTGTTTCAACTTGAGAAGGCGATCATTTGAGATTTCATCCAAGGCACGATCACCAAAGATTTTGACAAGCGGTTTGTGGTCTGTTGTCACAATCAGATCACAGTCATAGCCAAGTGTGAAATATTTTGAATCCATCAGGGCCCACGCGATGCCAAGTGCTTCTCCTTAGATTGGAGCATAACGTGTCTCAGCCGCTCTGAGGAACCTCGACCCGACGAGGGTGATTTTCCATCCATGTGGACAGCAGTCAGGAGTAAGGGAGTCGCACGAACAATATTTTTGATGTAGCCAGTATCCGATACCAGTTTTGGACCAGTCGGGGGTGAGACAAGTTCTCCGATTGATGTCGAATATTTGAACTCCATGCTTGATTGCATCGATTATAGCCACTTTGGAACGCTCAAAAGCCTCAGAAAGTTCATCAGTCCAATTAAAGCTTTGTCTTCGGGCTCAAAAGTGGTTTGAAGGGAATCATAATGTCACTGATCTTGCTGCAATGTGACACTTGGTCAGCAATCGACTTGGGTTACGGAAAGTACTGGATTGTCCAAAGGTATAGTTAATGGTTTCACATCTTTGGATGATATTTCATAGCCTGCAAACTCGATGTTTCGTTGAGAAAATTGAAATTTTTTAGGATTTAATACAATGCCTTCTCTTCCAACAAGTTCAAGATAGTCGACCATTCTCCACCAATGTTCCCAAGGTCTGTATCCCACACAACAGTATCGTCGACACATTTTGTCTTTTTGATGTCGGGGTACATCGGCGATAATGCGATCATACCTGTGCGTGTAGTCGTCACCACTTGTCATGTATCCTTGAGGAGCCGCACAGTAGCGGTATCTGCCGAACTCTGTGATGAAAGTTAGAAGATGACGATCCTCGTCCCTGACGGGAACGGAGTGGTATCCGTTCCAGGCATCTGTCACAGATCGATATGGTTGAATGGTATGGAGCGTGCTTGCTGAAATAGAGGTACACTATGATGGGTTTCACGAATACAATGACGATTAAGCGCCTGAAAGTCCACCACACGTCTTGGACTCCCATCGGGTTTCCGAACCCAAATTGCACGATGACACCATGTTGTTGGGGTGTTTGGTTCCAGCTTCTCAATGCCTCCCAGTGAAACGTCTGCATCTAGCTGTCTTTTGATCTCTCCTTGCCAGTGAATGGGGATAGGGGCCGGAGTGTGAACGACTGAAGGCGGTGCATCTGGGTCATTGTGAATACTGATCGGAGGACCAGACATCATGGGAAGAGTCTGATATGGGCACTTGTTGAATGTGGATACTACGTATCTATTGAGCAGCCAATCTTTCATTTTATCAACATTCTCATCAACTGCATCAAAAGGTAATATGTTGGGGCGGGTTGGTGGCAGGACTCGTTTTGGGCAACCACACTTAGCAGGTTGAGTGGAGGAGCATGCAGATATGGAATCAGTCACATCCTTTGGGGGAGGATTGACAACGTTGTCAGTTGTTGAGCCATCTGCTCTAATTGTAGGAAAGTTTGTTGGGATGATTTTGAGACGTTCCATTGTGTCTTGACTGAAGTAGAACAAATCAGTAGTGTCTGAGATGTAAATCATTTCCGCTGTCTCCACAGTACTGTTTGTAGCATCAGTACCTGTGAGACGGGTAAGGACGGCACCCAAAATGTTTATTCCTTCATTGTTTGCCGCATACATTTTCTTCTTCACGGGTAGGAGATCCGACTGTGAAGCCGCAACGTTTGAATACTTTCAATCCCATGAGGCTAGACTGAGCTCCAGTGTCAGTTATAGCAGAAATCGTAGATGGCTTTATACATGGACGAGTATGAGCAAAGTATTTGTAGTCAGACTCGTTGATCGATAAACGTAGCTTGATGGAAGGATGCTTGGGGGATTCTTTGATCATCCACCCATAGGTGCCATCAAAGATATGATGCTGTAGGCTGATTCCCTTTGAAGCAGTTCTTGTGGAATCAACATTGATGCCGCCCAGTACGTCGAGTATGGCACCAGCAGAGTTGAGTGAGCTTTGATTTGATCCTGATTTGGAAGAATTGATTTTTTGCCAACATTGGAAACAGTGGGTGAATTCTCTCAATTTCCCATTACAAATTTTGAACTTCACTATTGGTTTCTTGCACGCTGTACATGCAGTTTTGGTAGTGAGTTTTGATTCAAGTTCGTTTGAGTGTTGTTTCTTGCTGACATCGAGGAATGTGTGCCAAGTTTCTTCAGTATTTCCCCTGGAGATTGTCGGACGGTTGACTTTTGGAGGTTTTTGTTTTGAAGGTGTTGCAGTACCATGACGATTTGAACCTTGTTGGTGTGCCAAGGCGTGAATGTTCAGTTGGGCGACACCAATAATTGCCTCTACATTATCCGTTGAAAACCGACATCCAGGAAGTGGACAAGTAACAATAGGCATCTCTTAAACTACAGAGCCAGTATGTAAGCTCAAACATGCGCAAATATGTTTTTATTGTTCAATATGTTAATAAATGTTTGAGCTAGAACGAAAGAAAAGAACAAATATAGTATAAACTACAAATAAAATACCAATGTACACACAATATGAACCCCCTCCCTTTATCAATTTGGATTTGACTTGACTTGCTTCATCCAATGCCAGTAGGCGCAGGTGAAACAACAGTTTGGAAATTCCACCCAAAAAGGACTCAATCTATTTCGATGATCATAATTATATCCCAAACGGTAGCATATACTTGTCTGGAATAATTTCAGCCGTTTTCTTGCTTTCATTTTAAAAAAAATACATATGAAAAATGTTCCTTACATCATTTTTAACAACGATAGGTATTTTGGTGCTATTCTGGTTTCGTACTCCATATTTTTTTGCTCCAATTGAATAATTTTTGTTATTTGTGATGAAAGAAACAGAAAAGAATAACAATTAACCAATAAAACAACAAAAATTAAATTAAAAGTTGAAAAAAATAGCGATGAAAATTCACATTATGTTTACCTTTGCTAAATGACACCGATGAAAGGTTCTCGATCATTACGATCATTGCGTGCTTAAACTACACATGGTTTCTATTGACCATCAAAATAATTTTTAAATGAAAAACCAATTTGTTGCTTGAAACATACAAAGTTATGTGTCAAATCTTTAATGTTTATTTCCTCTTCTTTGTTCAATTTTCGCAAATCTCATTTATTAAAAAAACATTGAAAAAACACCTCCTCAAAAATTGCGGGAAAAAACGTCCGCAATCAATCTTGAAACAAACAGAGATGTTGTTGATAAGTGCGCGAAACAAAATAAATAAACAAAATTTAAATATGTAAAAAAGTATAATGAAAAAGAAAAACGTAAAAGATTTTCATACAAGGACCTTGAAGGTGATAAAAATTTATCATTAGTTTTAGGAGATCATTCAAATTGAGCAAAAAAATAGGAGGGTATGAAACCAGAATAGCGCTGGTGTTTTGAGGCTGGGGAGTAGAGAAGTGAATCAACTTCATGATTTTCCAAAAAAAACATAAAAATGAATAAATGTGAGGGTGGGGATCAGTTATTGAAATAGGGAGAGGTAAAAGAAGTATAGGGCCAACTGCAGAAGTACTCGACCAACTGCAGAAATTCTCCAAGTGAGAAATCAGGCCACATCCTACCTCGTGCGCATGCAATGGCATGGTATTGAATCTATAGTTCTGTTTTCGCCAGCGACAGCGTGCGTGTTTGCGTGCGCCCCTTATTGATAGGCCTACGTAAGATAGACTTAAGAACAAATCGTGTTTTTGCAACTCTGATGTTTTTTTGCGACCTTTACTTTCGTTGATGTATTGGTTTTTAATTTGTATAAATATAAAAGTCTTCCATAGCCCATTTTTACTGATTAAATTGGACCCCATAACGATCCCTTGAACAAGTATCATTTTGGTAAATTGCAAATTGCAACTAGCTATATTAAAAAGTCACTTGAGAAATTTTTTGTACCCAGGGTGGAGAAAAATAAGGCGAAGTGGGAACGGACTTTTTACATTTTAAGCACGGGGGGGACAAGCCTGTGAAAGACACGCTGGGTTCTTTTCATGAATGCACAGTTTACCCATATAACTAGACTTCCTCTCTCATAATTGGTTCATGTGTCATCATCATCATTTACATTTTTCACGTCTATTTTCCATGCTAGCATGGGTTAGACGGGGTTTCGACAGATGATATTCCCCACAATTTTGTAGGTTTAATCATTTGATGATTCATTGGAGAAGATTTTTTACAGCTAGATGCCCTTCTTAACACCAAGCCCAGTAAGAGGGAAACAGTGGTGAGTTAACCCACGCAAGATACCAACTTTGCATTTTAAACTCAGTGGCAGCAGTCGATAAAGGGCATGGATGCTTGTATCCATGAGGATGTTACATGACCCGCATACTCGCTATGTATGACATCGATAAATTGAACCCAACCTTAAATCATTTTACATTGAATTAAATAAAGTTCAGATGAGGTAAGAAGAGATGCTAGAGATGCAAAATCAGATCAGGAGGTTGAGTTGGTTGGGCCACTAGGAGGGAATGGGGAAGGAAAGATAAGTGGGTAAGGAAGTGTAGTGACTTAATAGTTCCTAGAGGAATTTGAGTTTAGGTCTGAAACAGTCTAGATCTGATTGGAAGATGGCCATTAATATACCCCGCCCAACCCGTGATAGCATGAAAACAGATACAGCTGACAGATAGATTGGTTAGTATACAAAATATTAAATCAACTCAACCTAGGAGTATGGCTGTGAGAAAACGTGCAAAAAATTGGTTACAGGTTGTTCAAAATTCAGAATGTCAACCAAAAAAATTGAGATATGAGATCACAAAAAAAGAAACAAAAATTTCAATAACTTTTAATATATAATTAGTTGCCATGAATAGGGTAGTTCAAAATTAATTTTAGAGTGAATCTTAATTCTAAAACATAACACATATATATGAAAAGAGAGAACAACCTTTAATGTTGCTCTTTAAAATATTGAAAATACGTAAGTTGACATTTCTGCATCAATATTGCTTTTTAATTCTGCACATTTTTTATCCACGTAAATAATTGACATTCATTTGCATGCTCAAAATTGAAATGAAATAAAATGCTTAGATTTTAAATTAAATTGCAAACCTACATTTAAATATGTTATTTACAGCAACCATCATGATTACAAAAATATTTATTCAATTATATTTATTCTTTCTTACATGCAACCTACACTTTCACTTTCATGCATTTCTTAAATTTTATTCATTATTATATGTTTCATATTTGATGATTTGTCTTTTAAATGGGAAAAAAAATTAAAATGGTGTTTATATTTTTTTACAGATATGTTCATTGTCTTTTAATTATTTATTTTCACAGGATAAAACAGATGTTGAAGGCTCTTTGTTCCTTTACTTGCGCAATGTTTCACCGTGCATTGCCCTCTTCACCATGAATCGTCTAAACAAAGAAAACACAAAACTCAATCTGGCGCCGGACATGGATTTTAAAGTTCAAAAGCCGTTTCTTCTATGCAAAGCTGCAAACAGTAAGATAGTTGGTGGATTACTACAATTTTTTTCTTATCATAAAAGAGAATAGAGCAATGTTTTTTCTTAAAATAAATCAGCTTCAATGGAGTTTTGAACGAGTTATTGATTTGCGTCATGGTTGATGATGATAATCATTTGATTGATGGTGGTGTTCTATTAATTAAGACGTGTTTTTAGGTGAGATTATTGGCATTTGGTTTTACGATGAATTGGAATGTCAGCGATTTGGGACACTGCTTTCAAAGTCTGTATCTTTATGATTTGTCTTTTAAATATTTCTTTCTTCATCAATCATTACTCATATTGTTGCTAATGTGTTTATTTACTTATATGCTATTTGAAAATATAATCTGTAAAACACAACAAAATCTACTTTTAAATTGTTACTAAATGTAGAGTAGTCAGTAGTGTTTCACTGTTGTGGGAATACTCAACTTCAAGGAAGCACTCATTTTTATGATATTTTGTTCTTTTTTCAGATTGTCACTTCTTGCAAAAGATGAGAGAGCTTTACGAGTAGCTTCAATCACTCAAGCTGATAAAAACTATCCAGTTAGGGTCTTATATAATATACTTGTTCCAGCAAACATTGAAAAGGTTCCATAATTCCATAAAAAATTGTTATGATGTCAAAGGTCATTGCTCTTAAAATTCTTGTCAATTTTGATCAAATATCTCATGTCACCTTGCTGTTGATTGTCTCTATCTTTTATTCTATGCTATTGATTGATTTTTGTAGCAGCCTGTAACGCAAAAGAACGATTTATTGGACATGTTCTCTAAAGCTAACGAAGAATTTAAAAAGGTAAATTTTGTACGCACTCAAACATTTGTCACGCATCAAAAAGATAAATAAACACACAATGATTTAAACAGTTTGTGCAAGTGGTGAAAATCAATCACTCATATATGTTGGTCACACTCACTTCTTCATGATATATAATATTAATCTGTGTATATTACAAGAATGTCTTTCTCTATTATTTGAGTGTTGTTATTCTGCAGTCGCACTCCAAACAAGTGGAAAGCAAAACACCGAAACCATCCAAAACAAAAGGCAAGCAGCAAAAAGTTCCCACAGTTTTGAAACGTAACCCAGATGCCATCTTTCCTCAGAAAAGCACTGAAGATAATGTAAGTTTTTAAAAACATTTTCTATTGAAAATTTCTTTCTTTTTTGTTGAAAAATTCATTCAGGCTCTTGGAACACGTCAAAGTTACAAATGTGCAGTTGTGATAGAATGGGTGGTGAATTGGGGACCACTGTTGTGGTTGGATCTTCAGGGTTAGCAAGGGGTCTTCTTGAACATTACAGTTCTTGTTAGAATTCCATACACCTGTGAATTATTCGTTCTCTGTTGCATGTTACTGATCCATCTTCTTTATTTGAGATGAACTGGTTCGACTGCCAAGACGTTGGTCCTTTCCGATGCTTTTAACATTTTTTGCACTATTCTATAGCATCGATGATCTGCTTCTCATACGCTCTGATCTATTCAAGTATACATGCCACCCTGACGAAGAAGTCTAACAAGTAGTACTCCCTTCTTCCATGTTTCCATTATTCTTCATCAATCTTCTTTGTTCTCTCAGTTCTTTAGTGGCAGGGGATAGTTTATCTGGTTTTCTGGTTGCTGTTTGCCTGCAGTGGCCATTGCAGCCTACTGAACGAGTAGCGTGTCTGAGCACTGAAAAGCCATGTTTCGAAGCTCAAATTAGATACAGTCTGATCGTGTCCATCCTCTTTATTTGATTTATCAACTTCATTTTCTTGAACCTGGTGTTAATGCTGAATTTTCCTCTGTCCAGCCTGTTTAACACATACATACATGAAACAAAACACAATATCTGGTTTGTTTGTGAGTATGTAGTCGATTTCTTGTCCGGTTCTTTGGAGATAATATCCATGTCCATCTTTGGGTTAGGTGTTCATAATCTTTAGGTTGTCATGGTCTGCAAAATCGACTAACACGTCTCCTCGTTGATTCCTGTCTCTAAGGCCATAAGATCCAGTACAGGTTTCAGCAGGATCCCCCTACCCATCAGGCAGTTGAAATCACTCATGACGATCTTGTAATGCGCTCCGCTGCTGGTAATGCCTTTGTCTATATCTTTATATACTTGTTTGACTTCTTCGTCAGGGTGGCATGTACACTTGAATAAATCAGACATCCCTAGCCCCTTGATCTGTACTTCACTGAGACCGATGTTAGTCCAGTTTATCTTAGAAATCTTCTCTTCTAACTCCACTACACGTTCAACGTTGTACATGCATATGTTCAGTTTCCAATGACAACTATCCACTATTGCTGTTGTCCAGTAGCTTCACCATATCCAGGCTGATATGCTACTAGGAAGCTGCCCAAGGTGTTCCTTAGACACGTGGTTTGGTAGGGCCGTCTTACACTCCGGTACGAGTCTGACAGACTTCCCCACAACAGATAGCTTCTTGTATAGTCATGCAAATTACACGCATCACTTGGAAAAGCATAAAGAATTCTTTAAATCATAGCTTTAAAAGTACTTTCTTTAGACTAATATGGCTTTAAATGTCTTTGTTGCGTTTCAATGCGCCATTTTTTTTGTAAAACGCTCTTTAGAATTTATCTTAATATTTTTGTTCGTCTGTTTAGCTAACTTCAAATAGCAAACAACCATTTGTTTCAATCAATTAAACGTCCTTATTATTGTGTCAACCAATTAAACGTCCTGATTATTGTTTCAACCAATTAAACGTCCTGATTATTGTGTCAACCAATTAAACGTCCTGATTATTGCTTCAACCAATTAAACGCTCTGATTATTGTTTCAACCAATTAAAGCGTTTTAAGAATCTATATTTCTATAAATGTGAAGTGTGAAGACAAAAAAGCGGAATACATATTATAGGCATAAGAACTATCATGTTTGAGCCAGCATCGTATATGCTTGGACGCTTTATTACCACCGTCAACAATTCATTCTTCTTCAAGGCACGCGACGAGCGGACACCACCTCGTTACCACGACGATGACCATTCACAGCGAGTCGCTTCGCAAAAACACTCGCGTTCTCGCACCATGTCTT
The DNA here is from genome assembly GCA_963930725.1 of Candelabrum cocksii. Lineage (NCBI taxonomy): Eukaryota > Metazoa > Cnidaria > Hydrozoa > Anthoathecata > Candelabridae > Candelabrum > Candelabrum cocksii. Next base: position 8,389,209 of record OZ005678.1, on the reverse strand, counting down.
CTAGCGAAGAGAAAGAAGGGCGCGAGGATTTCACGTCGCCAGCCGGCGATCTCGCCATCCTGGACAGGCTGGGTATCATTCGAGAACAACCTAAGCACAAAGTGATCGGATGCGCAGAGCTTGAATCCACTATTCTTAATACCGCGCGTGTTGCGAAGAGTAAAAGTGCTTCATCGATACAGCTTTTATCGCCAAGCATTCTTGCTTCGAAAACGGCTAAAGATTTGAAGGCTTCTTCAAGCGGTAGTAACCTTTTGAACGGACAGCAAAAAGTTTCGTTAGCAGGTATTGCCTATGAATACATTCACCCGATGTTATACAAAATTGTGGTCTTTTTATTTTCTAAATAAACACGAAAGCTTACTTATAAAATATTTCTTTCTTTTTGAATTTCATTCAGTTAACTTCCCCGCGAATAGCAGCAGAATTCAGAAAAAGGTATGATTTCCAAGTTTGTAATTGAGTAATTAACCCAACTTTATAGTTAATAGATATTGAGGACGTGTAGATTTTTGCAATTTTTTTTAGCTCTTCTCTGATGAAAAAGCTGAGGTCAGTAATTAAAAATCTATTTTTTTGTTAAATGCACATGCCACAAATATTTTTCACTCGCGATGTTCATGAGAATAAAATCTTTTAAAAATACTGAGTTCTTTAAAAACTTGCTGCAAAACAAGGGGGTAGAGTGAGAAATATGACGTATAATGTTAACGTAATGTATGAGTTTCAGGAGAAAGTTAGAGAGGCTCCATCGGCGGCTTCTTTGAACTTTTTGATGTCGCCAGCAGCATTCCAACTCAGCAACAAACCTAAGAAAGATACGCTCAACAAAGAAGACTTTCAAGCGGCTTTCATACATGTTCTGCAGGTTCGGTTACTTTTATTGCTCGAGTAGTAAAATTGCCTTCCGCGAAACTACAAAAGTTTAAAATCAATGCATTTAGACGGATGATCGTTTCGTGTCCGCGTTGCACGAGGCCTACGTAAGCAACAATCGAAAGGGCTCGTGAGTATGTTGGACAGGCAATAGCGTTTTTCGTGGATTCCTCGAGAGAATAATGCATTTGGCGAAATGTTGGCGGTGATTTGTTTTGGAACTGTTTATTGTGAAAGGCGGGGTAATTTCACAGAAACCTTCCGGAAACTGTCCATTATTAAAAGTTGTATAAAAAACAGACCGTTTTTGTCTGGTTTGTGAAGAAATGTAAACAAAGGTAAACGGACACGATATGTTAGGATTGCGTTCCCTTAAAAAGCGAAAATGAAGCCACAAACAACAACTTTCGCAATCTTACGACATATGTTGCAATACAAAACTAAGAATTTACACCTCGATGTTGTTTACATTTTTAAAAAAACTCTTTCGTTTGCGGTCTTATGTGTAGCGATAAAAGCTTGTTTACATCGTGCAAATTCAACTTTAAAAAGAGAGATACGATCGAAGCACGTAAGTTTGCAAGCTCGAACAAATTGATTCTATTCGTTTTAAAACGCTCTTCGTTTCGGAAAAAACCATTCGTAATAACATAGGTTTGAGAGGAAAAACACTTGGACATGTTCTGAACAATGTTTTTTCTCTCTGTAGCAACAATTTGTTTATATTTGGGAACAACGTCAATTTGAAACATTCTCATAAACCTCTCTCTAAATAGCAACAAAAGTATGCCAGTTGATAAAATCGAGTAGAATTAAATTTAGGAAGGCTAACCAGGGTCAACTGATTGCAAGGTCGCGTTGATTATACAGTTTTGTTGAGTAAACCTCGAGCGTTGAAGCATGAAGGTTTTGCCGCCTCATGTACCCGACCCACGCGTGCTGGTTGACACCTTCCATTCGCTTCACTGGAACGGCGTACGAATATCTTTAGCCGCGCTACTCCTCATATTATTCAGTGCGCAAGTGGCGTGTACTAGCAGTCCGGTGTGGTTGAAAGTGAAAGATTTTCACAGCCAAGGAATTTGGAGAGTTTGCACGCAATCGAGGCTGGGAATGGAATGCATAAGATATACTGTGCTTCCAGGTAACTCCAATATTAAACGTTTATCTGTTCTCTAAGAATAAAAAACGTTTTGGTAAAATCTGTGGAGCGTTATCATTTTGCAGTGCGACAATGATTTTGTCTCGGTTGCCGAACTTAAGTGCAGTGACTTGAGCACGAATTCGCTCAGATAACAGAGACCTATTCGTATTAAAATGTGAAATTATTACAATCTCCGCCATTGCCACCAATCGATATTTAGATCGCTTCCAGACACTAACTGCCTGACAATCAGCATTACGTCTGTATTCTGAATTAATAAATGACATTCGCAAAATCACTTATCCTTGAGAATTCATCTTCCCTCCTTTCTATATTTATTACTCATATATATATATATATTAAAGAGTAAAAACAACTATGTGATGTTTACAACTCTGAGTTTCATGTGTATGTTGCACAATCTTCAGGTAAAAACTAAAAAACTTATTTTAAAAACGATTTTATAAATTAAAGTGGTGTAATAACATATCTCTGGAGTCTTGTTTAGTCTTTAGATTTATAATTGGCCATTAAAAACTTATTCTCGTGGCGACACTTCGATATAATCTCCAAACGTTTGTTTAATAGTTCGTCTTGCTTCTCGAATGTAATTATAGCAAGTTTCTCGTGCGTGTTTCTCGTATATATAATATACGGTAGTTAACTACTTGGACGTCACACTCGACTTGACCACTGGGACATTTAAACCTTATCATAAACCAGGCAACGAAGTTAACTATATCCACGTTCATTCCAACCACCCGATAAATACCATCAAGCAGATTCCTGTATCAATACAAAACCGTTTATCAAACCTGTCATCAAATGAAAAAATATTCAACCAAGCAACCCCGTTCTACGCTGCAGCACTCCGGAGATCCGGATACGACCACAAATTCGAATACACACCAACGGTTACAAACCAACGACCGAAAAACCGGAAAAGGAATATAATATGGTTCAATCCACCATTTAACAACAACATCTCCACCAACATCGGTAAATTTTTCCTCAACTTGGTTCAGAGGCACTTCCCACGACAACATAAGTTCCACAAGATATTTAACAAAAACAACGTTAAAGTCAGCTACAGCTGTATGCCAAACATGAAAGCGGTTATAAACGGACACAACAAAAAGATCTTAACACCACCACCCGTAAACCCTAACAGAACATGCAATTGTATGAAAAAAGGCAGCTGCCCACTAAACCAAAACTGTCTGGTGAAGAATATCATATATGAAGCCACAATTACATCCAATTTGCCAAATTATAAGGAGAAGAAATACATTGGACTGTGCGAAAGTACTTTCAAGAAGCGGTTTGCAAACCATAAATCGTCATTTTTCAATGAAAGATACAGAAACAGCACTTCACTCTCTGTTGAAATGTGGAAAATAAAAGAATTAAACGGCACTCCCACTGTCACCTGGAGAGTCGTTAAAAAAGCAAAACCTTACAGCCCAGAATCGAAATATTGCTCACTGTGTTTAAAAGAAAAATTTGAAATAGTCAATTATCCTGGGAGAAATCTTCTCAATAAAAGAACTGAGATAATTGCTAAATGCCGCCATCGACGAAAACATCTCCTAATGCTCCACAATCCTGACGATAACACGTAAACGATTGTGACGCAAATAATGAAAACATGCTAGTGTCGTATTTATATTTTTAACGGTTTTTTGTATTGACAATTTATTTCCAGCTGAAGATTGTCCAGAACGGGCATGAAACTTTAAGTTCTGGAAAATAAATTATTGAATCTTTTCTTTATCAACTAATTCGCTCTTTCTGCAACGCGCAGTTTATCGAGCACTATATCCTGAGTAAAAGAAGATTTCACAACATATATATATAAACAAACGAAAATCGTCATATGAAATCTATAAAAACGTGTTTATTTAACGTCTATAGCAACTTATGGCAATTTTATATGAGAACATTGTAATTTGTAAGCAATAACCGTTCTCATACAGATTATTACGTGCACATCCAAATCACGATGATTTTGGCGATTTGTTTGATCGTGGTGAGCGTCCTGTGCTTCGTGCGAATGTTAAAGAAGAAGACATGCTCGAGCTTGCCACTGACGGTGACTTCCTTCTTAACAGGTATGTTGTATTATTCATTAAGGTTTGACAAGGTGTCGTGAAAACCGAATCTTTATTTTATTATACGCTCACATCTGTGAGATTGAAACCTTTTTTAAATAACAAATTCGCTTAAGAGAGTCTCCAGGGCAGCAGGTTGTTCAATGTCTTTTCACGGACATCCAGGCTATTCATCCAGGCTATGCAATGAGGTATCTTGTTACGGCGTTTATTCATTTCTTGTATTAATGCTGTTGTTTTATTTGAGTAAAACATAAATTTTATTATAATTTATTCCCAATCCAATAACGAATTTCCCCAATTCTTTTGCTGCCGTTATCTTTAAAGTTGCTTCTAACATTTCTACCTATTTACGTGGTTTTCACGGGTCGATTGAAAATTGAAAGATGTAATTGACAATGATGGGAATTGTTGGCGCGTCAGTTTGTCATTGCATCCATTCATTTAGGCCAACAAAATTAACTTGAAAAGTTTGCTGATTCTATGAAATGATTTTTAAATATTGGAATAAACTTCTCATTGTCATAAATGTACGAGTTGATATTATTACCTGGGAAAGATGCAATTCCCCTCCACTCCGGCTACCATTTTAACACTATCATTTATATACCAATGTTTTCTTTCAGCTCTGCTCATAGTAATCTCCCTCGCAATATTTACCGAAAAAAACTTTCAAACGGTGTTGTCATCGCGACTGACATTTGGGTGGAGCTATTTCATTGGTTGGGTGGCTTGTTTGTTGTCATTGGTTACGGCAGGCGTATCGATATTGGATAAAAGATATGTTTAAAGAAATCGTTTTACGTGTGTAATTACTTTTGTCTTAAACCGTCGTAAACGTCTGATAGTTTCGATTATTAACACTATATTGTGAAACTATGTAATTGTATGTAAATGTTTCATTAAATTGCTACATGTCTCTCTCCAAGAGTTTTGCATTTCATAACACTGTTGCCTACTGAGGTTTTTTCAACCAACCGCGTTCACTATTATGGTTCGTGTTTTCTTTTCGCGTTAAGAAACAAAGAAATGAATCATAACAAAGAGGTTTGTCAAAAACGTTAGGTGAAGATAGACTAATTCGTATAGCTAGATGCCGGTTTATAATTTATTTAAATTAAGGATGCAAAGATTTCGTGCAACTGTGAATTTATTTCTTGTTCGTCCATCAATTACAATATTTTTTCGCCTTGTGATTACCTTTTGGGGATCTTGTCTCTGGGACTATTGCGGTTATCTAATTCGCCAAGTTCGGCAATCAATCTGCAATTATTCGATTTTGTTTTAGGAAAGAAATAAAATCTTCCATTCTTTATTAGTTTCGAATATTTAAGCAGTAAAAACTGCCTTTCTTTAGAAATTGATATTATTATCGTATTTTTGCACATAAAATAAAGATTAATATTTCCTAACTACATTTAGAAAGATAATCGTATATAAAAATATATATAGAATAAACGTATCAGAAATAGTAAAATTTCGAAGATATTTTGTAACATTGATCTCAATATAAGTGTAGGGGATGTATTTAGTTACTACGATACATTAGGAAGATTAAAGATTTATTTATTTGACAGGAAGCAACAGAAGGTAAAATCGTCGTAATTCTAAGAAAATTAGTCCAAAATAAAGACACTTTGATCAAACCATGTCGTCATATGACGTCATAATTGATTTAATTCGAAGGTTATAGTTAACAATAATCTAACTAAAGATAACTCTCGAAAACTTGTGAATATTTATACGTTTCAAGGGAGTTGAAAAATCATGCCTTAAAAAGTGAGCTTAACAAAGATAGTTGAAAAACGAGCTTGTACATAACATAAATTATTTTAAAAATGAACACCAATAATCAATGAGTGATCCACATTTTCCATTTACACATTTGAGTAATTACCGAAGTGTTCAGTATTGGAAAATCATCCTTACAAAGAAAAGTTGCAACTCCAGCAGAACGTTTATATGTTAAGGTGTTTGAGTACTGGTGATGCTCAAAAACTACAAAAAAACTTTCGGCATAATCCTGCTGAAGTGGTGTAAAGCACAACATTATGGGGGGACGGGGGCGGGGGCGTTCCATGAAAATCATACTACACTTTTCACTTTAATAGCCCCCCCCCGCCCCCCCCCCTCAATCCAATCTATGAATTTTGTTCAAAAGTTCCCACCCTCAACAACAATCAACATCCACATTTATCAAATGACCTTCACATTAAATCATGATATATGTTTAGTGTAGTTAATCGAAAACTATGTATATAACGCAAAACATAAGAAAAATAAATATTAACCGTAGTCAAAAGAGAACAAATATATAAACAAGTCAATAACTATTCAAGAATGTCCGAGGTCCGAGCAGTTTTTCACTTGTTACTTTTCAGTTTATATATAAAATAAACGCACCCACGCCCAAGCTATTAACACTCCCTTTAGAAAGAAATTATTCCTTTCTTAGTTCAGAAAGTCTTACGCAAACGCGTAAAGTTTCTTTCGGGCGGTGCTGTACTGCAACTGCTAGACTTTACTCAGTTTATGACTAAACTAGATGTTTTAGTTCTCATGTTATTCCAGGTTCTATTTAGAGTGGTCAAGTTGCGCTAGAAATATTGTACTTTAACTGTATGGAAAAAATGTATGAAAAAGTATTTGTCCTTCGACGTTTCTACAGATATGGACTGCACATGCGCTCTCATTATATCACGTTTAATTAAAACAGTTAATATATAAAATATAGTACGAAGTAATTCACTTAAGCAAATAAAATAAGCATATAAGCAAATAAAACGTAACTAGAACATAAAAATCTTCTTTAGTAATAAATGGTTGTTAGTTTGCACCCCTAGTTCAAGGATGGTTCTGACCATCTACAAACAATAGAGATGCCAAGTCTAAAGTTTGTTGCACAAAATATTTGATGAGGAGCTGTGAAATCATATAAACACACTCAGCAATCAAAACACCCGCTAGTGGCAGTAGGGGCGGATCCAGCAATTTCCTACAGGGTAGCAAAGTTATTATACTGTTAATTTATAGTGAAACCCCTCTCCCTCCCCCCAGGCAGGCCCCCTCATGATGGGGAGCACCAGAGAATTTTTTTACAAAGTATTCTCTCTATTGAAATAGAGAGAGCACTTTGACACAAAAATCAGATATTAAATGCTACTAGATTGTAATAATATTTTGCATATTTATATTTGGCATTAAATAAAAATTTCTCTACAACAAATTATGCAATGTAATATAATATTTCAGTCAGTAGACTTCACGTTCCGATTTTCGAATCTAGAAATAGGTATAAAAAATCCATTACTCAGAGAAGAAATTCAAGCAGCACTAAATGAATTAAGATTGAATAAATGTCCGGTATGGTTGCTCATATGTTGCAATATTATTATACACATTATATATATTATGACAGGTAATATATATTATGACAGGTAATATATATTATGATATGTAATATGTTAAATCATATAAACCATATATATTATTAAAATACATAATATATAAAATAAGATCGTACATTTTATATGTTATATATTATGGTATATGATATATATTATGTTACATATTATATATTTTTTCAATGTTCAAAATAGATGGTCAGTGAAAACCAACTTTGTTCAGTCTAGTCTGGAAAATTAACTTAACGCTCGCGTTATTTTAGAGAAACTGAAAGTGAAAAATTTAATAATAATAAAGATGGCAGACTCGGAAACTGATGGAACTGAAGAGATTGCTTTGTTTTTGAAAGAAACATCAGATCTTGTTAGGGCAATCGAACGTGATTTTAATGAACTGTTGGAAAGAATAAGCATAGCAATTTCTTCGTTTGAATCACTGAAGGAAGATTTTCCCCATGCTAGGGATAATTGAACGTTGTTGTATGAACAAACCAGACAAAAAGAAGTCGAGGGAAATCTCGGGGTGTACAAAACAAAACGTATTATTATTAGACGACGTATTGTTTCTTCGTCAGCCATCTTTGTTTTAAATTTTCTTGCAGTTTAAGAGCGCGCTTATAAAAAGAAGCGCTGCAGACAATCAGGACCAGACGAAGATTTAACTGAGATTATTTTACTGACCATATAATTTCACAAATTATATACATTACATATCACACAATATATATTATATATAACTTGTTATATATTACATCATCCGATGTTTCATACAATAAATATCATAATTAGAATCAGAGGGGTAGCCACAGGTTTTCAGTTGGAGAGGCGCTATTGTAAAATTGTGGACCTTTCAATTCGTATTTAGTCACTGAGGAGGCGCCAACCACGGTTCATCTTTGAAATTTCAACCTTTTAGATTGGCTAAAACCCACTCCAAATCCGATAAATTGCGTATGATACAACCATGTTTACTCAAGTCTGAAGTGGACCTTTTTCGTGTTTGATATTTCTTGATTGTCTTTATTGACCTAGCAAAACCTTTGATACAGTGGACCATGAAATTTTAATAGAGAGACTTTGTTTTTACGGAGTTCGTAATAATAATCTAAATTTGTTAAAGAGTTATCTCTTCAACAGGAAGCAATTCATGGAAACTGAACATGGTATCACGGAAATGGAGTCTGTAATTTGTGGGGATTCGCAAGGTTCAATACTTGGACCACTTTTATTTTTAATTTTCGTGAATGATCTACCAAATTCTACCTTACTAAACCCAATTTTGTTTGCTGACGATACTAGCTTATTTTTCGCCGGGAAAGATATTAACCTGTTATTTAACACGGTTAACAATGAACTTATAAACATTAACACTTGGTTTAAAGGAAATAAATTATCCTTAAACACTAAGAAAACAAAAACTTGCTCTTCCATAATCAAATAAAGAAAAAAAAACTCTCTCCCATTTTGCCCTCACTACAGATTGATGGTGCTGAAATAAGCAGAGTGTCAAACTTGAAATTCTTAGGAGTGATTATTGATGAAAATCTAAATTGGAAATCACATATTGATATACTAGAAAATAAAATCTCAAAAAATATCGGTTTACTATATAAAGCCAGTAAAATCCTTAACATTTTTTGTTTAAAAAATATTTATTTTGCACTTATTCAATCTCTCATTAACTATGCCAATATTGCTTGGGGTAGTTCAAACAAAACTGGACTGAAAAAGATTTTCCTTAAACAAAAACAAGCTCTCCGTATTATATTTCATAAAGATAGGATGACTGCATTGCGTTCTTTATTTCAAAAACTTAAATTTCTCAATGTGATGCAAATTAACCTTTATCAAATATCTATTTTTATGCACCGTGTCAATATGAAAACTGTTCCAAAAACATTTAACAATGATTTTTCTCACATAGAACATGTTTATTCAACAAGATTTCCCTCAAACAACTTTCAGTTTCCTGGATTATCACCAAGATTCTCAATATTACACCGTGGTCCTAAAAATTGCCTCTGCCTTGATTGATACGACTGCTACTTTACTTGCTGCAAAGTCTCGAAAACAAATATGTAATCAACAGTTTATGAGAAAAAGGCATCTTAACCCTATTTATACTGTGTCACACAAGTTTACGTGACTGCTCAGATATTCACAGACAGACCGAACCGTTAATAATGACTCCCCAAAAACAATGACTCCCTGAGTAATAATTTACTAGAAAATAATAACTCCCTTTATAAAATAAGTACTCCCCTAATAAATAATGGTTTAATAGTTTATTCACTAATAAGTTATATTCTCAAAATATGCTAAAACAAAAAAAACCTTTTTTTTAAAGTTTCGACGTTTCGAACACTATATTAATTCATTCCTTTTACTTTAAATGTTCGATTTTAACAAGTTGTGTGTTTTTACTACAACGGAATTTAAATTTACATAATATGGCCAAACACGTTGAGTTAAAAAGTATCGAACTATCTAGCTATATATTCGATAATTAGTAAAATAGACTAAATAGTAGAAATGACTAATCAATCATTTTGAACCAAATGCCTTGTCCAGCTGAACACCAAGTCCAAACGGAATAGGGCAAAGGATTGATCTAGATCTTGCAGCTTTTATCAAGGAGTGTGCGATTGCAGTTTGTTTTAAAAGGTTTGGCATTATGATCTTGAACAAAATCATTAAGTATAGACTTGGGTATTAAATCTTGAACCTTGAGGTTTGTGGGATAGTACTTGTTAGACTTTTCCAATTCTCTGATCTCCGATTAAATTATTTTGGCTGCTGCCTTAACAATACTCTCTTTCGTTTCTTCTACCTCTGAAACACAAAATATCAGCCCTTCCACAACTTTCTGAAAACGTAAGACAATCTCCGTACTTTTCTTTGTTAACGTTTGTTACTGTAACATTCGTAACCCATTAATTAATTTTTTTCCTGCTGCTCACTGATTGTGTGATCAATCTCCCTCTTCTTCAAGCCAAGTGCAAATTGCTTCAAATCCATTGAACATTTCAGTATTTATTGGTCTGCCAGGTTTTTTCATAAACACTGGGCTTACTTAAACAAAACTTGCAAGCCTTGTGATAAACAGCTTCTTCAGCAACTAAATCATTAGAGCTAAGCAATCGACTTTCTACAGTCTTTCCCATTCATCAACCTTATTGTGACGCTCGTTTTAAAACACTCTCCTTTACTTCGAGGGTCATAACTCGGGAAAATTCCTTTGATTACTTGTAATCTTCGTTGATAGTCTTCACAAAAGAAGCATAGCGTTTTCCACTTAAATTCTGCCCTTAACTTTTTACTATTTGTTGGTTGTGGATTAACACTTTTTCGTTTATCTGGTAAATGTTTTCGGCGATCAGCATATACTATATTGCTGATCGCCTACCTTAAGGGAAGAAATTTTTGCGGAAGAAAATTTCGCGGTTGACTGGCAGGTCTAAAAACTGCGAATTTCGCGGAATTTATATTCGCGGATGAGGTACTTTAATTTAATCAATTTTCGCCAAAATTGGCTCTTGATTCGTTTTCACAACAAAGAGCCATATTTATTGTCGAAAAATCTTCAAAAAATGAACTTTTATAGGAAAATTCTGGCCAAAGAAACACTCTTATTGTGTCGCCTTTAGTATCGTTAGAAAGCTCTTATCCTCAGATACAAAAAATTGTTAATTTATGAAACTCACAAGTGGTCAGTACAGTCAGTGGTCAATAGAAGGCAGTAAAATGTCCTTTTGAAGAGCAGGGCTCTGAAGGGCAAAGCATCAAGTTAAACAGAGATATTGAGCACAAAGTATGAAGTAGTGGCGATTTTGACTGGAAAATTTTCGAAAATTTTCTTATTAAAATTTCGCGGACCAGACATTTATTCAAAAATTTCGCGCAGACAAATTTTCACGGATGATGAAGGAAATCCGCGAAGTTTAATCCTCGCGAAAATTTATCACATTAAAGTAATATATGTGAATTTCGCGGAATTTATTTTCGCGGTGGGCAAAGTTTAGGGGAATATTTAGTACGATATAAATTACGTAAAAGGTCTATCTAAATTTAATCTTCAAACAAATCAAAGACATTTCTAAGAACTTTGCCTAGTCCTCGATTAGAGGAAAACCTCCAGTTCACTTATCTGCCAAAGTTTGAATTATTGTCGAGAGAGAAGAAGCGCTGGAGACGAGTTTGCAAATTATCGAATGCTCCGATAACTCAAACATTCAATAACTCGAATAATTTTCTTGGTCCCTTGGAGGTTCGAGTTATCGGGAGTGCATTGTATTTTCTTATTTCTTTAATTGTACAGCTTTGTGCATGTCAAGCAACACTAAGAAACGAGAGAAAAATTGAATTTTGAAGGCATTTTTATTAAGTTTCGCGGAATTTAATTTCGTGATATGGGGTTAAAATCGCGAAAATAAATTCTGCAAAAATTTCTTTCCTTAAAGGTATAGTTCGGCTATATTGAGCCTCTCCAGATCGTGTTTTTTCAGAATCTCTTCTTGCAGCTCAAAATCATGGACAAAAGCAATTTGACGGATGCTATCAAGACCTTTTGAATAAACGACTGTTGGCTTTTCTTCAAATTTGTTTTTGCAAAAAAGATTTTCTTTCACTTCTGATTCCATGTTGTTGTTTTTAGTATTATTAGTTTTTTCTAAAATAAAACACACATATAATATCGTTATTCCAACTTATAAATGGAACAAATGTTCGATTAGAACCATAGCATTTGATTGGAATCTTAACCTTTGAAATAGAAAACAACAAACATTCGAAAAAACCTAATAAAATTGCGTATGAAATGATATTTTAACGATCTTAAAATGAAGAAAAAATCTGTGGATCCGCCATTATGGATTTTTGCCGTTCCCATGGTGCTGCATGGTGGAGATTTTTTTGGTGTATTCTGAAGGTATAAGGAACATCTGTGCAAAATTTTAGCTTCCTACTAATTTTTTCCGGGTTATAGTCTAAATCTACTGCACTAAAACCCCATGTAATCGCACTCACTGAAACACTTCCGAAAAACAAACCCTTCCCTATACAAGATGAAGAACTCTTGTTACCGAATTATAAACTTTTTACAAATTACGCTTTGCCAATTGTCATAGAGGTGTAGCGATGTATATTATTGATTCTCTTCAGTCTTCACTATGGAGCACCAATTCCAATCACCAGGAATCAATAAGCTGTACAATCAAAACCAAATACAACAACCTTCTCATCACTACATATTATCGCTCACCAAACAGTAGCATTGATAACAATCGTCTTTTTAATAAGCACATGCTGAAGGGCGCGAGTGAATTCAACGAGTTATTATACTTAGGAGACTTCAATTACCCAAACATTGATTGGAAAGATGTTAATAATCCAATCCCTCGTTCTTGTCATGCCACTTCTTTTGTTGAAAACATACGAGATTCCTTTCTCCATCAGCATATATTTCATCCAACACATTATCGCGAAAATCAGAACTCTTCCACAATAGACCTCAATTTCTCGTCTGAACAGTACATGGTTAACTCTATCAAATATCTTGCCCCAATTGGTAAGAGCCATTACAATGTTCTTCTTTTCACGCTAATAACTTCATCTCAGAGCACACAAAATTTGCCAAACTTTTTGTTTTCTAAAGGGGATTACGATTATAAAAAATAAATGTTGAACTCGAATCCCTAATACTGCCCAATACGATCAATTCTAATGAACTATGGAATTCCTTTCAATCAACCGTTACAAAAAGCGCAGAATTGAACATTCCAAAAAAATCGAGAAATACCAAAAAATGTGCAAAGTGGATTGACAATGTTTCCACTGAATTGATCAAAACAAAACAAAAAATGTATACAGAATACCTCAATACTGAACAAACATACCGTGAATATTCCAAAGCAAGAAATAAGGCGAAATCAGGTTGCAGAGCAGCAGTGCAAAAATTTGAAAAACAGCTTGCCTCTAACATCAAGACAAATCCAAAAGCGTTTTCAATCAATCAATCAATTCAATTTATTTACCAAAATATCATTTACATAAAAAAACAACAACAACAAAACAACAACAACGAAGACCTTTATTAAAAAAGAAGATCTGGTTTGATATTTTGGTGAGAGTTACTCAATAGCTTAAGGCTGAACAAGTAGTAACCCCATAATAAAACAAAATAAATAATATTCAGAATATAAGAAGAAAATACTTAATAATGTATATATATAAAATAATATATAACTATGAACAGTTAATACACCATTAAAGTTGTCCCTCGTTCGCGAGAGTCACCTTTACTAATCGAAGAAATTTTTACTCGTACGTAAATTCGAAATCGCGAATACAAGAAACAATCCCAGATCTTAACCCTATCCCTGGCACGGGGCTAACTATAAAAGCGTTATACTTGAAATTATTGATAACTTCCATTGATAACTTTGTCTTTTTCTTGGGACCCATCTTCTTCTCGTAACACCACACCAGGAATGATGCCTTTATGGAAAACATCAACAACGTGTTACAAATAACAATTAGTATAGCTAATTAATTATAGGCAAATATAAAAAGGAAAATATCACACAATCACAATTCACAAGAGATGAAAAGAAAAAGAAATCAAAGAAGATCAAATATTCTTTAGGAAAATATTTCTATCAAAATATTCTTATAAAAAAGATTCTTATAAAAACATGAGGCTTATCAAAACATAGGAAATTATAAAATATGAAAATTGAAGTCTAATAAAACAACTAATGAAACAACAGCATATTATGTGAAATAACACAATCTTAAATTGACATTTTCTATAATGGATGTACCTCTCTGACTGTCTGTCATCACTCACTTGCTGCGTATTTTTTAAAAAATATTTCACCAACAGTTTTCTAAAGAAAAAATATTAGAAATCACCAGATTTCAGATAAAAATATTATATATTTCAAAAAAAAATTTACAAAAATGTAGCTGCGTGGTTAAATCCACACTTTTGCAACACGGTTTTCGACCCGGTCACTCGTGCGTTACAAATGCTTTGAACGTTGTAAACGCGTGGACAACCGCTATTGATCAAGGAACTGCGGTCGACTGTATTTACCTTGACTTTGCTAAGGCTTCGATAAGGTTCCGCATAAACGCCTTTTGTTGAAATTGAGAGCATACGGAATAAATGGGAAAATCCTTTCATGGATAGAAAACTTTTTAACCGAACGTAGACAGCGCGTTGTTGTAAATGGCATTAAATCGGACTGGTTGCCTGTCAGAAGTGGTGTGCCCCAGAGATCTGTTTTAGCAACGCTTTTATTTATTGTATACATCAACGATCTACCATCCGTAATTAATTCTATTGATACAAAAAAATATATCGTTTGTTATCTTCTCCGATCTCGCATTTTTAACTTCAAGCTCACATATTTCGTTTAACATCGAAAAGTGCACAGTACTACATTTTGGTAATAATAACAAGCAACATCACTACACAATGCACGATCCTTCCACATCAAACGATATTCGTATCAAAGCGTCAATGAGTGAACGCGACCTCGGGATACGAGTGGACAAGGGGCTAAAATTCTCGGAGCATACACAATGACACAAGTAAATAAAGCGGACCGGGCTGATTCGACGAACATTTGTCAGCCTTGATGGTCCCTCCTTCAAGCGACTCTTCTTCGTCCGTCCTCATTTAGATTATTGCGCCTCGATAACGAATCTCCGAGTCCTCCGCGACAAGCACCAGTTGGAAAATACCTTGAGATGTGGGTCGAAAATGATCCTCACTCTTCGTAACCTTCCATACCACGAACATCTTGTTAAACTCAATATGTCAAGCATGAGATATAGCCTACCACGAGGTGATTTAATAGAGGTCTATCAATGGTTACACGGTAACTACAAATGTGCGTCGATGTTCGAGAGATAGGGAGTCGAATATACACACGCGGTTACGAGTACAAGTTGACGAAGCAATACTGTCGACTAGAAATGCGAAAATCGTTTTTCACGATGAGGGTGATCGACAAATGGAACTCCCTACCGCGAGAAGTAGAAAATGCGTCGTCACTAAACGTTTTTAAAAATCGCTTAAATGTATTTCTGAAAAATGAGATGTTTTTATACGACTAGTTCTTTTTAATTGTTTAAAAATAAATATAATTTATATAAAAAATTACAATATATTTGCCACATAATTTTTGTGTTTTTAAATATGTCGCAATCTTTAAATGGAAACAATTTTAATTTTACCGATCTTATTCTGTTCATGGCCGTAACAAACAGGGGGGGGGGGGTGGGCAGGGGGGGCAAAGTGGAAGTGAAACATTTCACAATTAATTTTCTTCTCAAGGGATGAAACTAGCCTTATAATGTGTTTTTAGAGCTTTCAGATTAGAAAATTTTTCCACTCCCTTATCCTAAAGATTTTTCCTAAGTTTGCCCCCCCCCAAAAAAAAAAAAAATTTTCAAGTTGTTACGGCCCTGCTGTTTCAATCTCTTCTGTTTTTATATCTTCACGAATTGTTGAAATCGAGTATTCCTCGGTTCGTTAGTTCGTTTTGTGTTTATAAGAAAATTTTATTGGTGTTTACGATAGGTTTACAGGCAATATTTATGCCTATTAGCAACTATCCTTTGTAAAACCCTAACATATATAAATAAATAAAAAGCTGCCAATGCAATATTTGATATTCCAGCCATAAAAGCAGATCTTTCATTTCGTAATCTATTTCCAAAAATACTGTGTGATGCAAAATATTTAACACTTTGACCTTAAGAGTACTATATCTCGCGGGTACTAATAAATTTTTGCCAAATTTGCGAAATTAAATTTTAATTGCGTGGTTATTATCAGTTTTAAAAGCTTCCATTATATCCATAATAAATTTAACTTCTTTGGCTTTTCGACCGCAGCGATTTGCAAAGCACAGAAGAAAGTACTTCTGAACGCACTTTGCTTTGATTTTGAAAAAAATCTGCTACCTTGTGCTTGAGTAATGACTATTAGATATTCTAATTTACCCCCTGTGTAATAATAAGATACAATAGGATACGCCAGTATTTACGGGTGTTAAGGTTTACCGTTTTAAAGTATTAGCATTAGACTTTTACTACCATGTGAAATTTTGCTACCATTAGGACTGCCCTTACTGTTCAGACTAATTTATGTGATGGTAGACTTAACACTTTCGGAAAATCTGGTACAGTAAGACAAAACGAACCAAGTTTAGATGGTAGTAAAGGATACTATAAAATATGAAATTTATTATTTATTTTGCATAAAGCATTCTGAATATATGGTATTTTTGGGTCTTAAAACAGTAAATATGCACTACAAGATCCCTTCCATGTTAAATAATGCGTTTTCAACATTTCAACATTTTCAAAATCAAAGCAAAGTTTTTATGATATGTACACAAACATGTTTTTCTATTTGAAAAGTTTGTAAGGATAAAATGTTGTGGTCTCATTCGTGCGAACATTGCAAAAGAGCATTTCACACCTACATTTTCTGTAATTAACTTATCGTGCAGGTTGCTCAGATACAAGACGACCATGATAACAGTGTATATTTTTAACAACTGAGGTTTCATATCCTGTATAAATTTTGTTAATAATCGTTTAGCACTCTTCTTTGAATCATAATCCTTCTCTTTCTGTTCTTTTTGGCATCACGTTTGCCAGGAAGCGTAGTGGACACGTCATCTCTATTGTAAAAATCTAGCACCTTATCATGAAGTTTTGGCTCGAAACCTCGCTTTCGGTTTTCTTGACTGATAACCTTCCCAGTAACACGTGACATTTCTCTTCTGTCTGTACCAGCTTTTGACGCTGTGTATGACAGGAGTTTATACTTTTTCAGTTCTTTCCCACTTAAAATGATGCGAGTATTTTTCTTCTTGTTTCTCTTTTCTTTTCCTGCTTCATGGATTTTCATCAAGAGACAGCTTCAGCAAAATTAACTGTTTTTTTATCTCGGGCGCTTTTCCAGGATCAATCCCTACTGCTGTCATCACTTTGGCTGTTTTTGAATTAGGCGTCATTCGGTTTTTAGGTTTCGTCTTCCTACAAACTTTCTTTCGTAAAAATTCGCATTTTAACTCGAGTCGCCGTTTCTCCTGATGAAGTTTTCCAATCTTGTAGCGAAGCTTCTTGTCACTGCGTCTTTTACGTTTCTTTGACGACTCGCTTCGTCGCGGAAAGTTAATCAAGACCAATAATGATGAAACAGACCCATCAGTATCACACGTATCACTGCACGATACATTCATTTTTTCGATTAACATTTTTGTAGTTTCACGTGAACTTTTGACCCTTTCATTTACTGCCTCTCTCCGTTCTTTCAGTTGTTTTTTAGTCAGTTCAGAAGTCTTTGTGTAGTCTTTCCTTTGCCGTTTCCTCTCCTTCTCGAGAAATGATCAACTTTCAAGTTTTTTTCGTTCTCTATATTCCTTTTGCTTTTGCGCATTCGTTTTGCCATACTGGAATTACCTATGAGGAGAATCATAGATTTCTTATACACTATGTAAAAATCTCGTTTTATGTATTTTAAATCAATTATCAATGATTAAACTTGGATTATAGTTTGATTCCGAATATACCGTATTCTTCCGCAGATAAGCCCATCCGCGTATAGGCCCACTCACGTATATAAGCCCATGGTTTTCCTTACCGATATTTTAAACCCGCGTATAGGCCCGCCCGCGTATAAGCCCACCCATTTTTATAGGTTTTTTTGGGAAGAAAGAAAACAATAAAACTTTTTTAAAATGCTAAATTTTTTTCTTCTCTTTCTATATTTTTTCGCATGTTCTTTTTATGAATTTTTGCTGCATAAACATAGCATATACAGGGTAGTTCAACACCACCACCAGGAACCCAAGTGTCTTCTGGCGCTCGACGCTTCTCTCCAGTTATTACGGCTTTCATTTAGAGTATTTGCCATTTCTTCATCATTGGGTATAGAATCTTAGCCAAGGGTTCTGGCACATGTCCTATAATTCATTCCTTTTGTTTGTCTTGTTTTCCTTTTTACCACGAAACAAAACCTTTATGGCGTTTTTGCTATGCTTATTGTCATCTTCTATCATGCATGCTAACTCTTCATTTACCGTATACTTGTACTCATAGACATGATGTCCTTTAATTCTCGAATTAAGTTTTTGCAACACAAAAAGATGCCATTGTAGATTTTACCGCCGATCTTGTTTACTTCTTTTGCTTCCTTTCAAAAGAAATTGAATTTTACCACAGAAAAAATAGACGTTCGATTTATTAGAAACGTTCGATTCAAGAAAGGTAATTGTTTCATTTAAACTGTGTTCATTTTGTTTTTGTGTAGTGCGTTTTTTCTTCATAAACGCAGAGGAAATTTGAATTTTCGACAATAGGACCTACAAGAAAATCCTATTCAAAAGAGAAAAGATAGAAGTAATTCAATGGCATCATGAAAATGGAAAAGTTGTAAGTAAGACTGCAAAAACCTTCAATATTGATCGCAAGCAAGTTCGAAATTGGGTTAAATATGAGGAGAAAATTGTTACTATGAACAGTAGATCCAAGGCTAAGCGCTATGCCCAAAAGTACCCACTGATGGAGAAGAAACTTCATGAAGAATTCTTGGAACTGCGTAAGAAAGGTACCAGTGTGAAAAGATGGTGGTTTTCTCTCCACGGACGTCAAATTTGAAATGATCTTTACCCCGAGAAAGAGTTCAAATTCTCTGATCAATGGTTTGTTCGATTTTCCTAGAGAAAAGGAATATCGTTAAGAAAGAAAACGCATAAAAGCGTCCAAAAAGATCCAGTCGATTTAAAAAATTCAATCCAGCAATTCCAGGCTAAACTTTTGCGAGAGAGAAAAAGGGGGAACTACGAACTACGTGATCTTGGTAGCATGATAACACGGGTGCAGAGGAGGTGTGGTTTGCTACAGGGAGCTCAGGTTTAGACAAGAGACAGTGTATTGCCCAATTAACAATTTTTGCTGATGGTAATCGTGGTAATCGTATTTTTGCTGATCGTACTACCACCACTCCTTATGTTTAGAGGAGAAGGCAAACGCCTCAAGAATGAAGAGAAGCGAAGTTGGGATAAGCGAGTCATTGTGAAATTCCAAAAAAATGTCTGGTGTGACGAGAAGATTATGAATGATTGGGTTAACGAACAATGGGGAAATGTTTTGCTTAATCCAAAAACCCCTGGTTCAACTGGAAAGATTTTGTTCGCTGATGTCCACACAGCCCAACAGACTGAGTCTGTCAAACTTGGATTACGAAAGAAAGATTCTTATTAACGTTCTTTCTGGTACAACAAGCAGAATACAACCTTTAGATGTGTCCATAAACAAACCGTTTAAATGTTACATCAGAGAGCAATTCGAAAAGCACCTGCACGAAAACATTGTACGTCGAGAGCAAGTTGACAGCCTCTGACAGGAGAGTTTTGATAACAAAGTGGGTTGGCAACGCTTGGAGTAGAATCAAAACATCATTAAAGGATACTATAGTTCGCTCCTTTTTAAAACGCGGAATATCTAACAAGTTAGATAAGTCAGAAGACCACTTAGTTAGCATCCGTGGTCTTGAAGATTATGAAATACCTGAACCAGAGAGAGAATTTCATCTCCAGGGTGACGATGAAAGCGAAGATGACAGCAAGATGAGCTATGACGAATACGAAGCTGGTGATGATTCTTCCTCTTCGGAGAAAAATTTGTAGTAGCTAGATGTTCAAAGAAAAACCGCACATTTTCATGAAAAACGTTGTTATAGTTTTATTCTCCCTTCTTGCACTTTTTTCCTACCCGCGAATAAGCCTACCCGCGAATAAGCCCACCCGCGTATAGGCCCATCCGCGTATAAGCCTATCCGCGTATAAGCCCACCCGCGTATAGGCCCATCTGCATATAAGCCCATGGTTTTTTACGTTTTGTCAGGAGATAAGCCCAGGGCTTATTTGCGGAAGAATACGGTATATTAAAAGAAAGCATTCACTTATATGACATTATTTTTTTGAGCAAAATCTGTAACATACGTTACTTTATTGGACTTAAAACCTATTTTAGCCTCGTTTCTTTACATTATATTTAATGAAACAGTGGTGGAAAAGTTCAGGAGGCAAAACTTTATATCCATGGCAATGTTTGATTATGATTCTCTATATGTTTTGTAACATACGTTACTTTTTCTATGGTTGATACATAAGAAATATTGAAGAATTTAGCTTTAAGAATGGTCCTGTTAAACATAAATCTAAATGAGCTTGAAATTGTCCAATAATACATTTATGAAAACTGTATATAATTGGCTATTACAAAATTCTGAACATATCAATAAAAATAAAAGGAATATAAAAATAATTACCTCTTGAAAATCTTATTTTGAACCAGCTGCTGTCTCCCTTCTTCGTATTTTTACACTGCGCACATGGAACTTCAAATACAAAGCGCAGTCGTCAATAAAAAACATCCGAAAATCGAACAAAAGCATTTGAAAAGAAAACAATGGAATTAGCAGTAACGTATGCTACCAAACGTATGTTACTTTTGCATGATTCACTCTGTATATCTCTAAAAGTACAAAACTAAAATGTTATTGCTTTAGTTCAATTTAAAGGTTACCTAATACTAAATGATTAGGCCCCTACATGAATTCTGTCAACCATCCCTAACTGCCGTGAACATGCGTAACGTATGTTACAATTTTATTTACGGAATTGCAAAAATTAATTTTTAATGAATGTCAAAACGAAATGCTTGTGTGACCCTTTGTAATCTATATAACTTTAAGTTGGCATATATATGAGTCGCCATTTAACTAAAAACAAAGTAATTATCACTTGTAAAAATGTTTTAACTGAAACTTAAACGTATGTTACTTGCAGTTTCCGGACATTTTTTAACCCAAAAAAATGTTGAATTGTAACTAATCATTTGATCTTGAATAGACTTGAGAAGGTATTTGATATGTATAGGGATATTGGGTGACCATTTCCCAACTACAGTGGACTCTCTCTATCTCGAACTCGCAAGGGGCCAACAAAGTTGTTCGAGAAAGTTTGAGATAGAGAAAAAAAGCTTTGTCCACTTGTTCAAAATGACAACTTCGCATTTTCTTTGCATCAGAAGAGCTTAGTTTTAAACCTTTAAACAGTTTATCTTTGTTTTTCATCCACGTGGATATTGTGTTTTTTGGAACACCAAACTTCTCTGATGCCTCCTTGTTGGTCATTCCCTTCTCAATTTGTCTAATGATTTGACACTTTTGTATCAATTTTGTGTTTTTCAGCTCCGTTTAACGGCCGACATCTTGACTTAAACTTTCTTAATTCAAAACAAAACCTTTACACTTTGTAATACAGTATACTCCCGATAAGTGAGACACTCAGGGGACCGACGAAATCTGTCCCACATAGCGAATGTCCCACAAGCGAATGCCTATTAGATTAGGAAGTTCAAGGGACCGAGAAAAACCGTCCCACTTAATGAAAGTCCCACTTATCGGGAGTATATTCAGTATTTTGGTTGCAATCGAATTTTCAAATATCGAACATTTTTATTCTATTTGCTGTGTGAATGAGGAACGAGACGGGAAAAAATTGGAGATAGAGAAGTTCGAGATAAAAAGATAAAAACAGCTTAGAGAGTACACAAATGTCCAAGGGACCGAAATTTTTGTTCGAAATAGAGAGAAGTTTGAGATAGAGAGTATAGTCGAGATAGAGAGAGTATACTGTATAAAGAAAGCTAGTGAAGATACTGATGTTTAAAGTCAGTATTTTAATGTTCGGACACCTAATTTTCGCTAAACGGGCTTTCTTTGATCAGCAATATCAGAAGAATTACTCATCCTTTTTATTGAAACTTTGTCAGTATTTTCAAAATACATTGAATGAAATAAATCAGATCGAATTTCACTCATTCTTATATTAAATAGCTTAGAATGACCATGTAAAGGGCCCGGACACCAAATGTCGCACTTTTTTGAGAATGGCTCCTTAGATCATATCATGATAGAATCATGCTTAGTTGGTCTTAGAACAATATACGATCATATGATATCAAAAGGATTGAAAGAAGATTCCTTTCAAGTTATCAAATCACTTATGTCGTCTGTCAGAGTAGCAAGAATAGAATATCAAACACACCTTGATGAGAGGAAAATGAAAGCTACCGTTAACCTCGGCGTATAAGCCAACCCGCGGATAAGCCCACCCCTGTAAATACTCAAGAAAAGACAAAGACAAGGTAAAAAACACTCTTTTTTATAAAATAAATCTATTTTCACATTCTTTAATTTTATTTGTTACAGATTTTTTCTCCATATTTTGGCGCCATATAGATAGTATTTGCAGGGTATTTCAATTCCACCACCAGGGACCCATGTTCCTTCAGGTGCAGCTCGTTGTTTTCCAGTGAGTATACATATAACTTTCAATACTTTCCATTGAACCATCAATTGATGAATGACTTCTGCTAAGGCATCCGAAATATGTCCAAGAACTAAACGTTTGTTATCATCTACTTTGTCCTTTTTGTTTTCTCTTTTCCCTGCCTCCCATTGTCTTTTCTTTGCATTCACAGACACAGCGTGTTGACTGAATTCGTTCTCAGGTTCTCTAAGGCAAAGTAGTTCCTCCCCTACTCTGTATTGGTAGTTCTAACAATGGTGGCCTTTGACACGAGATTGAATCTTTGCAATACACAGCATCGCCATTTTAACTTGAATGTTTTGTCCACACGCAACATTCAAAAACTTTTAACTTGAATGTTTTGCCCACACGCAACATTCGAAAACATATGATTCTACTTTCTTAAGTTCAAATATTTTTTCAACGCTACGGCTCCAACAAAGCGTCGATCATACACACGAGAACAAAAGCTTTCATGTGTCCAGTGGTATCATGAAAATGGAAAGAACATAAGTGAAACATCAAGAAATTTTAACATTGATCGCAAACATATCCGTGAGTGGCTTAAACAGGAGGAAAATATTCGAGAACTAAAACAAAACAAACGAGCACGTCGTATTGGAAAGGTTCGTTACCCATTGATGGAAGAGAAACTTCATAAGGAATTCAAAGAAATGCGGCAAGAAGGAAAATGTATCAAAAAGTGGTGGTTCAGCACAAGGGCGAAACAACTTGTAAAAGAACTTTATGGCACGGATTTTAAATCTTCTGAATGGCTGGTTTTGGCGCTTTTGCAAGAGGAAAACTATATCATTACGACGTAAGACTCATACAAGCCAAAAAGCACCGAGTGAACTATGTGAATCGATTGAAAAATTTCACGCAAAAGCCCTGCGCGAGAGAAAGAGGGGAACTTATGCTTTAGGTGATATCGCAAATATGGATCAAACTCCTTTGCCGTTTGTTCTCGAAGATAATAAAACATATGAATCTACTGGTTCCGTAGAAGTATGGGGTGCAACGGGTCGTTCTGGTTTTGACAAAAGACAATGCACTGTGCAACTGACTGATTTCGCAGATGGGACCGCTCAAATCCCTCCGCTGATCATCTTTAAAGGGAAAGGTTTTCGAATAAGTGCAGCGGAAAGGAAAAAATGGGACAAACGAGTTAATGCTTTTGTGCATTATTGTTCTGTGAATATAGTTAGCTTGTTTATATGTTTCTTTCCTTTGTCTGTTTCACTAGGTACTCATTTTACTAACGTTTTTATTATCCCGCAGATAGGCCCACCCGCAGATAAGCCAATGGAAAGTTTCTTTGAAATCAGATAAGCCCAGGGCTTATACGCCGAGGTTTACGGTATTACAAAGAATGAAAAGAAACGACTTACTATTTTGGAAGACATTGCAGTAACAAAAGAAATTTGGAAAGTGTGAAGAGCTAACGCTGAAATATTTCACATTAGAAGGAATGAAGAAGAATAAAAGCCTTTTCAGAACTGAAATTGTCCATCACGTCATTTTCAGCTTCAGGTGTCGATGTTCTGAAAAAAAAGAAATCGATAAGAACATTTTTACTTTTATAATAATTTGTAGCTAGACACATACCTCCCTTTAAGTAACTAAGACTAACTAACTCTACTTACTTGATGTGTAGTCTCTTCTGACCTGGTTGTCGAGTTACTACAGGAGAAGATATTGAGGAATTGAAAGAGATACGTGGAGGGCTACAAAATAAATATGATATTAATTGAGTTTTTCTATAAATCAAAAAAGCAAATATTATTTAAGTGCTTTGTTGATGATCCGTTTCGAGGGAAGTATTGTTTATAACATACATAGCAGGATAAGATAAATATTACCTCAAGAAAAGAAAGAAATAATCTAAAGAAAAGAAGAAAATTAAAGTAATTTCATTTTGCTACTAACATTAAATCAATCAAAGTTAGCTTGCTCTTAGTGTTATAAAACACACACACAAATATTACAAATTTATTACATAAGGCAGTTAGAAATTAAAGGAAGGCAACTAGTTCTTGTAGTTCTTGATACTCGCATCAAAACTCCTTTATGTATTCAACATTTCAACAACAACCACAATTTAACTCTTCCTCCTCTTTCATGTTTATTGAACATTCAATTGCAAAATAAACCACCACTACAACCAGACAACCAAACCAATAACCTAACTACAAAATGGTGCAAAATCGAAAATGTTTATGTTTTGGAAATCAAACGCGTCATAGGCATAAATTGGAAACAAAAGAAAAAGTAAAACAATGAACCTACCGGTTTCTTTCTTTTCTTCTCGGCGCTTTCTCTTTAACCCTTTACGGGACAATGAGAAAATTTGACCGTGATAGTAAAGCACCGGCTAATATACCTTTCTATTTTTTATTTTGGCACACATCTATATTGATAATTCAAATCAAAAAAAAACTTGGAAGCTCTGAACGGGTTTTCAACGATTTTGAATCGCAGGAAATGTCCATTTTACAGCATGCCGGAGCCTCTGTTAGAAAGAGTGTATTTTTGGAAAATAGACGAGGAATAATTTGGTTTTTGGTAGCAAAATATAATGTTTATTGATTAGTCTACTAGATTACTGCGTTTGTTTGAAAAAAAAGTACCTTAAGGGAATTAAATTTCGCGTATAATCCAAATGTCCCTCATCCGCGAAATTAAATTCCCGCGAAAAATCTAAATGTACCTCATCCGCGAAATTAAATTCCCGCGAATTTTTTGGATACACTTTGTCCGCGAAGTTAAATTCTCTATTTTTCTTTAATTTTTAATTTTAGATACCGTAGAATCCAGTAAATTAACCTACCCCGCAATTATGAACTGTGTTTTGTGATTCCATGTGAATTCTGAACTGGAAATAGAATCAAAATTTTACGGTATATATGTTAAGTATAAAATTTGTGTTTTGAGACTAAAATTTGTGAGGTTGATACAATTAAAACACTACTTTTAGTTTAACAATGTTTAATCAATAACAATGGTGGTTTCTTCATTTTCATTTCTTACATTGCTTCTATTAAAAAGGGTTCTAATGTCTTTAGGGTTCTAAGGGTTATATCAGCTATAGCAGTCTGAACTACATCAGCTCCCTCCAAAAAACTCCCCGTTATAACTTTTTTCTTACTTTTAAAATTTTAAGAAATTTGGGTTCGCAAAATTATATTCCCGCAAATTTTTTAGATACACTTTGTCCGCGAAATTTCCAGTTGATCCGAAAAATTAAATTCCTTTTTTTTCCGCGAAATCTCCTAAAAAAACCCCGCAAAATTAAGTTCCCGCGAAAATTAATTCCATTAAGACACATTAAGCTAAAATATCGCAAAACTCTGAATAATACACATATGTATCATTGTCCCTTAGGCGTAAATTTATTTCATTTATTATTATTTATTTTCAGTAATTATACAAGTTCACCAGTTTCAAATTGCAAATGTCAAAAAGTGAAAAGTTTTTCCTGTTGTCTGAAAATGATGTCAATCGTGTTTTATTCTGCGATGACAGTGATGCTGAAGAAGATTTACTGCTCGATGATGAAGATCTTGGTTTTTTAGAAGAAGATTTAGAACATCTTGAACGTAATCGCAACGATGATGGTGGCCAGATTGAAGTTACCATAGCTCCTCTATCAGCACCCTCTGTGGAAAATCAGAGTCCGCCTCAAGTTGAAAGTATGGTTTCTTCAACTCGAGAACCAGAACTTAACTTTAAATGAAAAATGCTTTCTGTAACACAGCAAAAAGCTGAAATGCAAACAGAAATTCCAGACCAACCAGCGAGGAGCGGAGCCGAATATGGTAAAGTTCTTATAGAAGTCGGTGAAGAACCCACTCTGTATGAGGTGTTTGAAAAGCTGACAAATTTTGAAAGTATTCACAAAAGTTATCCCACAAACTATTTTATACAGCCAGCAAAAGGGGCATGTATTTTCAACTGATGTTGCGGAAATGAAAGCGTTCTTCGGAATGCACATAGTGATGGGGTACCACGTTCTCCCTTCTATTCGGGGCTATTGATCAAGCGAACTCGATCTTGCTGTTCTTAGCATTTCAAATGTTATGCCCCTAAAAAGGTTCGAGGAAATAAGACAATATCTTCACTTTAATGACAATCATTTAATGACAGACCGCAACCATCCGGCACATGACAAGGTGTTCAAAGTCAGACTGGTGCTTGATCACTTCAACAAATAGTTTTTGAATGGTATGTCGGCAACAAAGCGCCAAGCGATAGACGAACACATGATATAAATTTAAAGGCCACAACATTTTGAAGCAATACGTGAAAAGGACTTAAAGATACTGTCAAATGGGGGTTCAAAATGCGGTGTCGTTGTGCTGCCAAGACAGGATACCTATTTGAATTTGACCTATATGTCTGGGTAAAAAAGCTGGTCATCCTGAAGTTGGCTTGGGTGAAGGAGTAGTATTATCACTGACAGATAAAATCCAAGGAAGAAATTGTGAAATTTATATTGACAATTTCTTCAATAGCCCACGCCTGCAGCTTTGTTGCAACGAAAACAAATATTCAGCGCGGGGACAGTAAGATCCAACCGAAAACATCTGCCGAAAGACAATGTTCCAGCTGACAAAAAAATAAAAAAGAGGGACATGGCATGTTTCAAAAGTGAGGGACTCTGTTATACCAAGTGGATGGACTGTAAAGCTGTGCATTGCTTTCAAACTTCCTTGCAACCTATCCACTGAAAGATACTCAGTGTAGAGTGAAGGGCTCACAACAGAAAGAAACGAAAAACTGTCCAGCGGTTGTGGCTGAATACAATAAGTTCATGGGTGCTGTCGACCACCATGGACCATAACGTCTGAGATTTTTCGTAGTATGTTTTACCATACATTGCATTGTCTCTTTTTGTATTAATAACATTGTATATATTGAACTGAAGCAATGTATAAATATTTTAAATAATAAAAATAAAAACTTAATATTTAATAGACATGTGTATGGTCGTTCGCATAATTTTATTATTTTCGTAATATTTCGACCTGCTTAGTGTATCAGAGTCTGATGAAGACCTACACTAAGCAGGTCGAAATATTACGAAAATAATAAAATCATGCAAACGACAATACACATGTCTATTAAATATTAAACAAACGTTCGTATCAAGATGTCATTAAAAACAATAAAAACTTAATATTATATTACGTAAGTAATTTTGGTGGCGGTGTATTTTTAACGTGTTGTTTCGTTGCACAGAGAGAATAATATGCTGTTTACAGTTATTGTCAGAATTGTAAAGTCTATTCAAAAGGGTTTTTGGTTCTAACAGATTTCGGAAAGGTCGTCAAAATTTGCACAGGTTATTTGAAAAAGATTTTGTAATTCAGCACGTAACTGAGCATGCGCACGAGCAACAAGGCAGCGTGTTTGAACTTAGTCGAAAAGAGGAACATTTTTGTTTCAGTTCTTTTTCGAGTGATATTTAAACAGAGTTTAAAAAAAGTTAAACGTGATAAAGTCTCCTTATTTTCGAATTTAACTGAGCTTTCATAAAGTGGTACCGAGCTGGTTTTGAAGAGGCTGTGTAAAAATATGGTTTTGTTTTTGATTTTGTGAGTGAATGTATAGATTTGCTGTGTGGAGTGTGTGTAAACATTGAGCAGTGAATTTCAGAGAGAGAGAGTGTGTCCGTGATTGGTGAGCTCATGATTTGCGAGATCTTTTGATGAAGGTTTTTGTTTTGAAATCTGTGACTTGCGTTTGTTTGTTGTTTGTGGGTTTATTGAGATAAAGGAAAAGAAAAAGGATTGAGAAAAGCATGGAGGAAAGTTGTGAGGGATGTCTTGAACATACTACAGGGGCTCAGTTAGGTTTCGTACGACCATATCATTTCATTTACCCCTCATTTTTACAGAAATTTAATGCTGATTAATAATCACTTCAGTACCATAGGTTGAAAACAAAGTTATTGTACCCAATATGGTCAAACAAATATAGTATTATTTAGTATATACAACATAATAAGTTTCAAAAACTAATTTACAAAAATTGTTTTGACAAAGGTCACCATTGCTGCATTTACAAAACTCACAACATGGTGTTTCGTTAACGCGACACGGACAGACATTTTTTTGGAGCATTTGATGCAACTGCATGGCATCAGGCAGATTCATTTAAGTAGTTATTTCAGGTATTAAAATTTCATCGTCAAAATTTTCAGGATTTAGCTCAATTGAATATTCAATTGGTGAATGGTACCAAAGAAATGCCTGAAAATACGAGCGCTTGATGTGTAGAAGTATTGAAGACGATAGGTGGGTAGGTGGTACTACCACCTGGTGGTAGCTTTTTGAGATAGAGCGTCGTAATGTTATTGTAATAGCTTTCATATCTTTGAAAATAAAAACTATATATCGCCTTACAACATGAATAGAACCTAGAAACTGGAGTATTATATCATGTTCCTATTCTATAGTTCAAACTACTGACAGTACTGATGGTACTAAGTACTACTAAGTTATAACCCACCTCAAATCGACCAAACAAACAGACCAAAAACTCTTCCGCTTTGCGCATCATCGATTCCGTCAGGGGTTCTTTACCGAAAGAATGTAGTAGCTCAAACCCATGATCCTAAGTAGCTTGCAACGTCAGATTTTTTGTTTCAACCTTGCTTGTCGTGTCACAGTCTAAAACAAAAATATATATAGTTTTAATGATAGTTAGAGAAAATAAAAAAAGTCACAATAACAAAAAAAATTCAAGTGATGCGATACCATAGCTTTCTAAACATACCTGTTAGTGCGTGAACAGCTGGAAGAACGTCGATAATAACTTGATCATAGCGGGTCATGAGTTCGTGAATTAGGACAGCTTGTGGGTTGGACTTCTTTCCTGATAAAATCTAAAGCTCTTCAAGATCGCAGAATTGCCACTTAGTGAAATGATGTACCTGGTTGACGAAAACATCACTGTCTGGCAAAGCAACAATGATTTTCTTGAAACCGTTTTGATTGCATGGTACATTTCAAAGAGCGCTGGATTGCCGTGACTGAATGTTCTAATCGGTATCATGATGTTTCTGCATTGCTCTACCCAAGAAAGCTGTTTTCTGACCTATGTAAGTGTTCTTCATCCAACTAATAAAACATTGTTGAAGCTGCATCTTGTTGCTGGAGGATCCCCAAAATCCATGAACATCCACTGGAAGGGTCTGCTCTACATGTATGATGATTGTCTCCGTAGCATGTTGTTTGCCTCGTCTGTTTCGTTCCTGCTGTTTAACACTGTTTCCCAAATATACATAAAAAAACAATGTCTAATCTGTTGCTCTTGGAAGATAGGTGTTGAAAGGTAGACCAAAGATTCTTGAAAAGATCTTCAAATGTTCTCAGTTTCAGCTTTTTAATTGGCACTTTTCGGCAGAAATCCATAAAATCGAAGACGATGTCTGAGGATAAATCATTATCTGAAATATGTTCAGGAATGTCATCTAATCTGCCTTTCAGTTCCCTTGCGAATTCAGATTTTGGAGATTTCCTCAGATTTCCATCTTTTGCTAGGAAGAAGGAAGTTGTTGAAATTTAGTGTTGCAGGAGAACTACTAGGCGATATCCTCTCATTCTTGCTATTTCAATAACTCGCAGGAATGCCAGTGTTTCTTACTTCACATCTGGGAGTTTCTGGGAAGATTTCTGTTTCGACGCTACCAGGAATTTCACATTTGGGATTGTGTCGAATAGCTTCTGATTCTTCTCTTGGAGGCGATCTTTTCTGCAACTAGCGCATTCCGTTTCTCCTATTTCAGTGCATTTGGTCAAGTGATCAGCTGAAGATGCGTCCATCTGCTTACCGGTTGCAAAATTTCGGGGCGTTTCTTGTACATCTATGAACGGGTCCCCACGACTTCGAATGTAATCCACAATCTTGTTGAATTCTCTTGATCATACATCATCTTTCGTTCGACCGCCTGAAAATTCGTGGTGAATAGCGTACTTGTCATCGATGGTCAAGTGGGACATGTTTTCCAGCAATGAGGTGACAGAGACATCTTGTGCTTGATGAGGTTCCACTTACACACAACTTCTTTTCTTCGTGCGTATCTGATGATTCCGGGGCTGCTTTTGGCGGGTTTGTTGTATTGCTTTTCCAAGGCTTGATGCATGGAAAGCTGACTTCCACATCTCTTTGTCTGAGAAACAACAAAGTCACCATTTAGAAAACATTCGTAAATCTTGGAAAATTTGGTTTCGAGTAACAGGCAATCTTCAAAGTAAAGTGGTGACCATCGCCGGTAATTACGTCGATTGAAAGCAAAGAATAGAGGTATGGCTCTTCTTACAGCGGAGAGATGAAGCTTCCAATTTCCTTCTCGGTGTGATCGATTGAGATTCATCAGCACTGGTGCAATGTCATATAGAAATACGTTTGAATAATTTGAATTGGTTGTTTTCTGTGCTTCCTTGATTTGTGAATCTGTTGTAGGATTATAAAAAAACAGTCAGCTGTTCTTAAAAGTACTTCCATGTCCTATGCACGTCCTTACAGTTGACAATTTCTTGGAAATTTTCAAGCAAATCTTTTACACCATCAGTATCAATTCCAGAAGATAACTTTATTCCAGTTGCCATTCTACGTTTGCAGACCACTAAATATTTCTCTTTTCACTATAAAGATTACATTTGTGTACTCTCTAAGCTGTTTTTATCTCTTTATCTCGAACTTCTCTATCTCGAACAAAAAACTTGGTCCCTTGCGACTATTTCTCTCTCTATCTCGAATTTTTTTCGTCTCGTTCCTCATTCACACAGCAAATAGAACAAAAATGTTCGATTATTTGAAAATTCGATTGCGATCAAAATATTACAAAGTGTAAAGGTTTTGTTTTGAATTAAGAAAGCTTAATTCAAGATGTCGGCCCTTAAACGGAAGCTTAAAAACACAAAATTGATACAAAAGTTTATTTATTATTTATTTATATATAATGTTTTAAAGTTTTTCAACAAAAAGTCTTCTGAGACTTGAAGTCTAATACATCCCTAATAAACCTTATTGTTTCTCTTGCTTTATTATTGAAAATTTCGATTTTTACGGTTATTTTATTCTATTTCGAACAAATCTGTTTGCCCTTTACGAGTTCGAGATAGAGAGAGTCCACTGTATACTATATTTGTTTGATCATAATGCGTACAATAACTTCGCTTTACTGAAGTGATTATTAATCAGCATTAAATTTTAGTCAAAATGAGGGGTAGATGATATATTTTTGAAAGATTTCTTAGTCAGCACTTTTAAACCGCCATTATGGATTTTTGACCATGAATGAAAAAGGGAATGTAAATTTTTTTGGCCCTTAGGGTAAGGGCTATCAGAATCAGAAGTCAGAAAAACTAGACGTCAACGGTCCTACGAAACCTAACTGAGCCCCTAAATTAACAAGTGTTATGCGATCTTGGGGAGTGATGGTGAAAGGTGTACCCATGAAAATAATCGACAACGAGTTAGACGACGAAATGTTGGACCAAACGAATGTTGAAGTTTTAATTGCAACGGAAATCAATAAACTACGAAACAACGAAACAATCACGAGACAAAATATGATTTTGCGACAAATAATTTCTTTAAATTGCTAAAAAGATCAAAGATCAAAAATCAAAAGAGATCAAAAAGTTCTACAGAGATCCGACTGAATGGCAAACATTTTTTTCAGACTTTCGATGCTACTTTAAATAAAAAAGATTCCATAAGTGAAATCGACAAGTTTTATTGTTTGGAGAGTTATGTGGAAAGAATGCGGCAAAACAGTAAAAGGAGTTAGTTTAGAGTAGTTGTCCAATTTGTATTGCAAAATTGAAAGCCATGCAGGACCGCTGACGACGGTTGGTGTCAATTAAGATCAATGTGGAGCCATGGTAATTTCAATTATACTCGAGAAATTATCCGATTAAATCAAACTAGAGTTGAAAAGGTGGGTCATGAAAACTAGGGAATAAAAGATTTCTTAAAAATCTTAAGCGAGGAATTTCTAGCGCGTGAAAATTGTAAATTAATAAAACAACAATGAGAGGGTAATTACAAGAAACGAAACACGCATTGATAAAAGAGTAAAGTTTGAGATTATAAAAGATTAGGGTGAGCAATTATTGATTTCGTAAGTTTTCGCATTTCATCTTTAATCTTTTATTGCACATCTCATTTCATCATAGTCATCACTGTATGTTCTTTATCAGTGTTTGAATATTTTTCAAACTTCTTATCCAATTCTTATCTATTCGCATATTTTTCGCCCGTTTTCTACAACAAATCATTTTCCGGGTTGCTGAGGATTTTCGGAAACTTGGGTTGTAACCCGAGGGGGCTGCCTCATATCCTGAAAAAGTAAGGCTTGAGTGCGGAAAACCTATTGCTCGTTTTCTTTTTTCAAGCGAGTCGGCCTTTAAGTGTTTTTGCGCAATTATTTCCCTATTATTTATATTAATATCCGTTTACAATCGTGACGTAACTTAGAGATTAATTTGTCACTCTCCATGGCTACTATTGCATCATTTTTATGTTAATACTATCATTCTTTTTCTTTTCTTTCATTTGTTTACTTCTCGAATTTTGATTTTTATCAACCATGGAGTCATGCATTTGGCAATGGTGATGCACAGAACCGGAGAAAAACTGGAAGCCAATGCTCATCGTGTGCGGGGTTCTTTCATCTCAGTTTTGTCAAGTTCACAAAAAGAATATCTACACAACTACATACATAGAAATGCTACGTCTGCTTGTGTGGTTTGCCACCTTTTTCGGAAGAAAAGCAACCACTTCCAAGCCAACGATTGTCCATTTCGCAACTAGAAACAGCGAGGAAGCGTATCCTTGTCAATATTCCAAAGTCAGACGCCCTCGCCACGACAATCAAAAACGCTGTTAACAACATCAGGCCAGACCAGTAGCGATGGTTACGTGTCTTTTATTTCTTTGAGATAAATTTACCCTTGTACGCGAGATGAAAAAGTCAATACTTTTTGATGACTCGGAACAATATAATCAGCGTGATCATAGACCATGCAGCGATCTGCGTAGGGCTGTTAACTTAAACTTAGCCAAAGGGGATGTCTCCACCGCCGTTCTTTGCTTTGCGTCCGACAATACAGTGTTAGAAAAACCTTCCGGCTCTAATTAATATAATGGACATAACAGAGGCTAACCCGTCGGAATCAATGGCCATAACTGCCGAAGACGTAAAATCTTTTCGTATAAAGAGTATCGGTGGTATCGACGGAATCCGTCCGCCGACTCAATGGTTGATAATGGATTTGCTTTAAGAGTGTCCCGGGAGCTGCGAAGCAGCGGTTCATGCTGTCCTTCAATTCTCACCAGGGAAGATCGTACAACTCTGCTGCCCGCCGGAAGCATCTGGTCAAGCAAGACATACTTTTAACCGAGCCGAGCCCCCTTACTTTACTCTGTCTATTCTACACCTATTCGTCCTTCTTAGATACCGTTGCGATGGTCATTCGGATTCACGCTTCCATGACTGTTACGAGTCAAGGCTTGCTATCGATACTTACTTCACGTTGTGGAAGTCGATCTCGAAAAACTACGCCTTGTTTTAGAAAGGTCAACCTCAGCTGGATTTGATTGATGCACACCCGCCTCTTTTCCTGGTCCAAATTTGTTTTACTTTGACTCGATTATTATTCCTTTTTCGAAGCTCACCTTGTTACCGGTTAATCACCAGCCTCCAAGGGCTTGACGTAGCAATAAGGAAATCGGCTTCGAAGATCTGTAATATCAATTTACAAGCAAACCTGCAATTGAGCCTCAATCTCCGTTCCCCAAAGGATGTTGCTGTCCTGGCATTCAACGTTTCCATTTACTCGTGTCGTCCTCTGGTTGAGAGTATTTTATCCAAAATATTTGAATTTCCTCTCAACCCAGTCTTTTCCGACATCGATGCCAGATGGACTCAGCGGAATCTGGGATAGCGTTTCCGCCAGCCGGGTACTGTCAGATCTAAAGCTGACAGCGGACTAGCATCTTGCTTGTTTGTCAGTCTACAATGCCTCCCAGCCCAAAAGCGGCTCTTTTATTTTTCGTTTAATATTATATTAAACATTTATATTCCCTAAATAATCGAGCTGTGTACAAAGCAAATATATTTTCATTATTCTTATATTAAATGATAAAAGATGTTTTAAGTGAAACATTTAAAATCAATTTTATGTATTTTATGGTCGGACATAATTTTAGTCACTTCAAAAAATTGCTTGCTCTCCTCCGACAATTTGTTGATGAATAGATTTATTTCGTTTTTCTCATCTTCTTTATTTCCATTGTAATCAAATGAATAGAGTGTAGAAATGAACTCTCTCCTTTTGGTGTGGGTAATGTAACCGGAACTTTTGAAATTCAATGTTAATGGAATATCTCTAACCCTCCAGCTAGGATAGGGAATGGTCTGTAATCAGTAGATTTTACAGTTCCATCAATATGACCGTTTGAGGAAGAAATAGGCGTGTCGAGAAATTTGGAATGAAACCAACTGTTTTAATTTGTTAATCGACTGATGTTACGATGGAGACAGCAATACGGATCAATTTCTTCTGATTTTTTGTCGCATTAACTAAAAAAATAACCATTCTATAGGTCTGGTTTGTCTTTCCAGTGACTGCAATTTAGTATTACACTTTTCCTGAACATTTTAGGTCAATAAGCCTATTAGGTTGTATTATTACTTCGTTATTTTGGAGTAATTTTCTTAGAATTGCGACTATTTTACCTTTACAAATAATACCATATAAATGTTTGATCTTCCTAATATATCGTAGTGACTAAATAGGTCCTCTACACTTATTGGAATCGTATATTGAAACGTTATTTTTCGAGGAAACTGTTACAAAATATCTTAAAAATTTAACCATTTTCAATACGTTTAGTCCATGTAATTTTTGCATACGATTATCTTTATAAATGTAGTTAGAAAATATTGATCTTTAGTTTATGTGCAAAAAAATATTTTTACGTCATTATGACGTATATCACATCATAACGAAACGTCATGACTGATAGTTTCCCTCCCCTCCCCCCATCCATCTAATGTACACAGAGGCATAGCCACAGGTTTTAAGTTGGAGGGGCGAGATTGAAAAATTATGGACCTTTTTTCGTATTTAGTGACTGTGAAGGCGCCACCGTGGTTGGGGCCGACGAGTGAGAAAATCTTTCAAATTTCAACCTACTAGATTGGCTAAAATGCACTCCAAATTTTAGGACTATAGTATAAAATTGCATTTGAAAAAGACGAAAAGATACCGATAAATTGCGTATGATGCAACCATGTTTACTCAAGCCTGATCCGCCTTCACATTCTTGATTTTGACATCTAAGAAAACAGTCGGCTATTTATCTATTATTCCCAATGGAACAGAAATTAAAATAGAAATGTTTTCTTTGAACGGGACTGTTCTGTGAAATGAATGTCTGAAATAAAAGTCTATCAAAATCGTTTCTAAAGAAAATGAAACACTTGTCACTACCTTAAGGGAAGAAACTTTCGCGGAAGAAAGTTTTGCGGAATTTATTTTCGCGATTTTGGTCCCAAATCTTAATGAAAAGGAAGTATTTATTGGAATGCGCTACAGAGATTCTAGTCGTTGATATTGTGGAAATAAGGCTTCTGTTGGTCCGGGGAGTCAAATACGGGTAACCAAAACCGCGTGGCGGGTAAACACCCATGATTGTTTTTGTATGATAGCAAAATATATCTGTCTATCTAGAATTCATCAGAAAAATGCGTATTTAATTTTGTCAAAGTTTATTACAAAAACGTTTTAGTTCATTATTCATTTCAGAAAATAAAAAAGAAATATTTTTATTATTTTACAAAACTTTTGCATCGTGGGCAAACATTAAAATAAATATTATCGCGGGAATGCAGTGGAACAAATTTACAAATTATTTTTTAAAAAGGTTTTTTCTTTTACAATTCTAATCCTCCAGCATGTTTGCTGCTTTTATCATCAACTTTGTCTTTTCGACAATTCACACCTCTTACACAAACATGACGAAACTATTTCAATGATTTTTAACGGGTATTATCATTTTGCGCAACGGTTACAACGACCCAGACTTTGCGCTACCACCCCAAAAAAAACTACTACCACCAAAAAAAGACTACTATCACCCCAAAAAACACTACTACCACCCCCAAAAAACACTACTACCATCCCAAAAAACACTACTACCACCCCAAAAAACACTACTACCACCCCCAAAAAAGACTACTACCACCCCAAAAAACACTACTACCACCCCAAAAAACACTACTACCACCCCAAAAAACACTACTACCACCCCCAAAAAAGACTACTACCACCCCAAAAAAGACTACTATCACCAAAAAAAGACTACTATAACCCCAAAAAACATTACTACCAACCCAAAAAGGAATAAGGGAAGGAATTTTCGCGGGAAGAAACTTTCGCGGAAGAAATTTTTGCGATTTTGTCCCCAAATCGCGAAATTATACTCTGCGAAACTTAATGAACATTTTCATATTTGAATATTTTATATTTCCTTATCCGCGAAATTCAATTTTTCTCCCTTTTTTTGTGTTGCTTAACATGCAAAGAACTGTAAAATTTATTCCCTTAAGGAAAGGTAACAAAAGACTAACAAAAGATAACTATTTAAAACACCAAAAGAAATTCTCTGAAATGACACAAAGAAGTATTCAAAACACTTTACTCCAAGGAAATTTATTTTTACGAATAGTCCAAGTAAGTTTTTTCGAAATTTGCTAAGTTTAATGCCCTTAAAATAGCCTAATTTATAGAAAAGGTAATTCATATTTCGAAAAAAAACTGTTAGGAATATTTTTCATGATTAACTTGTGTCATCTTCATAATAGAGATAACTCCTTCACTTGTTTTAAATTTTGACTTCTGCCATTCATCAGTAAATAGACAAGAAAGTGTATAAAGAGGTAAACACAAAGAAAGCGGCGATGGAAACTTGAAAGAATTAAAAGCAAATTAAAAAGTTCTCTTACAAAATTACTAGAAATATCAAAATTTTAACCCAAAACTAGCTAAATAATTTCTTTGCTCTTTACTTAGATTTGTCATTGTTTCTCGATGGACAGTTATCAAGTAGAACGGAAAAGTATCAAATGATTTATTGTGTTTTCTTTTGCAGTAGTTTCTTAAACACATCACATTGAAATGTATGTATTGTGGT
This sequence comes from Candelabrum cocksii, assembly GCA_963930725.1. Taxonomy (NCBI): domain Eukaryota; kingdom Metazoa; phylum Cnidaria; class Hydrozoa; order Anthoathecata; family Candelabridae; genus Candelabrum; species Candelabrum cocksii. Next base: position 8,351,057 of record OZ005678.1, on the reverse strand, counting down.
CCGTAAGTTGTCTGCATTTCTCCGTTAACTTTGTAACTTGAAGGACCATAAGATTTAATGACATAATAATCATAATCATCGGTTGGTTGTCACACATTCCTAGACATCTTTCTACGGATCGATGAAGTAAAGATCGCAAATGCAGCTCTATGATCAGCTTCGGATCTGAAAAGGGATCACTGTCTCAGATTCTCTTGCTCTCCTTTGATGACAATTTGTGAATTATCGTCTTTGCAGGTGGTTTCCGTTTGCGCACTCTATCATTAGGTTTCCTGCCACTCTTTATAGGCTTTGAAAATAATTCAGACTTTGTTGGAATCGCTTTTCTAAATTTTTCAACATGGGCTTTCCTCTTTGCATCAGACCAAAAGTGCTATTTTATCGGTTCCTGAAATTTTTGGAACGGTTTGCTGACTGTATATGGTCCCGACCCGTACAAAGCTCGTACCTCATCATTGTACTGCCGGTCTATGATAGTTTTTAAGGTAGCGATAGTATCTTCAACACTAAAATCTTTAGAGCTATGTTCTTTTTTTTCGCGCGAGTGCTGTGACTCGATTGTATTGGTATAGTAAAGCCCACTGATTCCAGTATTTGTTCTTGTACTTTCAATAACAGATTTAATGAACATATCACTTCTTTTCTCTCTGAACCATCCATAAAACCCAGGGCAGAATCTCTCCCAGCGCTCCTTTAACGACGTTAATCTTTCTTGGAAATCTTCAGGATCTTTCGAGTCCGAGTTCTTTCGTTGTACCATACTGGGAACCATATATATACCGTACCGATGATTTTCAAAGCCTTGATACTTTTTTTGTGACTGCACAATTCTTGTGCAAATCTACTAAAGATGAATTGATCTTTTTGAAATTGGAGTAGGCCTGGTCCTAGGAAAATTGGGTGCTTTCCTTCATTGTTAAGCAAACAAAGATTAGGATAGCATGTATCTGTAAGCCACATATTACATAAATTAAATGTTGTGTCGATTGCCAGTACACTTCTTTCTGTACAACAAAATTCTACATTGTTATCGAGTTGTGCATCAGTTGTTAGAAATGCATAATAACTTTCTGGTAAGCAACAAATTGAGCAAATAAAGTTGTAATTTCTCTGCAATTTAATTAACATTGGTAATTCATCATCGTCACTTCCTTTTTTTTCTCATTTCCATTTTCTTTTTTTAGTTTGTCCTTTTGTCGGTAGACTTGCTGAACATTTCGTAGTTCTTCGCTTTGCGATTGAGAATTAAAAACGCAACCAGACTGTGAATTAACCGAGTTAAAGACTGATATTGGTAAGACACCTTGACCGATTAAATCCTTTGCTTGCTTTAAAATACTTTGTGCAGTTCTGACATATTGACTGTTTCTTTTCGTGGCGTTTTCGTGTAGTTGTGTCGTTGTTTCATCAATAGTACCACCAACTCAATATGATACACCTACGTAAGGCAATGCCGGACCATTAGAAGGGTAAAAAATTGATGTTATTGTTCGTTGCAATTAGAAACTTTTTGCTTTGCCATACCTCCTGTGAATACAAACAAGGTCGTCTTCTGAGATAAAAACTTTGCTGTATCCTTTATGGGAAGTTTTACTATTGTGAAAATATTTCCCATCAATTTCGTGGACAACTTTGCCACTCTTATAACTGTAAAACCTTTTAACGTTTCTAGTGTCGAGCACTACTAAGCTCCATTATCATCTGAAGTAATATTTGAGAGTGGATTTTTAAATATATTAGTGATATAGAAGTAGTTAGAGCGAATGGATTTAGGAGGTTTTTCACGAAAGAATTCTGATTCCTCAGTCTTGTTAACCAATACATCAATCAAGAAATTTGAAGTCGTATAGGTATCCATATCGAAACTATTAAATTGTTCGTGAGTTGTCTGTTCGTGAGGGATGCCATTATTTTTTGCCTCAGACTCCCTCATTTTCGTGATACCATATTCCTTTAATTTGTCCTCGATCAAATTCATAGATAGGTATAGGCAGGCTTTTTGTTTATCTGAAGGTAATGGTAATCCAAGCAAAAAACAACAGTAAGCAGCTATCAACCATATGTCACAACTACTTGAGTCAAATTGGACACGTTCTTTGAAAATTGAAAAATATTTTACTTCTTTCTCCGGGAAAAATATTTTCCCTAGTGCAGTTGCTGTTGGATTCTCAAAGTTTCTAGGTCGAAGGGAGTCAATATGTGCTACAGAACAATTGACTTTATCAATTACATACCCTTGAAAGTAAACACCATCACATAAAGGTATACATACATATTCGAGCGAGTTAATCATCGACTTTTTGATAAAATCTTTATAATATGGAAGGCCTATGCGGTCGATTGGTGCTAGACAAGGAGTAATTTTCACAGAATCTTGGTTCAGTTTTGACAGGACATGGTCTACAGTAAAAGTGTCGATAAGTTCTCCCTTGTGATAGCAATTTTCTAAAGTTTTTGCACCCTTTTAGTGGTTTGTATTTTTTTTTTATTATTGTTATTGCTCAGAACAAGGCCTTAAAGGCCACTTGAGTGTAAAGAGCTAGAAGAATTACAGGGAAAGTTACGGCGTTTTCAGATATCGATGAACATTTGATTTGAACCGTTGTAGGTTATAGACAGATGGAAAGCATGTAGAAGGAAGGGAGTTCCAAAGTCTGGATGTTCGCGGGAAAAAACTGTTCTTATAAAAATCCCTGTGACAGTTTGGAATACAAACAGTCCATTGATGAGAAGATGACGAAAACCTAGTTGTACGGTGAAAAATTTTAGGAGAAGGTGTAAGAGATGATAGTTCGCTTGAACAACGTCCATAAAAAAACTTGTAGAAAAGACAAAGAGAAGCTACGTTTCGCTGGTGTGATAGGGAGTCCAGTTTCGAAGATAAGTTTGCGCCGATTGCGTTGCAAACACGCCGTTGAACACGGTCTAACAAGTTCAAGCAATTCGCAAGAACACCTGCCCAAATGTGGCAGCTGTATTCCATGCAAGGACGTATTGACGATGTGTACAAGTAAAGTATGCACTCAGGGTTGAGGTAACTCATTTCTCGTAAAAGCGAACCAACCTTCATGGCAGCTGATTTTGCAATGGTTTCAATGTATGAACGCCATGAGAAATCGCTTGTAAATATGAGACCAAGAAGGCGAAATGAATTGTTTTCAGGCAAATGAGAACCATTCATCAAAATTTGAGGTAAATAAGCTTGCTTGAAATGATTAATGGAAAGAAGACTAGTTTTAGATGGATTGAAATTAACCAGCCAATTCTTACCCCATTCAACTACCGTATTGTAAACTTTATTGAAAACAAAGGCCAAATTAACCTTATCACAATCATCTGATTTATCAAGACAGGAATACAATGTGGAATCGTCAGCGTAAATAATGGTTTTGGATGATAAATTGTCTGGGAGATCGTTTATGTAGAGTAGAAACAGGGTTGGTCCGAGAACTGATCCTTGGGAAACACCAGCAATCTTACATATAATCCTTGACCTTGGTAAAAATAATAAAATATATGTAAAAAATGTTGAATAAATACAGGTAAAAATATCAAGAGTTAAAATTTCATATTTATATCTGGCAATTGTACATCGTTGTTCTTAAATACCATACATATGTAAAGTTTTTTTGTGGACGTAAGTATATATAAGCTTTGCTCGCTCTTGAAAAGGATGCCATTTGAACGCGTAAATAATTGGACTGATCAGGTTACCAATCAAACTAAAATTAAGAATATAGTCCAGCACTTTCAGTCTCTCAAACTCGGTTTCAGTTCCTTTTCTGTAATATATCGTTATTGTTAGTAACCAATAAACAGAATAAGGAAACCATGTCAAAACAAATATGGCTACCAGTAAACATAAAATTGTAATGACTTGCTTTCGATTTTCTGTTACTGGAATTTCTAGATCATTAGTTTGTGCATATAATTTAACATAACTTAAAATACACGTCGTTGTCATGGTAAACAATGGCAACAACAAACCAATGGAATACAAAACAATCATGTAAATTGCACCAAATGGGTCTTTCCAAATCCATTTTCGGACGCATACGTGGTTCTCGCCATCTAATTCGTAAGATAATAAATAAGGGATGAAAGCTATACATCCAAACAACCATATGGAAACAAATACTTTATCCATGGTCTTTTGATTCATTTGGCTGGAAAACGGTCGATAAATGACAAAACATCGAGTCAATGAAACGAAAGCTAATAAGATACAGGATGCTAATGAAAACACCAACATGGTCCCGTGCCCGTCGGTAATTCCACATAAAACACTTTCAGTGTATTTATTATATTTGTTGGAAAATGAACTTGCTTCAACTGCTAAATGTGGTAGTACGCCAATGTATTGACCAATGTTCAGAAGTGATATTTGTAGTAAACACGTGGCAAAACGTTTTCTAACTTTCGTTTTCCAATATATAAAAACAATGTAGAAATTGACGACTAAACCTAATGTTATGAGCACGATAAATGACGCAATGATGAAGCTGCTCTTTTGGAATCCATCATGGTTGTTCATGTTTTATACCTTAAAGAAAAATAATTACAACAAGGTTAATTGGGTTACAGCTCTGCAAAATTTTCTCCGCTATTATTTTAGATGGCGTATTATTTCTGTGCGATAAATAATAAAATTTACATTGAAATTCAAAAACATTACAAAGATATAATTTATAAATAGCATTGTAATTTAGAAATACATAAGGTAACTATTTAAATTATAATGTAATTTAAGGCTAATCATGGAACTTAAAAAATATTTACTTGACTAATAGCAATGTAACTCAACACCAGGTAAAACTCTCTTGTCTGTGCGAATGCAATACTGAAACAGAGTATAGCAATCATTATGTAGACTTCAGTATTATTTATTAATAAACTAGGTAGCTCATTACTAAATAATTATGATTATTGAATAATGAATAGTACCCTGAAACTATATTCACACATGTGCTACAAGTAAAATATTTCATTATGGCTGTTGGTGCGCTTTGCTGTATTTCACCAGTATTTCCCAACTGAAGATCTTCTGTAGTTCCTGCCGCAGTATAAGTTGTCACATTTGTTCATCTTGTAATATTTGACCGCTACTTATTTCTCGGTCTTCCTCTTCCTTAGTTCTTATACCCTTTTCCGTACAATATGATGTGACATGAGCTCGATTCCTCATTGTAACTAGTGACGTGTCCGAAAAATTGGGATTGTGACGAGTGACGTGTCCGAAACATTGGGATTGTAACGAGTGACGTGTCCAAAAAATCGGGATTGTGACGAGTGAGGTATCCGAAACATAGGGATTGTGACGAGTGACGTGTCCGAAACATCGGGATTTTCTCTGTCTGGTGATGGAGGGTAAAACCGCGTAATTTTCGCTTTTCTGCGCAAATCCATCCTATACACTTTCATTATTTCTGTTTACTATGATGTTGCATTCACCCACTCTTCGATATTGTAAACCATGATTTGCCACAGTTGATAGCCCAATTGCTCTTCATAAACCGTCCATATCGGTCTTGATGGTAATGAGTTTGTTTTTCCCAATGATTCTATTTTGTAGCTGTACCATCAACTCTCTCTCTGTCAATTCCCTTAGTACACCTTCAATTGTTTCAAAAATGTCATTACAATTCAAAAAAATATGGTAATCATTTAATATAAATTGTGATTTAAGGTTAATCACAAAACTTTAAGAAACATATTTACTTGACTAATACCAATGTAGGGCATGCAACTCAACATCAGGTAAAACTCTCCTGTGTGTGGTAATAATAGAGAATGACTGTTTCAACTTGCCTTTTTGTTTTCATCAATATATATATATATATATATATATTATGCGTGTCTATCCGTAACACTGGCAATATTTATATTTAAACCTTTGAAAATCAGTTTGGAGAGTCATTTGGCTTCATATATTTTTGCTCTGCTTAAATACGACTTCTAAAGTCTTCATTCTTTAGATTTTTCACGCAGGAATTATTATCATCAATAATGCATATGCACGTGCAAATATCACTCATCGTTTCTTTAAGTAGAGAATAGTAGGAGTTGTCGCTAAATGGGTAATAATTACAGTTCAGGAAATTTAACTTTTTACAAATATTTTAACTACTAATCGGAAATCTTTAACATCAAAACCATTAATAAAACAAATAACAATAATCCCCTAACACAGCAATAAAAACGGTAAAATCAGTAGAGTCTATTTATTAAGAACAGATAAATACTTAGCTTGTTCTTCTCATTCCTTCTTCTTACGTTGGTGGCGTCTCCCCTCTTCTTCTTATAAGTTGATTGTGTCGTCTCTTCTCGAACACACTGAAAGAATTCTGCTTTTCTTAAACAGAAAAACGCTAACTTTTTTTATTCTATTCTCTCTTTCTTCTTGGTTGTGTCGTCTCTGCTCAAAAACACTGAAAGAATAATACTTTTCAAAGACAAGTAGACATTTCTTCGTTTCTTAAAAGTTTGTCTCGTCGCCTTTTTTCGGAAAAATTCTGCTTTTTAAAACAGATAAACACTTACCTTTTTCTTCAATTCTCTCTCTTCTTCTTAAATTTTGTTGCGTCACCTTTTCTCAGCTGAATGATTTTGAGCTAAATCCTAAAAAAACACGCTTTTCTTTATATAAAAATACACTTTATAAGAATAGCAGGGTGAACATGGGCATTGTTTGAAGAATATTCTAAGAATATACCCAGGGTGAGAATTATACTGTATTGGGGAATATTTTGCGAAATATTGCTGAATTTGGAAAATTGATAGAAGAAAATAAGATAGTATTTATACATTGTGCTTGTCAATAGTATATCTAGTATATCTTTTTTGAACAATGAACAAGTAAATGAAAATATTTTTTTATGGAACAAAAGATAAGAATACAACCTGTTTTATCAAGTCTATGCTTATAAAAAGCGTGTATGTTGGCAATTTAAAGTTTTCAATTTCACACAAAAAAGAGCTGGCTAGCTAAATGAGTAATCACTACTTAAACAGCACCAAATGGAAAGATATAAGTAGAAATAATCTATAAGAACTCTTACCGGTTATTTAAGATATCGGAGGTAAATATTTTTTTTAACCCTATTTCAACGTGTGGGGGATTCTCGGTTTTTTGTTAATAACTCTTTTTGGTAAATGCTATGCTATAAAGCCTCTTTTCTTGTTAATGCTAGACCAGAAACAAACATATATTTAAAAAAATATCATTTGGTTATCAAAGTTGAGAATTTCTGTTTTGACAAAATATTTTAAAGCGTTTAATGTTGGATGCATTTGTTTACTACCTAGAAAATGTTTCCAAATATATAATATATATAATTACATAAATAATATTTCTCTTTTTCCTCTTATATGTCGTCAACGAACACAAAGTAGTATCCAGGGGCGTAGCCAAAGGAGGGGTGCGGGGGAGTGCGGCACCCCCTCCAACATTTTGTTTGTCGGCAAATTCCCAAACCCTGTCGGTAAAATGAAAATTTCCTGTTTTCTACCTTCTTTCTTCTGTTGTAATGCTGAACAAAAAGCGTCGTCATTATATGTTATCATTGGATCAATAACTTTTGATTTCTACTTTGTTTATGCTCATTACGCAATTTTCATTGACTGACGTTGACAACCAGAGTGAGTGAATCATCATTCATTCATTCTCATTGTCGTCGACGTTGTGACGGATTTAATTGCTTGAAAAATGTAACAATTACCGTAAATGACTGAATAAGCGCCCAGGGCGCTTATTAGAAATTTTAACTTTCAGAGGAGGCGCTTATTTAGCAGGGGCGCTTATTCATTTGAATCAAGAAATCGATAAACATATAAATAACATAGTATCTAATAAAAGTCAAAATAAAATTTCAAATACTACAAACTGATGAAAATGTTAGCTGCAAATATCTATACATCGTCATCTTCTTCGTCGTCAGTGTCAATTTGCAAAAAGTTTGGAGTAGCCTCGTTGACATCTTCTTCGTCGATTTCGGTGAAAGGATTTTCATCTTTTTCTGTCAAAATGGACAGTTGAGAGGCAAGTATCTCCTTTCCCTTCTTGCATGGCTGATTTTCCTTAAAACAATGTATATTCTCGTCTTTTGAGCCATCAGTTGGCAGATTCAACGCACATGACTGGAACGAATTCCGTATCATTTCCGGGGATAATGAATTCCACGAATCAAGAACATAATCACATTTTGACATAGAATTTGACATAAATCAGCATGTAAGAAAAATGCCTATATTTAATAGTTAATAATATCATAATATCGTCTTAATATCAATTTTTGTCTTTTATACGTTTGTTTGAATAAGCGCGCCCTTACAACCCAGAGGGGGGGGCGCTTATTCAGCAGGGGCGCTTATTAATATGTTTACTTCTATGGGGGCGCTTATTCGGCAGGGGCGTTTATTCGGCAGAGGGCGCTTATTCAGTCATTTACAGTACGCGAGATTTGACAAATTCAAATCTATCATAGAATAAATCTAAAACCAAAACATTTTCACATGAAACTAATTCAAATGATGAAACAATCACATGCTGCATACATTTCAAACTATTTTATTGAGTAATCTCAATCGAACGAACACAAATGGTAGCCAGATCAAAAATGCTTGACGACAGACATGAACAGTTAATGTTAATGGCTTGTGAGAGAGACGTCACCGATAATGTACGTGTTGAAAAACTAGCCACCATTTGGGCTACACTTAAGACCAGAAAAGTCTTAATATCGAACAAATAAACACACATTTCATATATCCTTTGGTCTAGTTTTTATGTATTGTTCAGTTTTTTGTGTTTATTGAATAAAAAAATTCTTGTTGGCAAATTCGGCCTTTATGACCCTTGCACCCCCCCCCCCCCCCCCCCCCCCAATATCTTTCTCTAGCTTCGCCCTTGGTAGTATCATAGCATGTGTTTTCCGAATGTGAGCTAATTCTAACACGTGGTTTGCTTTGTTTCTAAATCTTTCCAGTATGCCGATAAAGGCACACAAAAAGAGTTAAACAACATACACGCAAGAAAACAAAGAATTCCAGAAGCTTCTTGTCGAAATATTCCAGTAGAGGGAATACATAGTCGAAGAAGGAATGGAGACGTGAGAGGTAACAAAGAACAAGCTGCACGACCTTATTTCGAAGAAATTGAAGCTTCCAGACGTGATCATCGAAAGAGCACACCGAATCGAAAGAAAACAGACGGATAAACCACGCACAATCATTGCTAAATCTCCAAACTTCGAAGATAAAAGAAACGGGAATTTCCGTTTAAGAAAGATTTTTCAAGAGAAACGATGGAAATACGCTCCAAACTCTGGGAAGAAGTGACGCGACTACGCGAGAAAGGTAAATACGCCATCATTAATTATGATGGAATATTTCAGCGGCATTTTAATAATTTGTCTCGATCATTACCCCTATTCTCTGTTGGAAAAATGATTTTTAACAACGAATGCGAACAACAGTTTATGTTTAACTCCTCAACAAGCTCACAACGATTTAAAACAATTTAGAATAGACTCATTTTCAGTTTAAACATTCGTAGTATAACTAAAAACTTTAAAAGTTTAAAAAGTTTTAAAAACTGTCTTTCTACGTTAAATTATCTGTTTAAAATAATATGTCTGTCTGAAAATTATTGCAAGAAAGGTGGAGGGGTTTTTGTGTTTATCCACAAACAATAGATTGCAAAATTCTACAACGACTTGCATTCAATGAATCGCATTCATTCTGACGGACACGAATCATTCTGTTGAAATTTTGAACAATAGATTTAATCCCAGTCAATGTTATGTATCACCCTCCAAGTGAACATGTGAAAACCTTTGGAAATATTTTAACTAAAGCAGTTATGCGGCTGATAAACATCTTGTCAGCGATCTAAACTTAAACTTTAAATTTTAACGAATAAAAACGTTCGGTATGGGTTAATGTAATTACCCATCCAAAGCGAATTAATAAACATAATGCCATTGCTACAGATCATATCATTACAAATAATTTGTTGAATAAAAACAATCAAGCGAGGATTGTTCAAACTGATATAAGTGACCACTTTCCAATATACTTATGTATAAATAATTCAATAACTAACAACAACACTCCGTGCACTTACCTTCAAGCACAAAAAATTACTGACTCCCAAAGGTTTAAGGACGCATTAACTGATGTCAATCGGAGTTACTTAAATTAACTTTACTGTCTTAATGAAGCGTATTCCAAATTTCTATTGACAATTTCTCAATTATTCGAGGAATGTTTTTTTTCAATGACACGCATTAAAATTAAAGTTAAGAACACTTCAAGGGGAATTAAAAATCGTCTAGTAGGAAGAAACAAAAACTGTACGAAAAATACCTAAAAAATAAGTCAGATCGCTCGCTTTCTATCTATAGTATACTCCCGTTAAGTGGGACTTTCACTAAGTGGGACGGGTTTTTCTCGGTCCCTTGAACTTCCTAACCTAATATAGGCATTTGCTTAAGTGGGACATTCGCTAAGTGGGACAGATTTCTTCGGTCCCTTGAGTGTCCCACTTATCGGGAGTATACTGTATAAAGATTACAAAAAGATGTTCGAAGTAATTGTAGAACGAAAAGTAAAACCAACTATTTTAAGGCTCAACATGAAAAGCATGAATATAATACGAAGAAATGCTGGAATATAATGAAAGAGATTGTCAAAAAGTCAAAATTAGGCGCGGCATTTCCAGAAAGAATGATAATTAACAATTAATTTTAATCAGTATATTTAATCGCTATTTGCAACAGTGCGACAAAACGCTACATTGAAATCCTATAAAAGAGAAAGAACACGAATCCGCCCTTCAATCTAAAACTTCTGGAATAGACAACATAAACGTAAATGTAATCAAAATATGTCTACCGAACATGCAATAATTCAACTAACAGAAGAACACTTCATTTAGTCAAAACAATTTTACCCTCGGGGTATTCCTAGATCTATCAAAAGCGGAAACAGTGGACCGCGATATCTTTATATATAAATTGGAAAACTACGGTGTCAAAGGACAATATCGAAATTGCTTCCGTAGCTAGCTTGCAAAATTCTGTTCTTAGGTTACGGTAATGATCTTTCCAACGTCTCCAAAATTCTCTACCTTATTATGTCCCCAGATGATACGACACCCTTTTTTATATCGATTACTAATGGCGCGCAACGGACGTGTTTGTGTTTTATGGTTTTTCATAGTTTTGTTGGTCTCTGGAAATGTTGAAAAGTATAATACAATTCTACCTAACAGAAATAGATTCAGTATTGGACATTTAAACGTTTGTGGATTATTTGGAAAGTTGGATTTACTAACTTTGTTTGTAGAAAAGCATAACTTTGATATCTTCCAGGCTACAATTTTGAAAGGAAAATCGTGAATCGTGATCGGGGGTGTCGGAGTTTACATAAAAACAAACATTGATTATGTGAGAAGAAAAGATCTAGAAAATGCTGAGCTGGAACTTATCTGTCTGGAAATTCTAGCTAAATTTTTGAAATCGTATTTTGTTTGTGTTATATATCGACCACCACTATTGCAAAAATTTCATCGACGTATTTGATAAAACTTTATCTAAATTCAAAAAATTATCTGCAAATAAAGAGATCATGATTATCGGAGGTGTCAACAGCAATTATCTCGATTGTAAAAGTGATAAACCTTACAAAGAACTTATGTCGTTAAACGGCTTCGTGCAAACAATAAAATCTCCAACTCGCATTACAGTTCAATCAGAGTCATTAATTGATGTGATTTTCTCAAACACACCTGAGAAACTTGTTTCAAATAATGTTTTGTCGTGTTCATTGAGTGATCCAGACGCGATATTTTGTACTCGTCTTAAAATTAACAACAACAAGAAACAATTTGAAACAATTTCATGCCGAGACTATACCAATTATACAGCGGAAAATTTACAACAAGATATACAAAATACTGATCTCTCGTCTGTTTACACTGAAAAAAATCCGGATAAATCGTGGAACTCATTGAAGTCTATTTTATTGAGAATTTTTAACGACCATGCCCCACTCATTACAAAACGTATCAAGGGTAAACGATCTCACTGGCTCAACCGAGGCATTAAAAATGAGATGAATTATCGGGACTCGCTTCATCGCAGATTCCGTAAATCAAGCTCCCAGATAGATTTTGACGCATACAAAACCCAACGTAATAAGATGAACGTGGTCGTTAGAAAAGCTAAGAATTGTCACTACAAATCTTTGTTAACTGAATCCGCCAGTGACCCAAAAAGGTTTTGGAAAACGCTGAAACGAATCTTTCCGACCAAGGAAGTGGTAACTAATGCAAAGTCCTTCTTTATCGGTGGTGTGTTGGAATCGGAACCGGCAAAGATTGCGTTGGGTTTCTGTAAATTCTTTTCGAATATGGCAGTAAACCTGAAGAAGAACACTGAACTTGCAGCAACTTTGTTTCTAGATCATGTACGGCAAAACATGGATAACGGTCAAATGACAGGGGCTATATTCGTCGACCTATGCAAAGCCTTCGACAGATTGAACCATGCTCAAATAATCGAAAACCTGTCCAACTACGGCATACATGGACGTGAAAAAGAACTTTTCGAAAACTATCTATTTAACAGGATACAAGCTGTACGCTTGGGTCGAGAGATATCCGAGTTGCGCGATATTACTTGTGGTGCACCACAAGGGTCCATTCTGGGACCTTTGCTCTTCCTACTAACATTTAATGACGTTGAATTAGTACTTCGCCATTCAAAGATAGTTGCTGACGATACGGTTATATACATACGTCCAGGGAAAATCGAAAGAAGACATAGAGAAATTATTAAATAAAGATTTCCATGCCCTTGTCGATTGGTTGGAGTCAATGCACTTTGTTTGCAATATGAAAAATGGGAAAACCGAGGCGATGCTTTTTGGTACCTCAAAACGGATTAAAAATCAATCCTTAAATATTCAACATCGATTCAAAAGTCTATCGTTCACCTCAACCTACAAATACCTAGGAGTGAGGCTTGACTAGACCCTAGCACTAAGTGAACACATTGATTCGGCTTATAAGAAAGCATCCGGAAGACTCTACATTTTAAAGCGAATTCGTCCCCAAGTAACGACCGATGCAGCAATAAAACTGTACCAGTCGATGATCCTACCAATTTTTACGTACTGCTCGATGTTAACCAGCACGTATTCAAGATCTTTTGAAGAGAAGATTTATAGTTTTGAGAGGAGATCGTACTACACCATCTATAAGCGTCTAAATATCCACGACATTGGTAAAGTCTCGATTCGAACTCTTCAAAAGCATAGACTTTGCACGCAAGTGTTCAACTGCATAAACGGAAACGTTTGTAGCAATTTCGCTAATTATTTTGAGGTGATGTCAAATAATACCAGAAATTCCAATAAATTGATCAGGTTACCTCGTGTAAAGTTGGAATCTTCTAAGAAAGGTTTTCGTTTCGTTGGTGCCAGTGAATACAACAAATTACCAAAGGAAATTAGAGACGCTAAAACTACAAAGGAATTTATCTCACTATATAATAAAGTTTTTAAATTTAAATAATCATAACTTAATTAACTTTTCTTTTTCTATATATTATATATATTTTTTAGACATTTTCTAGATGTTTTTAACATATATTTTTAGGCACAGGATCCAACTGACAACAGAAATTTGTAGATATGTATATATTTCTAATTTTTGACATGGTTATCCTGTAAAAAGATTCGTAAATAAATAAATCAATATAAGCATATTGAGGAGGCTGAAATTATCAAAAAAATTAAGCATATCTTAAGCATGTACTGAGCCTCACGAATTTATGATGGAAACTAACATTCTTTCTACTATTGCATAACAATAAGATAAGAAGTGAAAATAAGTATTATTATAACTATTCGTTAACGTTTATCATAGTCCATATCAAGTTCAATCATTGTTAAATAGTTCAGTTAAAGTAGTTCAAGAATATTGAATAAAATCAAATAGATTTCTTTCTACTCCGTCATTTTTTTAAATGAAAAGCATATATAAAAGCATACAAGCATATATATAAGCATATATTGAGCCTGAAATTGTTGAAATGTTAAGCATAAATGAGGCTGGAGTCGATTTTCCCTCATGCTTATAAAAAAAGGTGTAATATTTTTTTCTCATAAAAACTTCACTCTTTTTAGTACAATGAATAATGAATACATGATTTGTTTAAGGCAAATAAACTTTCGCTGAACATCAGCAAGTCCAATTACAACGTATCTTTATACAGACACACCTTCCTCCATTACATATTAATAATAATCATATTAACCGTGTTAGATTTACGTATTTTCTTGGTGTTGTAATTGACGAGAATGCTTCTTGGGAGAACCACATTCAGCACGTTGAATGCAAACTTTCCAAAAGTTTAAGTGGGATTTACACACGCGAAAAGTTCGAGCGAAAAAATCTGAGCGAAAAAAGATCTTGAATCTGATTGGTTTATAACAGAACATTGCGTCATTCAAGAGTTTTAATTTTAATTTTCGCGCGTTGAAAAAAGGTTCAAACCAAGTGAACTTCTGGCGCTGAGAGCTAGCGAAAAAGGAAATTAAACCAATAAGAATTCATTATTTTTAAAAACAACTTTTGGCTAAACAAGACTTTTAAAAAATGATATAATAAATAAATATGAAACAAGAAGAACTTTTAAAATTGTTGGAGGAAACCAGTTCAATAACTAATTAAAAAACGTTGTGGGTGGTCATCCGAAATTGTTTATGAATATATCCACGATCAAACAATTTCGTTTCGCGTACCAAGTTTTCATATTCTCCTTTTTATTGGCGTTCCAGCACGAAAAACGTCTTGCAATTTTTTTCCATCTTTTATTTTTCTTGTCATTTCGTAACTCTATTCTCTTTCTTAATAGCACTAACATTAAAAATAAATTTTCGCGTTTACTACCTTCCATTTTGAACAAAATCATTTAGAAAACCATGTGGTTTTAGCACGCGGGTTTTCGCTCAAATTTCTTCGCTCGTGTAAACGGTAGCGAGCGAATGAGTTTTTCGTACGTGCAAACAATGTTTTTTAACCAATCAAATTTAAGAAATTTTTTTGCTCAGGTGTCTTCGCTCGAACTTTTCGCTTGTGTAAATCCCGCTAGGCATTATGTATAAAGACTGATGTTAAACATCTACAAATGTTATGTTCAACTACCTTGAGCGTATTTGTAATTATTAATTTTTACGATACTTATTTTTGCGGTTTTGGCCGAAAATCGCAAAAATAAATCCCGCAAAATTTTTCAAAAATAGTGATTCGCAAAAATAAATACCACAAAATTTTTCAAAAATAGTGATTCGCAAAAATAAATACCGCAAAATTTTTCAAAAATAGTGATTCGCAAAATTTGATTTAGTTTCTGCTTTTCTTTTCTTCGATGACGGTATTTTATGAATGTTTTCATTGTTCTTTTCCACCGTGTTATCACTGTCAATGAGAGAATCCATTGTATTTGTTTCCTCGCGTTGGTAATACAAAGTATGAACAAATGACTCGTAAATTCTCTCTAAATATCTTTATTTTGACAGTTGAAGGCATGTGAATTTCGACGCAGCAGGGTATTTCTAAACCTCCCTGCACAAGTGGTGATTTGCAGTAATTAGTTGACGTCAAAATCGCAAATACTCGCGCTCCTCTGGCTGTCGAGAATAAATTTTGCTGATGCTGATGGTGAATGGGTGGCAGTTGACGGTGGTCTTAACAACATTTTTGATATAGTCGATGATATATAAAGTAGTATGTGATAGTGTGAAAGACAAAATAACGCGTAGTAACAAAACAAAAGATGAACACAATTTTGGTGTCTGTTTTCTTATTCCTGACTTGTTTCTCCTGAGAACCTTTCATTTTCATAAAATACGTTTAAAAGTGTTACTTTAATATTAGATTTGGAAAATTAAATGCCGTAAAAATTCTGCTGTAGACACAATTCGCAAAAATATATAAACATATACTTATTATTCCAATCTTGCTTGGGTCAACGTACTTGGGACAAAAGTAAAACAGATTTTCAGTAAACCGAGAAACATGCTTGATTTTTAATGTCGATAAATATACAAGCACCCGAGACCTCATACAATCTTCTAATATATTGAATATTTATCAAATGAATATATTTTTACATTTTTAGATTATGTATGACGCAATCATACTATTTTTTTTTCTTGTTTTTTTTTAGCAATAAAAAAATTTTACAATCATATATGTCCATCATCTTTTAAAACCTTCTTTGAAAAAGCTAATCATAAATATCCCACAAACCACGATTAACAGTTTCATAATAACTTCGTAACTTCATAAGGGCTGTTTATATGGAAAAAATCATCCCGGTTAACTGGGACGCTCGTTTAAGTGAGATCTCGTATTTCTTAAGAAAACCTTATAAAACGTCTGTGTGTTTATATGAGAAGTGAGCCAGCCCGCCTAGCCGAGATCTCGGTTGAAACTGCTGGGATCCTGGCAAGGCGGGATGGAATTTTATGATATTTTATGAATGATATAAAGAGCCTTTCCAGCCCGGTTTGCCGGGATGAAAAATTTTCATGTAAATGCGGGATGAAATGTGTCTCGGCTAGCCGAGCCAGCCCGGTTAACCGGGACAGCTCGTCTCCATATAAACAGCCCCTAAGAAGTCTGGTGAAACCAGATCTTAATTGAGTCTCTCTTTGATTGTGTTAATGACATATACCCGAGGAGTTTAGAAATCTTGATCCACGGGTCTCGATAATATTTGGATTTTAAAATCATAAATATGCTTTTCTTAATAATATTAATGTTCGGACGTCTGCATATATGTGCAATATACGTCTCTTAAAGGTGGCGTTTTAACTAGACGTTCTAGGTGGTGGTTTTTATAGAAAAAAACAAATGTCTCTTCTCCTTCTGGTCCCTTCTTTCTTCTATACCCTCCATGAACCATTTTACGTAGAAAGCCGTACCAGCATCTTTCAAGTTTTCTTAATTCTACTTCACATGAAAACCAACTTTGGGTAGCTTATATGAAACGAGGACGAACACATGACTCTAGGAATTTTCTTCGTGTGCACATGTCTAGATGTCTTATCAGAACAAAAATTTTGTCGATGTGTGTTTATCGTTTTTTATGGTGGTAGTTGGGTTAAAACCAACGCCCTGGTGAAATACCACCACTCCTGCTGCTACTGGTGGCTTATTTCATTGGCTTTCCCCACCAAGCAGGATGTTCCATGTATCCTTTCCTTCTTAATGACAGTACATTCATTCAATAATCATACTGGCTCGGACGTCGCCCAGGCTAAAAAGGTCCGCGTTCCCAGTGCTGCGAATCCGCTGGGTCCGTCAAGCTTACTAGATTCTGCCCGAGACGTTCCTAGTTCATCGAATACTGTCTTAAAATTTAAAATTGCGTTGTGCAACATTCGTGGATTAAATGCAAATATCGATTCTGTACATCAACATCTTTTGGCCAAACGACCCCATTTACTCTGCCTGACTGAAACTCAGATTAGTCCGGCAATCTGGAAACTGTTTCCCCTCATCTCCGTTGCCCAGGTTATGAATTCTTCTCTGGCCTGTCTCCACGAAATGAAGTTTGTGTTTTTGTCCGTTCTGGTGTCCAGGTTGCTAGAACAGACGATCTTAACAGATTTGAGAAGGACTATCAGATACTTTGGTTAAAAGCCAATGGTTGTGGCAACATCAAATTTTTCTGTACTATTTATCAATCCCCAAACTCTAAAAATCATAAAATATTTTTCGATCATCTTTCCAACAACATCGAAACACTTCTAATCAAATTCCTTCGGTGCGAAATTTCCATTTTAGGTGATTTTAATGTCTACAACCCAGCGTGGATTGCGCATTTCTCTCCGCGGGCTAACGCAGCAGGCCTCGAAGCAGAATCTTTTGCCACTTTAAACCATCTCAAACAATTGGTAACCTTCCCAACACGTATTCCAGATTGCGTTAGTGATTCAGCTAACACCTTAGATCTGACCCGTCAATATTCGAAACACCAACGGCATCTGCTCCGATCGGAAACTCAGATCATTGCCTAATAACAACTAGCTGCAATCGAAACTCCTTACACCACCCTTCATCAGATAAATCACATGTTGTCTATAACTTTAATTAGGCTGACTGGGACTTTCTTCGTGAATTCATCGCAAGCGACATTCCCTGGGCCTCATTTTCTTTCGACGACCCTTCAAAACTTGCCGACAGCATTGTCAAATGGATCCACATTGGTATGCGTTTAGCCATTCTATCCACTGAATGCCTTGGCCGAGTTAATTCGCAAAAATGGTTCAACCGTAAGTGTTTTCGTGAGTGGAAAAGAAACAACACCCAACAGAATCGTGAAAACTTCACTCTTGCCCGAAATGCTTGCTCTAACTCCATCCGAAAGGCCAAAGATTCTTTTATGGAGTCCATTTATGACAAAATCAAATTGAGCGACCCTAAATCTTTCTGGTCGATGGTAAAATCCATAAGATCAAATTTCTGCAAATCAACATTCCCTGATAACGTTCATCTCGATGGAAGCGTGGCATGTTACCCGTTGCACAAAGCTGAATGTTTTGCCTCACACTTTTCTTCAACATCAAATGTTGACGATTCGGGTCGATGCTTCGATTACCAAGTTCCTGTCGCAACAGTCTTGATACCCGAAGTAAGGTTCAACGCACACAACGTTTCCAAAACACTCCAACGTTTATGTACTAACAAATCTTCAGGCCCAGATGGCATTATTATTATTATTATTATTATTATTATTATTATTATTATTATTATTATTATTATTATTATTATTATTATTATTATTATTATTATTATTATTATTATTATTATTATTATTATTATTATTATTATTATTATTATTATTATTATTATTATTATTATTATTATTATTATTATTATTATTATTATTATTATTATTATTATTATTATTATTATTATTATTATTATTATTATTATTATTATTATTATTATTATTATTATTATTATTATTATTATTATTATTATTATTATTATTATTATTATTATTATTATTATTATTATTATTATTATTATTATTATTATTATTATTATTATTATTATTATTATTATTATTATTATTATTATTATTATTATTATTATTATTATTATTATTATTATTATTATTATTATTATTATTATTATTATTATTATTATTATTATTATTATTATTATTATTATTATTACAAAGCATGTGGACCAGATGGTATACCTCCAGAAGTCCTCAAATACTGCAGCCTTGATGATATCATGCTGGGATTGCAAACAAACTTTTCGATGGAGAAATCCCAAGTAGTGGCCAGACAGTGATTTGAAACCTCTACCAAAATCTGGAGATCTAAGCACCACAGTGAATTATAGAGGTATATCTCTTTCTGTTATTGCATCAAAATTGGTAAACAAGACCATAATAGATAGATAAATAAAATAAATAGAATAAGACCAAAGATTGATAAACACCTACGTACAAAATGGAAGAGAGGAGGAACTTGGTTTCAAGTTAGATTGCAGAAGAAGTCTTCGACAACATCCTGTGGTTTTAACTGACACAGACTTTGCCGATGATATTGTTATTGTAGCAGAAGAAATGGAGAAAGCACATGAAATGCTCACTAGCATAGAATTCGAAGCAGCAAAAGTGGGACTACATCTCAATGCAAAGAAGACAGAAGTGATGCATTACAATCTAGAGGGTAATACAACAATCAAAGCCAGGAATGAAATAGTACTAAAAGCAGTAGATAATTTCAAATATCTTGGAGGGTGGATAAAAGGCTCAGATAACGACTTTGCAATCAGAAAAGCATTAACATGTGTATGTGAATATGGAGTACTAACCTACAGAGAAATATAGAGGAACGCTTGTTTGTGACTACAGTTGAGTCCATATTGCTATACTGAAGCGAAACCGAGACTATCAACAAAGTAATGGAAAAAAGGTTAGATGGCTGCTATACGCGAATGCTGCGCATGGCATTCAATGTATCATGGAAAGATAGGTAGACCAATGAAAGACTTTATGGAAACCTTCCACCGGTATCATCCAAAGTGAGGAACAAGAGAATGAAACTAGCAGGTCATTGCGTTAGGCATTCTGAAGAGGAGGGTTAAAAGCTGTATGGCAGCCGAAAATTGGACAAGTAAACAAAGGAAGAAGAGTTGAAACATGCATTGATACGTTGATGAGAGACACAAACTTGACAAGTGCACAGGAGCTGAAAACCGCTATGATGGACAGGGAGAATTGAAGAAGACGTGCTGAGTTGAAGCGAGAGGAAACTCGACCGAAGTAAGAAGTAAGTAAGTAGTGAAGGGATTATGAAAAAATTTTGGAAAAGCCGTTTTAACCTTGTGTGAAACTTGCATGTAGATATACAAACTGTCACCGGAAAAGATTATACTTATTTAGAGAAGAACCTTTTTTGTTTTTGTTTAGGAAGGGATTTAAGAAGGGATGAGAACCATTTACATGGGATTTATATAGGAGAGCTTTACAGAGAAAATAATTATTACTTACGGATGACCAAGGATTGTCTAAACTTGTGTTGATAATTCAAGACGCGAACGTCGAAAAATATCTCGGTGGCAGAAAGGGCAGTCAACCACAACATTCCTCAATGTCATTCATTTATTTTGTTTTTGTCACTTTTACAAACAGTTAATAGTGTTCTTTAGCCACAATTATTAAAATTGTTTGTTAAAATTATTTTACAATCAATATTAGAAAAGCTCATAACAATATAGCTGTTTATCTAATTCAATTTTGCATAGTTAATTCTAGAGATGTGCTAAACTGCAATTGCAAAAACCTGAATGTCGATGTTACAAATAAATAAAATAAAATAATAATAATAATAATTGTAGATTTAAAACAGTGATAGTTCGATCATTTTAAAGTCCAGTGCGCCAAGGTTTATACTTCATTGCGACAAATATCTGGTAAGTTCTTGACTTTAAACTACTCTGAATATCGTTTCATATTTGCTTTCTCCTTGATTGTATATTCCAGTTTGGTTCACTAAAATCAACAATAAATGTAGTTTAGTTCAAGGCATACGTCACACATACAGTACATCCCAAAAACCCATCTTCTCACATTCCTTTCTACCATACCATACATTTTGAGACATGTAGGGTATTTTCGTTTATATTCCTGTGTTTATTGCACAGGACACATATTTATAGCAGTATTTAATACCGAAATGTAAATCCTGTATAAAGATTCAGAATAAATAAATAAATACCGATATAGTTTGTTGTGGGAAACGCAATATCAAAACGTGCAGATTTTACGCCATTCTTGTCGGCAAAACTGTCAACTGCATCGTATGATATTTCATCGCTTTTATGCAAATAGCATTTCACTTCTTCATTCAGCAATAAAACAGTGGAGTTCCTGATTGTGCGAGCGTAAAGTATCTGGTTGGTTGTATCGTATCCAATGAGGTGCGATAACAAGTAAGGGAAAACTGTGAGGAAACAAAATAAGATTTTAGAAAGCACGACGCATAGTTAATAGTATATATATCCGGCGATAGCGCAATAGGAACGGCGTTCGGCTCTTAACCGAAAGGTTGTGGGTTCGAGACCATGCTGTCACAAAGTTGTTTAGTGAGCGGTTATAAATAAAAAACGTCGTATTTCATCAGAAATAACCGTAGCACAAATTGGAGCAAATACACTAAAACTCCGGGTCGTGGTCTTCATGATAATGCTTTATGAGCGTTCTGGAATCCTCGTTTAAAAACAAGAAGCAAACAAACATATAGCTTACCGCGTGTTGTTCTTTTCGAATGATCAAAGTACGCACAAAATCTTTCCCTGAATGGTATCGTAATTCATCACTTTTAACTAAATCTTCAGACATCGTTTTATCGATAACTATATATAAGCAATTTTTGTCTTTCATACATTTTCATTTTACTACAAACATTTCTAATCGTTGTTTTCTTTAGAATCAATAAGCTTCTAAAACTTCAAGAGAATCCACTACTATTGAAACCGGTGAATATAGTGACAATATAAGAATTATGTATAGCAGTTGTACCATCTTTCTTCAAAATAAATGCAATAAGCCAATCCTTTTTCCATTTTAACCGCACTGAGTCCTTGAACCGACTTTTCTTTGTTGCGCACAACGCTACCTAAACGAATTTATTGGACGAACTTAATTCAGTGCTATATTGAAATGAAATATTATGTGTCCTTTTTTAAATAACTTCTTTTGTTGTTACAATTTGCAGTTTGCAGACTCTTTGGTAAATTAATTCATTTTATTAGCTTTGGATTTTTAATTTATGCTTTCTAAATTTCCTAAAAAGATTCAAAATACAAACGTAAAAAGTTGCAATTGAAACTTTAAGAATGTAGTATATTTAATTTAACTCAATGAAATAATTGTCTATAATAAACGTTATCGATCGATAATACAAAATATTTGTTGATCTTTCATGCGTTTCATAAGAAGGGGTATATTAGCACCAAATAACATCTAATATAAAATTCAGACTATATACCCTGGTAGGCTTTCCGTTTAAACACCAACTTGAATTGATCTTCCAGAACTTCCTCTTTCATAACATCAGCGGTCCACTTTGAATATTGTATCAAGTTTAATATCGTCAGATTAAAAGAACCCGTAAGGGAGTTAATGAAACAAAGGCATCTATCGGCAAACGGGAAAGCTAAAAAACAAAACACAAGTTTAAAAATGATAAATTAGATCGTTATATTAAAGTATTCTAACATGCTTTTTTAGAAATGGTGAATGTTACATCACAGCATTGATGATTACCTGGGACTTACAATGACTGAGAACTCTGGAGTTTAGAAATTGTCAATGTTTCAAGAAAAGACAAGAAGATTACGTATAAAGCTTTAGAACATATTTTTTTAGAAATAGTGAATGTTACATCACAGCATTGATGATTACATGAGGTGTTGAAAAGAAGAGGAATTACCCCGAATATTTGCACTTTTTCATTAATTAAACTTTCTGTAAATAGCATGGAATGTTCCATCATCTCAATGCGTTCAAATTTAACACCAGGTTCTGTTTGCATATATATGGATAGGTTTAATATATCGCACGTTGCTGTTGGGCTGGTTGTAAAGTTGTACCATATCTCCATTCTACCGCTGCAATAATAGAAACCATATCACTACGTGTAAATTACGTAATGAAGTTCGTAATATCCATTACGTAACGTGAATTTCACTAAAAATTGTCTTTTTCTGCTAAAAGATTGCAGCTTTTATCGTTGGCTGTGATGTGAAGATTTCACTTTTTTCACTTTATTTTACATCCTATTTCAAATTTCACAAAATCTTGATAACTACGATAGAATTGATATAATAATTCTTGAAAAATAACAGAATAGAATGACGGGAAGAATAATCTGACCAATGATGTTTGTTAATCTAGGTTAAAGTCTACAAAAACATAAAGGGCGCCTGAAAGGGAAACTTGAGAAATTCTGTTTACTTGCCTATCAAAATGCACCTCTTTATTTACAAGAAGTTTGCAAGTTTTTGTCACTGACTGAGGAGTAATCATCTTTTGTGTTATCTTTATTGTTGTGTCATCACTCAGAATAGAGGTGAACCATAATGGCGTTGTGTTATAACCCATATCTCCAAGCTAAATACATAGAACAAGTTTATTGCTTGGAAGATTCATAACAAGATTATTGCTTGGAAGTCCATAATCTTACTTTGTAATCGAAGAAATAATACTCTACAATTTCATCGTATGTTGTCTTTTTCGATTCTTCAATCTGATTGTACAGGTACGTTAAGTTACTTCGATGCAACTTTCTTTCAGTTCGAGCAGCTAGCATACCTGCTCCTTCCTGAATCATAAATCTATCTGAAGGTTTTGTAGCGTCTACAGAGTCAACTGCAAATAGTAGCAATTGGACGTCATCAGGTTTATCTCGAAAATCGAACGCTACTTTTATGTTAGCTGTATTGCCAATGCTAACTGTGTTGTGCTCTAGAGTTTCACCACCTGGATTTGAATAAATGTGCTGAAAGTTTTAAAAACCTAATTTTAAAGGTCACTGAATTTATTTATTTACAACTGATTCCACATTATATTGTTTCATCTCTCTATATTCAACATGTAATAAACCATTTTTGAAAAATATATGTTGTAAATATTGGCCCCGTTTTTGACGAACTCGTAATTGAAATATCCAAACATTCTTGAAAACTCCTCAAAGAAAAGTGTTCCTTGCATATATCATCTAATTTTAATCATCTCTTTCGCATTGGACACAAATGTCCATGGAATCTCTATGATGTCAACCAACGTACATATAAATACTTGTATTTAAGAAACCATACCAAGGCTTTTGTTTCTTAAGTGGAGAGTTCTGTGTTCGAGATCATGCTATCATACAGTTGTTTAGTAAGCGGTTATAAATAATAAACGCATTCATCAATAATCACTGTAGCACAAATGAGGGCCATTAAATACACTAAGACCACTGGTCTAGGTCCACATGATAATACTTAATGAGCGTCATGGAAGCTTCCTCAAAAGCAAACCAACTTAAAACCAACATGAAACCTACATACAATCATAGAGAACGATTGAATTACATAATAAATATATTTGAATCTTTCAAACTTACAATTAACTTTGTACATAAGATCATTGTCTGGGGTAGATGCCGCTGGTGTGTCCATACAATAACAGTTTGTTGAGCTGATGCGCCTTGAGGCCCCAAACCCTTTATATAATTTAGAACATGCTATCTCACATAACGTAGTGGTGACTTGTCCAGATTGAAAGTTAGAATAAAATTGCACATTGCCATACTCCCAACCACATCCTGCAGAGGAGATTTTGAACATGGAATTATTATCAAAATGGATTGACAAAAGGAAGAAATTCTAGAATGAACAATAAAATATATCTTTCTGTGGGCTTTCTGTGCGCTGATAATATATACCTATATATCTATCCATCTATCTAAATATATATATATATATATATCTTGTGAAATACAAGAGAAACAAACAAAAGTGATCTGCTTTATGTTTCTAAAGCCTTAACCTGATCATAATTTGTTTTTTTGACACTTTTCGGATCTAAATACAGATGCTCGTGTTAGGATGTTTGTGTCTAGTTTTTGTTATTTGTCTACATTTTGCGGAAAGAAACATCTTCAATCAATGTGCAAATTAGGTACATACCTCTGGTTAATCCAATGGAAGCATAACAAAACAAAACAAGGAAATTTATCCGGCTTTTAACATGAAGCTTCATTTATTTTACTTATCACTATTTCCCGCACGTCTGTCTCTGTTCAATGATTTCACTTCAACTTCCCTCACCATGAGATCGCAAAATTTGTGAATTGGTTCAACAGGTTCTCATTATTTATAGAAACACAGACATATCCAGATAAAACGTATCCAACATGAATGTTCTCAAACTTAGTTTGTAATATATTTTAACTCAAAAGAATAAATTTAAATTTTACGAACGTAATAACGGTTAAAAAGAGATAAGGAAAAATTAAAACAATGTTAGTAATATGATTAATAACGCAGGAGGAAATTCACCTTGTATTGAAAACGTTCTTACATAAAATAGATACCACGATGACGGGTAAGCATAAATAAACAATAACTCTCAAAAAAGTGTTGAACGTAAATTGCATTTAATCTGTAATCATAGGTCATGGCATAAGTATAGTGACATAGTTATTCTATCTCATGGGAGTAGTGAGTGCAATTTGTACGTGATGTATAGCTAGTTGTTAAATGTCTTAAACATCACACCATATTTTCATAATTTATACAGCTATGCATAACAGTAAAGATGAATAGTTTAAGAGAACAAGAACAAAACTCAAACAGTGCGGCTTGAATTAACTGTGAGAAACTATGGAGAGCATTTGCATAAATAGGAAATGCATGGCACCTGCGGCACGCCACATGTTATAAAGATTGTTTGAGAATGACTTTATCATACCGAGGACATTATTTATGGAACTGCATTATTATTATTATTATTATTATCAAAACTGGAACTGGATGTACAATTCAGTGTTAAAAACATTGCTATCAAATGTGTCCTGCATTAAAACTAAGTAAATATACATAAATAAATAAGAATATAATATATAATAGGTTAAAAATTAAAAAAGCTATAATATAAACTGAAAAACTTAAAAAGTTTTTTAAATAATTAAAAGTTCAGAAATTCAAAGTAAAAACCGAGGCGGACGAAATGATTAGTTTGAAAAATGATTAGTTTGAAAAGTAACTGGTTACAGCGTTTTTAAAGGCTGGTAGAGCATCAATTTTACGATGCTCAATAAAAAGATCGTTATAAATTGTAACACCCATTGATCTAAACAATGATTTGGTTAATTTAAGTTTCACCAGTGGAATTTCTAGTTTGTAACCATTGTTTCTCGTTCTTATTCCATGTTGTTTGACAACAAAAATATCATTTACATTATCACATACTTCGCCCAACAAATATTTCTTCACTAACATTACAGTATGCCTCTTAATTTCGTTAACAATGGGCGTTAGTTTTCTGTTTGTAAGTTTTTCGATTCTATTGTCTAGCGATGAAAGCATAGATAATTGAGTTTTTGAAAGGTTCAGATTGGTCGTACAGTTGAACAACATTGTTGGGAGTAGAATTGCTCTGTAGATCTTAATGATAGTGTCAGTTGGGAGATATTGTTTGAGTGATGAGAGCAATCTCAGTCTTGACAATGTTCTCTTGTATAATACCTCAAAGTTTCTTTTGAAAGAAAGGCTTTGATCGAGGATTGTTCCCAAATACTTGTATTCACGAGTGGAGGAAATAACATGATGGTCATATTTAAGTTTGACACTATCATTACCGCTCAATTTCTTACTTGTGCCGAACAGCATCGATTCTGATTTGCCCTTCTTTAGATTGATGACAAGTTCATTTGTTCTGAAATATTCAGATACGCATTGAAGGTCGGTGTTTAAATCATTTTCAATCTCTTCTCGAAGCGATCTCGCAAGGAAAATTACGGTATCGTTAGCAAATTTGTACACACGAGAATGATTCAAACATTGTTCAAAGTCATTGAAGTACATAAGAAAAAGGACAGGCCCCAATATCAAACCTTGGAGCACACCACAATTAAGCGAGTGTGGTTCGGATCTTTGCCTTTCAACTTCAGATATGATGGTTCTATTGAAGAGGTAATCAATGAACCATTGTAAGGGAATTCCCTTGATACCATACTTTTGCATTTTTGAGATGAGAACAGAGTGGCTCAAGGTATCAAATGCCTTTGACAAGTCAATGAAGACAGCACCAACCATTTTTCCTTTATAGATCTCTCTACCCATTTCATCAATTAAGAGCAGTGTTGCAAGTTCTGTGGATCGTCTCTTTCTGTAACCAAATTGATTTCTTGACAAGATGTTATTGTCTTCGAGGTACTGTACGAGTTGATGATGTACTGCTCGTTCAAGGATTTTGGAAATTACAGGAAGAATTGAGATCGGACGGTAGTTGTTCATGTCTTCTTTAGTTCCTCTTTTATGTAATGCAACAACCTTGGCGATTTTCCATTGAGTTGGTACTGTTTCAGTTTGTAACGACAGGTTGATAATGATGAATGCTAAAGGTTTCGAAAATACTGCCTATTAGTGCTCTGCACTATTTCCTTTATTGTTTTTTGTTGCGATTAACGATCGCACGCATTCTATTGTACATTGTATTGTGTTCTTTTTTACCATCGTTATTTTTGTTTTATATAAGTTTGGCGCACCATACTAGTCTCTAAGGCATTACACGTTTCTTTTTCTGTGCGCGACACGTTTTTGCACATTCGATTTTTGAAATGCAGTTGTGCAGTTGTGAATATGCATCGAAACATTTTGAAATACGTATTAGATGCATTTTTTGTTACTCTACGTTGTTGTTTAACTCGTTTGTATTTCGCTTGGGTTATTTACGTGCTACCCCTACTTGGGTGCTTTTAATTTAATTTTCAGTAAGTAGTTTTTATATTATCTTTGTATATAGTTTTGTGCGTCTTTAGTTCCATTTTTCGCCCTATTTTGCTTGAATTTGATACGTTATATTATAGACATTTTTAGTTTTTATATTTGTAATTTTTTGTTTAACTCTACTTTTGTAGCCTCTCTCTCTGCGAGAGCGTCAAATAAATTAGCATACCGGCAGTTACATAGTGAAAATTTAAACAAGCAAACATCGAATCACTGACATCGCCGTTCAAAACAATGTCAATGTCTGACGATGACGCCGTTGGGCATCCTATCGTTGATCCGCGCGCTGACACACTCGTCCTTGACTAGTTCGCCGTTGGGCGTTTTGTCGTTGACCCATCCTCTGTCGATCCGCCTGCCGTTGGACGTCCGCCCGTCGTCACGTCACTTGATGTCGACCAGTTTGCCGTTGGGCGTTCTGTCATTGATGCGTTCGCTGCCGACCCTACACTCACAGCCGACCCATTTACCGTCGACCCATCCACGATCAGCTCACTTGCCACCTATCAACGTAACAGATTCGACGACGTGACGAGGAGACAATCAAAAAGAAATCCCAACTTCACGGAAAAGGGATTGGAGTACAACAAATCCATCTCCAAAAAGAAAAGAGACCGATCCCACCAACTGCTCGTCAGGCGAGGAAAGGAAGTCGAAAACATGATCCCCACAAGAAACACCAATGGAATTGAGAAAGCTTTACAGAGATTTGAGAATGCCGCCAACATCTTCCTCCAGGAAAACGCTGACTACCGGAAGATAATCGATAAGAGCTTGATTGCCGAAGACGCCGAATGGTTCGATCATGATATCTTCAACATTCGTCACCAAGCAGTCAGCGCTCTCAGACAACTTTGCGAGGAGACGGATGCCAAATGCCAAATGTCATGCCGTTCGTCCAGATCTTCCCATCATTCAAGGAGATCGAAATCATCACAGTCCACCCACTTGTCAAATTCGAACAGATCCTCGATGCGTGATAGAGTCATCAAGGAACGTCTGAGACTCGCTGAACTGGAGGCCTAAAATGGAAGTCTTGACAGATATTGAGACCGAAGAAAAACATCTACTAACAATCCAACGCTCCGAGCCGCCCGTACAAAGCCAACGCTATGAGCCGCCCACACAAAGCCAACGCCCCGAGTTACACGCACAAGTCCAACGCCCCGGACCGCCCGTTCAAATCCAACGCTATGAGCCGCCCACGCAAAGCCAACGCCCCGAGGTGCACGCACAAATCCAACGTCCCGGGCCGCCCGTACAAAGCCAACGCTCCGATATGTCTCTCCAGAGTCATCAAATGTTACCTGAAGAAACACCAATAATGCATCAACACTCAAGACGCAAAGAGGCTAAAAGGTCGTCATCTATTATTGACAATCTTCAAGATCGTGGCCTACTAATAAATCTCGTCAAGCAACAAGCAGCACCACACGTGGACATACTGCATTTAAGGAAGTCGTTGAGCCGAAAGTCGACGACCAAAAGGGCAGACTCCTTCGCTTATTGAAATACACGAGCGGAGAAGCCAAGGAGACAATTCGACACTGCGTCCAGCTGCCTTCAGACACTTGCTACCATACAGCAACCAAACTCCTCCGGAAGAGATTTGGAGATTGTCACCTGATCCTGTCAACATATAGGAAGGAGCTCTGGAGCTGGCCACCACTAAAATTCAACGATGGTAAGGATTTTAGACTTTTCTTGAACTTCATTATGAAATGCCAAAGTTTCATCTGTGACGATTGGAGTATCCTCGACACGCCCGATACGATCTGCACGTTGGTATCCAAGCTGCCACCACCACTTATCGATAGATGGAACCGGAAAGTCTTCTCTCGTCGACAGAGGCTTAAGTCCGAACCAAAACTAGCTGAGTTCATTGCTTTCATTGATGATGAAACTACTCTCATCAACAACCCTCTGTACTCAAGAGAAGCTGTCATGCAGAGCGCCAGCGTCAAAGAAAGAACACTCGATCGACGAAATCCCAGAAGCAGCATCAAAAATCTGATGATTGGGAATTCCTCACCAACAACCAACATAAGATGCGCCCTCTGCCAAGAGGGGCACTACATCGACAAATGCCCAACCCTTCTCTCCAAGCCAGTTGAAGAGAGAAGTACAACAATTTCAAAGCTAAAACTTTGCTTTGAATGCCTCCGACCTATGAAACCAGACCACAACGCTAGGACCTGTAGAAGTCGCAAGCCTTGTACCATCTGTCAAAGGCTTCACCCAACTTGTCTACACGGATTCAGGTTCCAGAGCAAAGATACAGTTAAACTGGACCCACAACACAAGGAGTTCATACCAGAGGAAAATTCAAAGAAAGTCGCAACCACAGGAACAGCAAAGACTCGATCACCATACAGCTAAGTCATCAGCATGTGTGTAATTCCAATCCGTATATCACATCCATCAACCAACAAAGAAATAGTCACGATGGCTATGCTAGACAGCTGCAGTCAAGCCACCTTTGCTTCGAATCTACTTATTCAACGCTTTGGACTGAAAGGTCGCGACACCACCCTCTCAATCAAAACAATCAACGGCACAGAGAGAGTGCCATCAAGCGTCATCACGAATCTCCATTCCAGGACAGCATCGAAAAACCTACTAACAAAGAACTTGAAGTTACCAAACGTCTACACAAAGGACAGCCTACCAGTTGACCCATCCGAAATCGCAACCAAAGAAAAGCTGAGCCAATGGTCATACCTCGAACCAATCTTGGATCACGTTGGCGATCACGACAATGGAGCTGTTGAGCTCCTCATTGGTGCCGACTGCTTGAAAGGCATCGAGCCACTTGAAGTCATCCTAAGTCAACAAGGAGGACCATTCGCCTACAGAACCGTCTTGGGTTGGTGCGTCGTTGAACCTATCAACAGTCGTGGCTCAAATATCCTGAACTGCAACCGAATCCCAATCAGCGACTCCAACATGCAACACTTTCAGATACCTAATAAAGTGAAAGAGAACCAGATCGAAGAAATAATGCAACAGCTATACGATTGGGACTTTGTCGAAAACCGAAACAATGCAATAAATATTAAACAAGGCGTCTTCATCGGAGTGGAAGAATCAGAGCTGTCAGTAGACGAAAGGAAGTTCCTAGACATCATGGAAAGGGGGTACACAATGGAAAACGGTCATTACGTTACCGTTCAAGTCAGAAGCCACCACAATGCCCAACAACCGGTATATAGCAGAAAAGCGACTTGAATACCTAAAACAAAAATTCATGAAAGAGCCAAAGTTCTTTGACGATTACAAAGTCTTCATGAAGAAACTTATTGACAAAGGGCACGCAGTAAAATTTTCAGACGCACCTCAACCTGGGAAGACTTGGTACCTCCCACACCATGGCGTCTATCACCCCCACAAGCCTGGTAAAATTTGAGTGGTCCTGGATTGTGGTGCCGAATATAAAGGTCACTCACTGAACAAAAGTCTCCTAAGCGGACCAGATCTGACGAACCAGATAGTCAGAGTCCTGACGCGCTTCCGAACGGAAAAGATTGCAATCATGGCGGACATAGAAGCGATGTTTTATCAGGTCATGATTCCCAAACATCAAATATCGTACACGAGATTCCTCTGGTGGGATGAAGACGACCTGTCCAAATCTCCAACTGATTTCGAGGTGACGGTTCACATCTTCGATGCTACCTCGTCCCCAAGCTGTTCGAATTATGCGTTACGAAGAACAGCAGCTGACAACCCTAATGAATTCGACGAAGAAGTGAAACGATCCCTCTCCAGGCACTTCTATGTCAACGATATGCTTCGTTCCAAGAAGGACATTCAAGATTCCATTAAATTTATCAAGGATGTAAAATCGTTATGTCAAAGAGGCGGTTTCAATCTAACCAAATTCGTCGTGAACAGCCAGCAAGTCCTATCTTCCATCCCAGACAAACATAAGGGGCCATCACTGAAAGACCCCAACATCCAGAAACTCGACGTTATCGATAGAGCCCTTGGCGTTTCGTGGAACTTAAAGGAGGACGTATTCAGCTTCACTTTCCAACTAAAAGACAACCCGACCACCAGACGAGGAATCCTGTCAACTATCAGTTCGATGTACGACCCACTTGGCTTCGTTTCGCCATTCCTTCTCAAAGGTCAAATAATTCTGCAAAAATTATGCGCCACGAAGTACAAGTGGGACGATCCCTTACCGGAAGACATCCAGCAGGAATGACATGACTGGAAGGAGAAACTCAGTCAACTGGAAACGATCTCCTTCAGGCGCTGCTTCAAGCCAGATGAGTTCGACGAAATCGCCGACTGGAGTCTCCATGACTTCTCTGACGCTTCAGAAGAAGGCTATGGCCAAGCCAGCTACCTTCGCTTGGTGGACGTGCATGGAAAGATCTCGTGCTCACTGGTCATCGGAAAGTCACGAGTATGTCCCCTAAAATTCGTTTCAATACCACGTTTGGAATTGACCGTTGTTGAGCTATCCGTCAAAATGGCATCACTCGTCCAAAAAGAATTGGATATCAACGTTTCAAAGCACCACTTCTGGACCGACAGTGAGATTGTCCTGTCCTATTTGCACAGCCACAGCCGGAGATTTAAAACGTTTGTTGCTATTCGTGTACAGCAAATCAAAGATTCGTCACCTGTCGAAGATTGGAAATACGTCAAATCCCCCGACAATCCCTCTGACATTGCCACACACAGTTTAGATCCTGAAGAAGCAAACGAGATAGACATCTGGTTCAACGGACAGAAATTTCTGAGGCAATCACAACACGAATGGGAAGTAGCTGAAGTCTCGACCGACATTGACAAGGACGATGTTGAGCTAAAAAAGGTCAACGCCATATCAACACGCCCAAGAAACCCATTATATGAAGTAACCACAAAAATATCCTGTTGGCACAGGACAACGAGGATCGTCGTTCGTGTTTTAGAAACCATCCAAATTTTCAAGAAGACACCTGTGGACACGGTATCAAAGGCCGCAACCTTCAAACATGCTGCACAAGTGCTCGTACGTGCAGTTCAAGAAACCACATTTTCAACAGAGCTGACAACACTTCAATCAAAGAAGACGGTAATACTCAGCTCTTCAATCGTCAAACTCAACCCTTTCATCGACACAGAAGGATTGATTCGAGTTGGAGGGAGGCTACGACAAACACACCTTGAAGATCAAATTCACCCACTGTTGCTTCCAAAGAAACACAACGTTTCAGACGCAATAATTCGATGGTGCCACCAACAAATCGGCCATGGAGGAAGAGGACAAACCCTCAATGAAGTCAGACGTCAAGGATTCTGGATAGTGAATTGCAATTCCAATGTCAGACGTATAATCTTCAAATGCTCAGTATGGAAGTATCTCCGAGGTCGAGTCAGAACACAAATGATGAGGAACCTACCAAAAGAACGCACGATAGAAGCTCCCCTATTCACTTATTGTGGGGTAGATTATTTCGGACCCTTCATCATTCGAGAATGAAGAAAGGAAATCAAAAGATACGGAGTCATCTTTTCCTGCTTCTCAAGTCGAGCAGTGCATCTCGAAGTTGCCTCGAGACTGGAAACGGACACCTTCCTGCTTGCACTACGTCGATTTATTGCACGTAGAGGAAACGTGCGAATGCTTCAATCTGACAACGGAACCAATTTTGTTGGTGCCGAGAACGAATTGAAGAAAGCTGTCCAAGAACTTGATGGCGACTTGATCTCAGAATTCCTCAACAAGCTGGGAAGCGATTGGCAATGGAGATTCAATCCCCCAGCAGCAAGCCACATGGGTGGCGTTTGGGAAAAACAGATTAGGACAATTCGTGCCGTCTTATCTGCCCTCCTGATGACACACGGTCAAAGCCTGGACAACGAGTCATTGCTGACGCTGATGACCGAAACAGAAGCAATCGTCAATTCACGATCAATTACTGTGGAGACGATAAACGACGTGAACACCCCTTCCCCTTAGTCACCAATCAACCTACTGACAATGAAAAGTAACATCATTCTTCCACCACCTGGCAACTTCTCTGCAGCAGGCGTCTACACAAGAAAAAGATGGCGTCGCGTACAATACATCACCAACGAGTTATGGAATCGGTGGAGGAAAGAGTACTTACAGCAACTCCAGTTCCAAGCGAAATGGCAAACGAAAAGACGCAACTTCATCAAAGGAGACGTTGTGGTCCTGAAGGATTTGCCACTGGTTGATCGCCAACGCAACGCGTGGCCACTCGCTCTCGTCGAACGTGCGCACAAGGGTAGTGATGGTCTGGTTCGATCTGTTGACTTGTACGTGAGTAAAACAAAATCAACAATTTCAAGACCAATAACAAAATTGGTGTTTCTCGTGGAAGGCAAAGAGGATGATTCGATCTCCGCTGGTGACTGTAAAAACGTTTGATGCAAGTAGCGTGGTACTTGCACAAAGAGCCATATATTAGTGCTCTGAATTAACTATTTCCTTTATTGTTTTTTGTTGCAATTAACGATCGCACGCATTCTATTGTACATTGTATTGTGTTCTTTTTTACCATCGTTATTTTTGTTTTATATAAGTTTGGCGCACCATACTAGTCTCTAGGGCATTACACGTTTCTTTTTTTGTGCGCGACACGTTTTTGCACATTCGATTTTTGAAATGCAGTTGTGCAGTTGTGAATATGCATCGAAACATTTTGAAATACGTATTAGATGCATTTTTCGTTACTCTACGTTGTTGTTTAACTCGTTTGTATTTCGCTTGGGTTATTTACGTGCTACCCCTACTTGGGTGCTTTTAATTTAATTTTCAGTAAGTAGTTTTTATATTATCTTTGTTTATAGTTTTGTGCGTCTTTAGTTCCAATTTTCGCCCTATTTTGCTTGAATTTGATACGTTATATTTTAGACATTTTTAGTTTTTATATATGTAATTTTTTGTTTAACTTTACTTTTGTAGCCTCTCCCTCTGCGAGAGCGTCGAATAAATTAGCATACCGGCAGTTACACTGACGAAGCATCCTTCAACGGACCGGGTGGGATGTCATCAATTCCGGCTGCTTTTCTCCTCTTTAAACCTTTTAGCTGTTTTCCAACAAAAATCGTAGATACGTACGTAAAAGCAAATACTGTTTCTGTCTCCGTTCGTGGTGGATTGATGTATCCCCAAACAAAGTTTTTCAAAGGTATTGCAGCTGATTTTATAGAGATAGCTCCACTCGAGAAAAATTTGCATAATGAATTTGCTTTAGATAACTTCTCAGCCTTTGATGTACCCGTAGATAGATTCATTGGTTTTTCCTTCGTCGGAAATACGTCCTTGACGGTTTTCCAGAATTTTGCAGGGTTTTTAGCGTTTTTGTTTAGAAGTTCGGTTTGATATCGTCCTTTGGCAAATTTAATCATGTTATTACATCGATTTCTCAAAGTTTTGTATGTGATCCAGTCAGTATCTTTTCCACTCTTACGAGCTTCTCTCAGGATTTTATCGCGTTGGTCCATAATTAATTTTATGTCAGCTGAGAGCCAAGGACATTGTCTTTCTTTTACTCGCTTTTTAACAACAGGTGCATGGTGGTTCAAGGTTGTCAACAAAATGTCCTTAAACAATTCCCATGCATTGTTTACATCAGTGCAACCATAGAGATTCTTCCAATTTGATTGTCGAAGATCATTTTCGAAAGCTTTTGCATCATAGTTCTTATAATTACGAGAACTCACTTCTCTTTGTATCGGTTTGAAATTGTTTAATTTTCTTACACACACTATGGCCTCGTGATCGCTTAAAATCAATGGAATTACTGCCGATTTTGATATATTGCACGGTTTATTTGTAAATATTAAATCAATCAATGTACTTGAATTGGATGTTACTCTTGTGGGATCTTTGATTAATTGTGATAAACCGTAACCATTGAGTGTATTTTTTATTTCACGATTGTCTGCGCACTTTAGGTAATTAATATTGAGATCTCCCAAAACGATCGTTTCTTTTTCGCAATCAACAATTTGCGTAAGAGTTCGAGAAAAAATATCGTCCAGTATTTCGAAAGATGAATTGAGCTTTCCGGGGGTCTGTATACACATCCAACAAGAAAGCTTTTGGATTTATTTGGAATAATTTTGATCAAAATCAATTCAATGTGATCATTTTCTAAAGCGGATTTTTGTTTCCATTTAATATCGTCAGAGATATACGTTGCAACTCCACCACCTTTACCAGTTGTACGATTTCTTTTGATAAAGTGAAACCCCGGAATTGTATACAAATCGTCAACATCATATGCGTTGTGAGACTCGATGTGTGTTTCTGATAATGTTATGATAGTGTTTTTGTGTTCCGAAAATAAAACTGTAAGTTTGCCATGTTGTTGAACAAACCACGACAATTCTGATGTATAATCTTTATACCTTTCAAATTTGCATACGTAGAAAGGTTCTCGGGTCCTGGACACGTTTCAATATCCCCACAGGTCAGAAGTAGCAAGAATATCAAAGTCTTGCTTGAAGCTTTAACAGGAAAAACAAATCTCCTTTTGCATATAAACAGTGATTAATATGTAAACGATTCACTTTCAAAACAACTATCCATGTTAAAAGTAACACTAATTCCATCTTCTGTAATAAAAGCACTCTTTTTGACATAAAAACTGCAACAAACATATATAAATATCAGAGCGATTAAAAACATGTCTGCTCGCTTCGATGCCATCTTAATTACTTATATACTTATACATATCTGCTATCCTGCTAAAGACATGCGCAAAGGAACTTGCCCCCCATCTCGCCTTACTCTTTAACCTCTCCTATTCCACCGGCATCTTTCATTCCTCAAGGAAGTTAGCACATGTTTTTCCAATCCCCAAAAAGGGTAATAAATCATTACCATCTAACTATAGACCCATTGCCTTAACATCGCTACACTCTAAAACAATGGAATCTATAATTATAGACAATCTTCTAGGTCATCTCGAAAAGCACAAACAATTTCCGGGGGTATTTTTCCAGGGGGTATTTCTCCGGGAGGTATTTTTCTGGGGCGTTTACTTCCTAAAACCACAGTTCTGAACGCAACTTCAAAATAAAGAAAACGGCAAAACATTGGGTCCCAGGCTTTTATTTATTGCGGGGAATCCCCAAACTGACGTTTTGCTAAAACAGCCTAATAATTCTTGGTTCATAAGTCTTAGTTTGCAGTATGGCAACATCATTAGAGGGCGATTTAAGCGAAACGATTGGTAAGTTAAAAATACAGGGAGGTTACGACTACCAAAGTAAACCGTTACCAGACCAGAAAATTGATTATAAACATGAGATTTTAGAGGTATTTTCTTAAACTTTTTTCTTTTATATACGATAAATTTTTGTGTTTATATTAAGCGAAATTATTGTATCCTTTCGAAAAAGGTTTGCCAGTTTCATTTTGAAAACAGCTGTCAGTTTTGAAGATAGAAAATGTTGTTGTTTTCTTTAAAACAATTTGAAAATTTGTGCTCTACGTTCATTTTTTACAAATCATATCACAATTTGCGCAACAAAGATCATTCTCCACATTCACTTACCAAAATGAATACGCGATGAAGGGTATATATAACACTAGCTGATAGTACCCGCCGTGCAGGGTATAGATTCTGGGCTAAAATTTTGCCGGCGCCGCGCAGGGTAGAAGAAGACAACTGCTTATGGGAAAATTGATAATAAAAACCACCTTTCATTTATTTATTTAGTATTCTTTACGCTTGAGAATGTTAAAAATTTCTGTTTGCGAAAACCTGCTCTGTGTTATTACGAATCTGGAGAGCAATTTCCAAAGAAATCTGTGCAGTAGTTTTTGAGTCTATAGAGCATACACTCACTCATTCACTCATACACAATTCTTTTATATATTGAGATTAATGCACAGCAAAATATCCTAGCAAGAGTGTT
This sequence comes from Candelabrum cocksii, assembly GCA_963930725.1. Taxonomy (NCBI): domain Eukaryota; kingdom Metazoa; phylum Cnidaria; class Hydrozoa; order Anthoathecata; family Candelabridae; genus Candelabrum; species Candelabrum cocksii. The sequence continues at coordinate 8,313,064 of OZ005678.1, read as the reverse complement.
GAAACTCCCTCCACCAGGGTTGGCATGTTAACTCGTTTTAAAGTTAAACGATTTAAATTGAAATAAACACTTTTTCCACATAGGTGAATGAATGAAGACGCAATCGTAATAGATTTATGTTAGCAGCCAGGAACACTTAAAACCACTTTGAAAGAATTAGTGTCGTTGTCTTTGTCTAACTCTATGGTGAAAAGTATTTTTTCTCATTGAGGTCTCTGACAAAACTTACAAATCTTTCGTTTGTTTACATGTGAAATCCGCCATTATGTATATTACCCGTTTTAAATTATGCGTCCATGGATTGTTTCCGAGTTCAGAAAATTGTGTATTAGCATGTTCCGCGGAAGTTTGCATCCATTTTTAAAAGGTTTCGACTCTCGACAGAAAATATAAACAACGCATCGCCCAAGCGTTCCATTATTAAGAATGAATTGATCTACTAAATCTTTTAGAAATGCACGGAACTTGTATTCAATCCTGAAAAAGATGATTTAAAGACATGGAGAGGAATGAGACCGAGTAATATCAGTATAGAGAAAGATCATGTCCGCAACATACACGTGTTTGCGAAGCAGACATGTCCCGGTGAAAGTATACGTGAAGCGAGCCAATCAGCGAAGGATGCGTTTGACAGGATTAAACGGGTACCTTAAACTTTTAAAACTTTGTCGTACAAAAGTTACGAAATTTTCTTGAGATGAAAAAATTTCAAAATAAGGTTACCCATCACCTCAAGAAAATACCGTCACTTTTTCAAAATGACTGTCATGTTGATACTAGAGTTATAATAAAATAAAATATAATGATAATAACATATACATAAATAATGAAAATATATATATATAATAAAAAGGCAAGCAATTGTTGCAGACCAAACTGGACATTTGATTTTTACATCAAAATAGAAGTCGTTTTAAGTTGTTTGTTGGCCTGCATATTGTCAGAAAACTTGTGTTTGATTCCGAGCTTTTTTTCAACAGACGGAACATTTGATGAACAAAGACAGTATTTTGCAAGCAGCAATATCTCACAAGTATACAACTGGTAAATGGATGGTGATGGTGCCTTATCAGTTAGTCGACAATCTCTGGCAGAAAGCTGTGAACGCTTTGTTGGACAACAATTTACCGGGTGTTGTTGAAATCTATGTTCCGGGACAGACGAAAGAATACAACCCCATGACTGATGACTTAAGTGAGACAAAAATATCTTTTATCACTGAGGACTTTAGTAAGGAACAGGAATTGAAAGAATTGGCTCTGTTGATTTCCGATCTGGGCTTTCGCTACTACATGTACTATAAGCCAGATGTTTACACCTATCTAGAGATATTCGCGAGAAACGTCTACAAAATACAGCCGTCCATTTACAAGGTAACAGTTGCAAGTTGTTCCCAATGGTTTGGTCGAGTTGATCTATGTATAACTACTGGCCTATTATGAAATTTTGATAAATAGGGTCTTCTTCCGAATAAATCGCAGTAGACACATTTTAGGATTTATTATTTTTAGATTGACTTCAGCCAGCCTAAAAAGAAACCTAACCGTAACTTCATTCCACACAAGAAATAGCACTGAAAAAGATGGAAAATCTACATTCTATATGTATATGTGTTAGATGCTTATAAGATTGTCGTATTTCTGCCGGAAAAATTTAATTTAATTTTTAACGAATTCAAGTGTATAATGTATCATGTGTTTTAATTTTTAACAAAGTATCATGTGATTTAAATATGTGATAAATTCGTAAAGATCAGAAACTCTTGGCGCTGTAAGTAAACAGTTAGTTGGTAGAAGGTAAAATAATGATTAGAAAAACGAAACAAAATACCTTCACTTTAGGGGTTTCAGAAAACATGAACTTCAATGTCTTTAAAGAGACTAACCAATATTTCCTGTTAAAAGTCTCTAATGCACTTATATTCACGTCAAAAGTCTTTTAACCATCAATGCATTTAGGTCCTTGTTAGTTTTTGACCGTACATTAGTCTGGACGAGATAGTGCAAATCGGAAAAAAATTGTATTTAACAAAAATAATTCTTTGGCTCTATTCGGTAATAAATCCTTCTTGAAAAATACAATCTCCTTTTTAATTTACAAGAGGCGTGATTTACAACAGATATACGGTATAAATATGGACACACAAAACGTGGATGTGACAAAATAGAAATTCGTTTCGTACATTTGACACTAATTACGCAAACTCTATTGTACGTAATAAAACGTGGCGGCCTGATGACCTTTTTGGAGCCCACACGTAGACTGTACCGGAGGAATCAGCAGCGAACAGATACATTGCGTTCTCCTTGCAAAACGCCACATTGAAACACGGGAATTAGCACAGTACTTATGTTTAGTCATTAATTACAAGAACTTACGCGGTTATATCATTCTCGTTGGCGCGTATGCATCGAATTGGGCGCAATTTCCAAGTTTCACAAAACTTAAATACTGGAAATTCACGAACGAGCAACATTGAGATATATGCTACCTAATGTATCCGTTTCTCGATCCCGCCACCAGGCTACCAACACAAAAATCCATCGGCAAGTGCAGAAAACGATAGACAAGAAACGCATTCCGACGTGCTTGTCTTTGCAACGAATCGGCCGTTGACGTCCCACAAATAAATGAAACTTCCTAGAAAACAAAAAGGCCGTAACTGTAACTGTAAACAGGCTGAAACTTGTGCCGATCGTAACCTTGCAACGCCTGACAAGCGGTTGCGATTATATCGGACACATCATTCACGGCGACGCAATCGATTGGGTTTTCATGCTTCGGTAAGCTTCATATGTAGCATAATCTAAAGAACACCAGTGACGGGTGGAACAGTGTTACCTACGGTATACTGATTGAAATCTACTGGCCACACGTCAACAGAACCTGATTCTCCCCCAACGAACAGGAAACCAAGATGCGCTACATGAACACAGAAGGTTACGTCATCCCCTCTCAGAGAACTGAACGTCATTAACAAACAACTGCTCGTGTTATTAACTTGTAACACGTGATCCCTGTGTCCCCAAATATAGAACGGCGGTTTCGTGGGCTGCACATCATTGGTCAGTTAGCGCACAGCTGCTATTGACGCAAAGAAACACATCGTAGTTGGGTAACATAACGAAAGCCTTAGTGACAAAGGAGTAAGATTTCGACAAATGCACAATGGGGACGTGACAGATTGGCGAACTGCAGAACCTTCCCCATTGAATGCCAATAACATCTCGCAGAGGACTAAAAACACCTTAAAGGCAACTCTTTAAGCGACGCGAAAATCTTGTTTTAATTTAATGAACCTCCGCTGCCTTCTTCCCTTTCTTCTGTTTGAGGGATGTCTTTAGCAGATGCTTTCAACCTTCTCTCTGGTGCTATGAACAGTTGGAGCGGAGTTTGACCGTAAGTCTCAATCATCGTCTGAAGCGCCATTCTTTGAATTTTATCACTGACTGAACTAACGTCAACTCTGAAGTAAGTCTAGAAAACCACAAAAGGCAACTCTCTTTATTTTGTTATTCTGTTTGTGCAAAATGGAATTCACCGCTGGATGGAAGACGTTCGTGGCGTTGATAGCGGCCACACTTGTTTGCTTGTAACCAAACACAAGGTCAATCCAATTGTGTAGATGCTCAGAAACATACGCAGACTTCAAAGCTTACATATGAACAAGAGTGAAGCCCAAGGTTCCACGTGATGCACTCGTTTTCTGTTCTGTCGAATACCCATGTCAAAATCTTTACTATTCAACAAGAACTCTGACAAGTAGAAGAACTCTGGTATGAATTCCTTAACATCAGTTGAACTCTCGTAAGAGGATAGCCGCCAAGTGAGCTCAAGAGAGTTGAATGTGCGATCAGGTATGTCGAACTGGTTATCTGAAAAACAACCCCTTTCAGCGCAACTGTTCGATACGTAGTAACGTAATTACATTGGTACGCAAGGAACATGTTGGTGAAGGGCGGCAGTCCAGTCGTACTAAGAAGTTCAGCACTGTTCCGTTGTTCAAGTAATGCGAGCTGTAGTGGTACGGAGCAGAAACCTTCCTACAATCGATAATCAGCTTCTGAGCGGAATCCGTTTTCAAATACTGAAATTAAATCATTAATCAGTTTGACGTAAAATCGACGTTATTGTGACAAATTTGTTCAAAAACGCTAAGCTTCCAGGAACTTAGCCCGTGGACCCCGTAACGGGGCTAACAGCGCCCCCTTAAACCCCAAGCTGTGATAGCTCGCAACAACTTTCTCGACAAAAGCCTTCGGCTTTTTTGGCCCCCTCACTTTCAAAACTATAGCGTGGGCCCTGTAAAGTAGAATTGGGTATTGGGGATATATTTCAGCATTAAACGGATTAAAGAATACACTGTTCAAACATTTTTGTTATTCATCCTAATAGCGAAAGTCTATATATCACAATATATGATACGTGAGAATATTTATAAGATTAAGCTGTAAAAGTGCAAGTCAGTCAAGTGACTGTAATTTTTTATACGGTCATTTTTGACCCATGGTAGTGAATTGATCATTGACCAGCATTAAATTTCCTAAAAAATGTGGGGTCACTTGACCTATTTCTGAAAAATTGCTTAGTCAGCACTTTTAAGCCGCCTTTATGGATTTTTGACCACGCCCGAAAAAGAGAATGTAGATTTTTCTTAACCCTTATGGGATACTCTTTCAGGATCAAAAGTCAAAACAACTATACGCGGGTACGCATGCTCAACTACACTCAGCTCCTAAAGTAATACTATGTTGACATATGTATTTGATTAGCTTTGAATGACGTATAAGTATAAGTAGTATATATTAAGTTACATTGCTTATTTTCAAATTAAAATTACATTTCCGTATGACAGGATTTGGTGCAATTTATATCAAACGACGTCACATGCTGCGAAAGACCGTAAATTCACTCTTTTCTATAAAAGAAATTCTTTCCCTATTCATGTAATGTGAAGATTAAGGAAAGACCATTATAGTTCCCTATCTTGACACTATTACTCCAATCCTCTACATATATTCCACGTTAACAAAACGCATATATTAATAGCCAGTAATAGAGTTGAACAGAAGTATATGGTCCAAGAGATCACAGATTATTTCCGTTGCGGGGAAACACCGTGGACTACCTTATGAAAGAAATGTTATATTTCTTTACATCTTTCTGCTGATGGGAGGAAAGGTAGGCGTGGTACCCTTCTTTAAGCGCGTCAAATATAGAGGGGCTATACACAACTTCCTTGCACATGCTTTGAATATCTGCGATGAAACAATATTTCCAAACATCTTCGCTTTACTGAAAATATGACGTAAGTTGCTTGTCACTTCATTCGAGGGTGAGCGAAGTTTCAGTGAGGTAAGGTACGTCACTTATACACATATTTATGTGCATCAATGGAAAGGAAGATCTCCCGAATTTGCACTAATGACTGTCCATTGCGATGATCCGATAGATCTCGATTAGGTCGTTGATAACTTTGCACAATAGAACCCAGAAAATTAAAATTGGATTCAGAATTATTCTATTGTAACACCGTATTAATATTTATTTATATTGATGATGTTGTATTTCAGAGACAAAATATCAATCTCAGACAAAAAAACACATCCCTGAAATCCGTGCCAGATGCACTCGCTATATAACTATTTGCAATGCGCATGCAAATTTGACGCCTCATTAAAGTAGGGAATAGTTAGCAGCGTAATCCTGTTTTCGTTTGTTTAAAATACAAATTTTATTTAGGAACATGTCATGCATTTTTCTGCTTTTGTTTTTGGCATGCATATTTTAATTTATTTTGGTGTGATTTAGCGATTTTCTTTCATCCTTTTATGCTTCTTATGAAGAAAATAATATGAGAAGAAAAGTTGGCAATTTAAAAACATTTCGTTTTACATTTTGTTGCCTTTTGCTGCGTTAAATACATTAATAGGAATGACAAGTGTGAGCTTACGTGAAGGACACGAACATTGATATTATTACTAGCTATATAAATTGCACGGATTACTCTATGAAAAGGAAGGACTGTGTCAGATTTTTTTTACGGATCGTGACACAAGTATTCTACCGCGTGGAGATTTTAAAAAGTAGGTGTATGCATGTGTTTGCAGAATTCGAATAATTGCGGGGGGGGGGGGGCACTGATATTATTATAGTAACTAGCAATAAGACCCGAGTGCAAAATGACCCAATCATTTCTTCTAAGATGACCAAAAAAATATATATCTAATCTTTTTACAAACATTTTTCATCAACAAAACATAAATTTATAGCGAACTAATCTTTATACTCCTTGAAAGAAACATTCCCTCCTCGTTCCCTTCACATTTATTCATTGATTATTTCGTATATTTTACTGCTAAGCAATTTACGACAAATGTTATGAAATAAAATACATACTATTATGCATATAATATAAAAGTAACAAAGATATAGCTTGCTTAATACGTTAAAAAGCTAGTTGTTTTCAAGGAGTGTTGATTGTTAAATTAATGAGTAGTAAGGGCATTAAGAAAACTGTAAATATTAAAAATGCTATAAAGATAATCGTGAAATATGTGTCATTAATCATTAAATCATCATAACTTAATCCGAAAATTTCAATAAAAAGAAATGTATTAAAGTAAGTAAACTGCGGTATCTATTTACAAAAGAAGATTTACGTCCTGGATATGACGTTAAACTATCTGGAGATCAAGACTCCCTATCTTCTCGTTCTCAAAAACACAATTTAAACATATACGATAGCCTCTTACCACATCGTTTGTCGCGCGGGTGACAAAGAAACGCGTCTCTCAGTGGACAACCAGGCTGAGGTCGAAAAATATGCTACCGGCTGTGACAGGTTGTCCCTGTCCTCTGGAAAGTTACAAGAGACAAATGATCTTCATTGTCATCTCTCAAACATTGTAAAATCTAATAAAAGTCAAAACGACAAACACCGCCAAAAACACCTACTGTTTTTGGTAATATTAATATTGCAACAATAATTATTCGGACACTCATGTGCGATTTAATTCAGCTGACACAGTACAGTCTGCTCAAAAACTAGGCATTGATATATTAGCATTACAAGAGGTACGTCGTACTGGTAGTGGCAATATTGAATTTAATACCTTTGTAGCTGCCCGTAAGGGTGGAAATTTATCTGGTATGGTCACAAATCGAAGTCTGAGTGTGGCGTAGCATTTTTCTTTGCCCCTCATGTAAAAGTAGTTGATTTGCGTTTACATATGCCGGGGCGTTTAATATCACTTCGTATATTGATTCATAATATACGCCTTTCTATAACTAATGTATACTCACCAACTAATGTCGCTAGCGAGAATGCAAAGGTCTGTTTTTACAGAGAACTGCAAAAAGCCAGAAATGTCAACACACCCCAAATTTAAGAGTATTGTTTTATATTAGGAGATTTTAATGCCATTATTGGTATAAAGTTCAAAATTACATTGTTCTTGGGATAATATTCTAGGATCTAACAACTCTAATTATGTTAATACAATAAATGAGAACGGAGAGCTTTATCTAAAATTTTGCTTCGAAAACCAACTAAAAATTACTAATAGTATTTTTCGTACAAAAAGGATCCACCCAGAAACTTGGCTACATCAAAGAGGATCCACCCAGAAACTTGGCTACATCAAAGAGGATCCACCCAGAAACTTGGCTACATCAAAGAGGATCCACCCAGAAACTTGGCTACATCAAAGAGGATCCACCCAGAAACTTGGCTACATCAAAGAGGATCCACTCAGAAACTTGGCTACAAGTTGCAACTGGTAAATGGAAACGTATAGATTATATTATAACAATAGGTTTTGCATCAAAATTTACAAATTCTTGCTGCATCTTTAGAGGTTCCTGCAAACTCTTTGATACAGACCACTTTCTACTTGCTATTGTAATACAATTTCCTCAAAATAATAAGAGTTTATATATAAAACAAAAACCTGCAAACTACCAAAGCCTAAAATTGACATAACAGCTATTCATGGTAGTGATAATCTAATAGCTAACTATACTAGAGAACTTGATCAGGCCATAGATCCTGTATCATTACCTGGTAATGTTGATGATTTAGCAGATTCCATTGTTTAGTCAATTAAAACCAGCGTAAATATAACATGCCCATCCAAACCAGCTACAACTATCAAATTTGCCCAAATAAGGTTAGGGGTGAAAATATTCAAATTCTGGTACTTTGTCTGAAATCAGCATCATTTAATTAGTAAACCTACCAGTTTTCAAAGCCAACGAACTATTTTAAACTTTGTGCCCAAATTTGCCCAAATAAGGTATCAGGGGTAAAAATATCCAAATTCTAGTACTTGGTATGAAATCAGCATCATTTAATTAGTAAACCTACCAATTTTCAAAGCCAACGTACTATTTTAAACTTTGGGCCCAAATTAGGTATTAGAGGTAAAAATATCCAAATTCTGGTATTTGATCTGAAATCAGCATTATTTAGCTAGTATACCTACCAATTTTCAAAGCAAACGCAATATTTTAAACTTCATTATCTGAGTTGTTTGTAATGTCAAGTACATATAGTGGCATTTTTGAAAAAATATGATACTTTTTTTCGTTGCGACATATAGTGGTGGTACAAAAGTTACGACAACGTGTCGTGAGTGATAATAGTCTGCAAGCGAAAGTATTGTGTTTTGAACATGATGGATTAATAAATTCATAGGTATCCGGTTTTTATAGGTGATGCAGAAGAGTCCTCTTGCGGCTTGGATCCCTTGCACTTCCAATTCTCTGAATCTGGTTAGAAAGAATGCAACAGATTGCTGCCTGAACCCAGTTAAATCTTTCGATTTTCTTGAAAGGTTTAGTTAGTGTAATTGGTTAATAGTCAATCCAGGCATACAGTAGAATACACTTAAATTTAGAATGCATAAATTGTAACCTTCAGTTTTTATCTCAATGTAATTATTAACCTTCTAGCTTTATGACTTTTTTATGATTTCTACACATCGGCATCAAGTTTTGACAGATGCCTTGAAAGCAGCTGATGTGTCGCTGACTGTCAAACGTATCACAACAACTCCCTGGTCTTGTAGAGCAGATGCTACAAAGGCACTAAAAAGGGTTTACTTACAGATCCAAAATGCATTGGAACAAATATGCAATGACTTTTTTAATTTATTAAGCGAATATTTCCACAGGATATACATGTCAGTATAAAAAACTGTTATAAATATATCTAAATGTTAGTAACAATTTAAAATATGTTATATCTATTATAAATGAAATGTTATATAAACAATTTTGAATGCAATAAAACGCGTATGAAAGCAAATAGGATGAAAGTTAGAAGGAAAGAAAAATGTTGTGAAAAAGATAAAAACAAAAACTGATATTTAACACAATAAAGGTCACTGTAGCTTAGTGGTTAGTGCATTCAACCCACAAAATCAAACGGTGCTGGTTCGAAACCCAGCTCGGACATATTCTGATTTCTGAGTTACAGTTGAGTTATTGAGCGGAACTCATTGCGTAATGCAAGCCTAGCTCAAATGGTGGGTTGTCTGGTGAAGCGACTTCGTAGGTGCAAATGGGTGCCCTAAGTACGCCAGGATCTAAACCTTGGGATAAGAAGAGCCACTGTTACATGTGGAGAGTCCCGTAAAAACTCCATTGTTGTTATTATTATTATTAAATCCTATAAAATAATTCACGAGAAATGAAGTTTCAACTTATTTTTAAAACAATTAAAATCCTTTTCCTCCCTTATATGAAATGGTAGCTCATTATAAAGTTTGCTCCCCATAAAATAAAATGATCTTTTTGCAAATTCTAATTTGACTTTTGGAATTTGCAATTGGATGTTGTTGTTACGAGTATTTTTGCTGTGGTTTCTCAATATGAAGTAGTTTTTAAAATAACTGCATACATGATTATCGATACATTTGCGCACAAGTGAACAAGCAAGGTTCGTTATTGATGGTATTTTAAGGTTCTTGCCTTTTATAATGTTGATTGCACGTGTATGGAGAGAAGTCAAGCGTTTTCGCTAATTAGTAGATTTGTAGTGGTGTTGAAAGTTATCAACGGAATGATCATCTTTTCATAAACTTCTTTTGCTGCATGGGAGTTAAGATTACATCTTAGATTGTGTAGTAAACGTAATCTCGATGAAGCCCTCTTGTATGTGTCATTGAAATTATCATTTAAAGAAAGAGTTGGATCAACGGTTGTGCCAAGGTACTTGTATCGAGTAGCTGGAAGAATCTTTTAATTTTTATTTATTTAATCATTTCGCCAAAACAACAAAAGTTACAATGGAAACTTATCCAAATATATACATATGCAACAAATATATACATATTTATTTAATGTTCTTTGAATGTATGTCAATGTAAGTCGGCAGGAAACTCAAAGAAAACTTTAAGAAGTTTTATCATAGAGTACTTTATTTCAAGTTATGCAAAGATTTACGAAAATTATATATGTGTATGTACGTACTACAACAATTTCAAAAGTATAAACACAAATATTATTTACATTTTCTGATATAATCTCAGCGTTGTATGATATATAACAGTAAAAAAGAAAAAAAAAGAAAAGGAGAATGAGAAAAACAACAAAAAGTTAAAAAAGTTCTTGTTAATTATCGAGACTTTATAGTCTTCTTAAATTGCAAAAGGGTAGTAATTTCCCTCACTTTTAAAGAAATAAAATTATTCCATAGAAAGGGGGCTCTGTATGAAAAAGAAAATAAGCCAAGTTTACTCTTCATTAGACTTGTACTATATAACAAGCTTTTTGATGAGCGCAAGTTGTAATGGAAATCCCGTAAGTTACATTTTTTTGTAAAAACTTCTGGCACCAAACCTTTACTTAGTTTGAAGACAAATATTAAATTATGGTAAATATTGAGTTGAAAGATATTTAAAGCATTAAGTTGACTTAGTAATGATTTGGCATGCGCAAACCTTTCACAATTAAAAATTATTTTCGATGCTCGTTTTTGCTGACGATACAAATACGTTAATTTTAATTTATGCGTGCTTGCCGATGCAATATTTGCATAACTTAAATGACTATAAACAAAAGAAAAATAATTGTTTTAATTGGGTACGGTTTGTTGTCGGTTTGTTCCTTTAAACAACGTTTATCTAAAAAAAACCTAGCTCTATATAAAATCCCTATACTTTTGGCAATTTTATTTTCAATCATGGAAATATGATTTTTCCAAGTTAAGTTTTTATCTAAATATACGCCTAAGAATTTAATTGAAGTTTCTCGACTTATTGCAACAGAGTTTAAAGACAGTAAAGGAAGATCAAGCGGTATTAATTTTATACCAGAAAATCTTTCAAGATTTTATGGTGTGACCATGGTCCAAAATTGGCCTAAGTAGGCCGAGTTTGGCCATTACCTTCCTTGCGTGAAATCCATCGAGGAAGGAACAAGAAGCAAAACAAGTGAAAGAAAAACGAAAATAAAATCAAGATTTATATCCATAAATATCAAACGAATCTCAAATCATGAACGAAAGTGAAACGGAGGAAACTGTGCTTTCTATTAGTGGCGATATTACAGGGGAGAAAGAAAACCCCAGAAAGAGAAAAAGATCAGAAAGTAGTGAAGGAGAAGAAGGGGCAGATGTCGCCCCGAAGAAAGTGTATTTACTACCTAACATTATCTCCAAAAAGGAAGACTGGGAACTTCCACAGGAACTGGCAGACTTCTTTAAAGAACGTTGTCAATCTCATATGAGCGAGAAGGAACTAGAGGAATTTGTTAAGATTTCTGTTCCAAAAAATGTGAATGGGGCCACGAAATTGGACCCCTTCATGAGGGCCCTTTTAGACAAAAAAGGGCACCACAAGAGCATTAGTGTTGATGAAGAGATGGAGAAACTTCATGACAAACTATATTAGGCCGCAGGACCACTATGCAAAGTGTGGGCTGGCATCCAAAGATATACCCAAGAAGAAGACGAGGAAGGTCCAGACCCGGGGGAAATCTTGCAAGATTTGAACGAAGTAGTTGTCCTTCTGGGACAAGCTATCAACAAAGTGGCATATGAGAGACGACTCTCAGTACTTGCTCCGCTAAACGACATGAAGAAAGCCAAACGTCAGATAAAGGACAATATTGAGACCATAAACAAAGAGGAACACCTTTTGTTTGGAGAGGATTTCCAAAAACAGATCAAGGCGGTTTCCAAAGCTCAAGAGTCAGCTGAGAGGCTATTGGTGCGACCAAATAGCCACAACAATAACAACAACAAACCAAAATGGAAGAGACCTACCCAAAATAATTACCGGCCCTTTCCAATGGGCTCCTCCAACAATAACAACTACGACAGACCAGCCGGAGGAGCATCTTTCCCAAAGAGTCGTGGTGGGGGACAGTTTTGGAAAAAAGGTAAGAAAATATCCATTGTTTGTTCAAATAAGGAAACAAGAGGACAATCCAATTCCAAGGAAACTCCAAGCCCTAAAATTTGTACACCCAAATCTAAGGGACATGTTTTACAAAGTAAATATAGAAAACTCTTCAAGGGCAGGAAAGCTAAAGGACTTTTATCAAAATTGGAGAATACTAACTTCAGACCAGGCAATCCTAGAAATTGTGCAGGGCTGGAAATTGCCAATAAGGGGCAGACCTCATCAAGTGAGGGAGCCAAGGGAAATAAAAATGTCCAGACTAGAACAGCTAGTAGTAGACAAGGAAGTCCAGGAAATGATAAGAAAAGGAGCCTTAAGAGAGATTCAACCTGTGGCAGGACAGTTTCTTTCGACAATATTTGTAAGACCCAAAAAGGGAGAGAACAAATTTCGTCCAATAATAAACTTAAAACATTTAAACCGTCACATGCCATATATCCACTTCAAGATGGAGGGTATGAAAAATGTATCAGACCTTTTAAATCAAGGGGATTACATGATCAAGATAGATCTGAAAGAGGCTTATTGGCATGTTCCAATCCATCCATCTTCCCAAAAGTACCTAAGATTTCGTTGGAGAGGGAAACTATACGAAATGTTAGTGTTAGCCTTTGGGGTGGGGCCAGGACCAAGGATATTTACAAAACTGATGAAGGTTCCATTGACAGTCCTAAGGAGACTGATGATCACAGTCATTGCCTACCTAGACGACCTGTTGATTATAGCCAGAACCAAGGAGGAGGCAATACAATCCAGAGACACTGTAATATATCTACTGACTCATCTGGGTTTCTCAATAAATTGGGAAAAGTCAGTAATGCATCCAACCCAAGAGATGGAGTTCTTAGGGATGATGCTGAACAGTTCAGCAATGAAAATTTGGCTACCAGCAGAAAAGTCAGAGAAACTTGTGAACCTTTGTCAGGGCACTCTACAGGAAAAGAAATTGACCTTAAGATCTTTAGCCAGTCTGATAGGAAAACTTTATTCCACACTCCCAGCAATTTCAATAGCCCCACTCCAAATAAGATCATTGCAACAGGACCTCATAAAAGCTTAACAAAATCAGGTGAGCTATGGACAGGAGATTTCTCTGTCTCCAGTTGCAACAGAGGAGATAATGTGGTGGATAAACAACATCAAGCTCTCAAAGGGTTGCCCAATAAGATTGGGGAATCCAGATATGGTAATATACTCCGATGCATCATCCAGTCAGGGCTGGGGGGCATCACCAGAGAGAGGGATATCAACAGGGGGAGCTTGGACAAAACAGGAAAAACAGTCATACTACATAAACGAACTGGAACTCCTGGCAGCCGAATTAGCGATCAAAACGTTTGTAAAAAATCAGAAATTCAAAGTGATACATCTGTACATGGACAACATGACAGCTCTGTATTACCTAATTCGAAAGGGGGGATCAAGAGTCTAACATTAACAGTAATAGCCAAACGTATTTGGGAATATCTCCAGAAAAGGGGGATCATGATAACAGCATCGTGGATTCCCTCCCAAGAGAACGAACGAGCAGATTGGAGATCTCGACAAAAACCCAATTCGAGCAAGTGGGAATTGTCAAACCAAGCGTTTTATCAACTGACTCAACTTTGGGGGACACCAAAAATCGATTGCTTTGCCTCACGAGCAATGAAGAAATTACCCCCAATACATGTCTCTAAACCCAGACCTGGTTTGCATAGCAACAAATGCTTTGTGCCAAGAGTGGAGGGATTTCCCCTATCTTTTCCCTCCATTTTGTCTGATAGGGAAAGTGTTAAAACTAATACAATCAAAAACAACACAAAGGGCGATTTTGATAGCCCCACTGTGGCCAGGCCAACCATGGTTTCCCACACTTCTACACATGTGCATTGCAAATCCTATTCTTCTGCCACAATGTCTAAACCTCTTAAAAAATTATCAGGGGGAAACTCATCCATTAATAATAAACAAATCACTAAGTCTAGCGGCATTTCTTGTATCAGGCAACAGCATCAGGAGAAAGGAATATCATCAGGAGCTTCTGAGATCATGCTTAGTGCAAGACGAGACAGTACGACAAAGGCTTACACAACGCCTTGGAATAAGTGGGTTTTGTGGTGTAATCAACAACAGGTGGATCCCATTAATTCCCCTGTCAAACATGTTTTAGATTTCCTAACAGAATTGTACCACAAAGGCCTAAAATATAGGACTATTAATGTGTACAGATCTGCAATCTCAGCCTATCACGTTCCTGTTGAGAACACGCCCATAGGTCAGGTAGACGAGGTTTGCACACTATTATCAGGAATAGATAATCTCCGTCCTCCAACACCTAGATATACAGTAATCTGGAAGGTAGATACAGTGACTAAATTTCTAAAACAATTAGTCCCTGAGGAAAAATTATCAGACAAAGATCTTACATTGAAAACTGTTATGTTACTAGCACTCACATCTATAAAAAAGTGTTCAGAGTTGAACATGTTAGATACAAAATATATGGCATTGGGAGAAAACAAGGTCATATTCCAACTGGCAAGTAAGCCCAAAAATTTCAAAAAACAAGGGAGAAAATCAGACCCAATCATTTTTCTAGCTTCAGGCGAAAGCTTATGTCCAGTATCTACAATCAAGGCTTACAAAGAGAGAACAAAACATTGGCGAGAAATAAACAAAACGTCAAAATTCTTTCTTAGTTTTATCAACCCTCACAAACAAGTTACAACAAGTACCATCGGCAGGTGGCTTAAGACTGTATTACATACAACAGGGATAGACGTTTCAAGGTTTACAGCTCATTCTGTAAGATCGGCTTCGTCTTCTAAAGCACATACAATGGGGGCCTCAATTAAGGAAATTATAGCCTGTGGCAATTGGAACAATAGTTCAACATGGCAAAAATTTTATAATAAGCCAATTTCATCTGAGTCTGTGACAGTTCAGAAAATTATGCTGGAATAAGTTAAAGCTTTGAACAAGGAAGGTAATGGCCAAACTCGGCCTACTTAGGCCAATTTTGGACCATGGTCACACCATAAAATCTTGAAAGATTTTCTGGTATAAAATTCGAGAATTTTATAAGCGCGGCGCAAAGCGCCTTAAAAAATTCTCGAATTTTTTTCTACGAAACGGATGGAACAAAGTATATTTAGTTTTTTTGTATTGACTGATAATTTATAACCAGAGAACCATTGGTTTAAATATGATAATTCATTATTCATTATCCGGAATAACTGATCTAAATTTTTATGGGAGTTAAATATATTTGTATCATCAGCAAATAATATTGTAGAGAGCTTCGGACAAACAGAGGCTAAGTCGTTAATGTATAATAAGAATAGGAGAGGACCCAGTATTGAACCCTAAGGAACTCCTATAGTTATATTAAGCAGGGTTGTTTGTTTGTGATTGTAGCTTATGAATTGTTTTCTGTTTAAAATGCTTTAGAAAAATCTATAAATACACCTAAAACAAATTCATTATTTTCAAATTTCTCTGTGATTTCATCAACAATATCTATGATCGCGTGGTCAGTTGAGTGATTTTTTTGAAATCCATATTGTCTCTGGTACAGTAACTTATTCTCAGATATATATATATATAGTCGGTTATATAAAATGCGCTCAAATAATTTAGAGAAAATCGGTAAGATTGATATTGGTCTATAATTATTGACTAAAGAACCATCATCTGATTTAGATAAAGGGATGATTTTTGCTATTTTCATTTTATTTGGAAATATTCCTGAGGTAAGTGATTGATTAAAAATATGTTTTAATGGATTACAAATTTCAGGAAGGGCAATCTTTACGATATTTGGTGTTATTTCGTCATAACCAGGAGATTTATTAATATCTATTTGATTAACAACATCATTTAATTCATTAGTAGTAATTTCAATGTTAGTCATGGAACAAGTCGAGGTATTTAAATAATCCGAAAAGTGTTTGTCTCTTTCGTGAAGCAAATGTAAGTTCAGTTCTGTTGGATAGTTTTTGAGTCTTTTGGCAGTACCAAATATTATTGATTTTGTTTTACTTTTCTTCATGTTCGCAACTAATTCATTTTCTTCAAGAAATTTTGAAATATTATCAATGTCCTGGTTCAACTTGTCTTCAATAATATCAAAATCTTCATTTGAGAAATAAATTACAGTGTCATCTGCAAACATAATAACTTCTGAATGTCTCAAATAACTTACAAAATTGTTGAAGTATAGCAGGAAAAGTAAGGGTCCAAAGATCGAACCTTGAGGAACGCCACAGGTTATTGGCATGTAACTTGATGAAACGTTATCGTATACTACTAATTGAGATCGGTTGAAAAGGTAATCTGTCATCCACTGAAGTTCAGCGTTTTGTATACCGTAAGATGGCAATTTACTAAGCAGTCGACTATGGCTCAGCGTATCAAATGCCTTGGACAAGTCCAGAAATACAGTGCCGACTAATCTGTCCTTATCTACCTCTTTTCGAATGTTGTCAAGAAATAATGTGCTGCTAGCTCTGTTGATCGACCTTTACGGTAACCGAATTGTCTGTTAGTGAGTAAAATGTTTTTTCTAAATAGTGCGACAACTCTTCGTGAACGACTTTCTCCATTATTTTTGATACAACTGGTAGTATCGAAATCGGACGGTAGTTATCGACTTTGGAAGGTGAACCGGATTTGTGCAGAGGGGTAACTCTAGCAACTTTCCACTCAGTAAGTACAGTTGAGGTTCTTAACGAAGTGTTAATTATGTGACATAATGGTGATGCTATAATGGATGCACAGTCTTTTAAGAGTTTTGCTGGAAGATCATCGTTGCCCGTAGCTTTATTTATTTTGATTTTTTTAAGTTTGTTTTCGATCATCGGAGTATGAGCAGGTCTTATTTCCAGGCTAGATTGGAGGGCAGGAGGTCATCAGCCACTTGACAGTCTCGTCGTCCAGGATCTTCAGGCCATGCACACCATTTGGAGGCCGGTAGGTTGGGCAGTGGTGGATGACATGGTCTGCGTTCTGTTTTGTGGCGCCACACTCGCATTCTGATGAGGGAGCCAGGCCCCACTTGTGCATATCTGAACGAAAACGGCCGACGCCAGTTCGCAGGCGGTTGAGCCTGACCCACGCAAGCCTTGCGAGGGACATCCCCGGTGGGTGGGGATCAGCGTCGGGTATGAAGTCACCGAGCGTGGAGGTGTGGTTTTGCCACTCCGTGTTCCACATGTGGCTCGTACAACTTTTCTTAAGAATTTTAAATTAACATTAGGTCCATCCATGGAAACTTGGACCAACTTTGAAAGATCAACACCACTGAGACCCTGATTAAAGTGTTCAAATATATCAATATTTGTAGAGTGTCCAAAAAATATGGAGTCCCAGTATCGATCTTCAACAATATTTTTACACTCATTCCAGTATCTAACCATCAAATCCATTTCACAGTCTTGTGTAAATTCATTAAGCGACTTATCAAATAACACAGATACAAAATTAGAACGATTAATGTTCTCTTTTAAAATATCCTTAAAGTGTGGTGCAAGACCATGGTTTGTGTTCTATGTAATTTTATTAGGCTGAAGCTGCATTCTTTTAGCTATTTTACTATCGGGGAACATCGTTGTAAACAGTCTAACAGTTCCATCACATGAATTGTCACTGTGTCCACTAACAACATGCTTCAAAGTCCACCTGATTTTAGCAATAAGAACTTCATTGGTTTTGAATGTTCTGGTTATAGTGTCCTGAGAAATTCCAGAGCTAGTTACATCCACTGTGGTTGTTTTTGAACCAGACGATTTACCTTCTTATGGTGAAGAATCAGTAACTGCAGCTTTCGTTTTTGGTAGTAAAATGGAAGAAGTTGGAAATCAAAATTATGTCAAATTTTCCTGACATCAACCCAATTCCCTGACATTGCTGAAAAGTATACTTTCTTCCCTGACGCTACGAACCCTGTAACTAGTAACTATTGCATTTTTTCATTTTGATATTAGTTCAATACTTGCATTCGTTCATATTGAAACATTAGGTTGACGATAAACGCCTGGTCAGTGAAATTTAAAATGTTAAAAGCAAGTATATACAATTGATATCATAATGATAACGTGCTTAATTTGCGGTAATGTATTTGATAATTTGCAGATCTGGTATGCATACACGCTTTTTTTTATAAGCATAGACTTGATTCGGCCAGGGTCAAGTATTCTTAACTTTTAACTCCAAACCAGGCTGAAATATTCTTAACATATTCCTATTTATTCTACTTAAAATAGGTTTTATTCTTATTTTTTGTTTCATAAAAATTTCTTAAAATAAAGTTTTTTCTTCTACACTGTGCGTACATGTTTTGATCGCGTATGTATTGACAAAAAATATCAGTTATTGCTGTCGGATGTACACTGTAGTTGTAAAACAAATTGCAATGGATGCATCGTATAAATTTCCGTGGAAAGAACTGTTTTATTTAAAAATACTTATTAAAAATACCATTATTAAATATCATAAATCCTAAATAAATACTAGATAAAAAATATTATGTAGAGTTAAAACTTCTTCTTCTTCATTTTTATATCAGGCAATTGTAGATCGTTGTTCCCAAATGCCATACTAAAGTTGGTCGTTTTGATGTTGAAAAGTTTTTTTGTGGACGTAGGTATATATAAGCTTTGCTCGCTCTTGAAAAGCATGCCATTTGAACGCGTAAATAATTGGACTGATCAAGTTACCAATCAAACTAAAAATAAGAATATAGTCCAGCACTTTCAGTCTCTCAAACTCGTTTTCAGTTCCTTTTCTGTAATATATTGTTATTGTTAGTAACCAATAGACAGAATAAGGAAACCATGTCAAAACAAATATGGCTACCAGTAAACATAAAATTGTAATGACTTGTTTTCGATTTTCTAATGCAGGGTTGTTCGACAACACATCAGTTTGTTTATATAATTTAACGTAACTTATAATACACGTTGTTGTCATGGTAAACAATGGTAGCAACAAACCAATGGAATACAAAACAATCATGTAAATTGCACCAAATGGGTCTTTCCAAATCCATTTTCGAACGCATACGTGGCTCTCGCCATGTAATTCGTAAGATAATAAATAAGGGATAAAAGCTATACACCCAAACAACCATATGGAAACAAATACTTTATCCATGGTCTTTTGATTCATTTGGCTCGAAAACGGTCGATAAATAGCAAAACATCGAGTCAATGAAATGAAAGCTAATAAGATACACGACGCTAATGAAAACACCAACATGGTCCCGTGCCCGTCGGTAATTCCACATAAAACACTTTCAGTGTATTTATTATATTTGTTGGAAAATGAACTTGCTTCAACTGCTAAATGTGGTAGTACGCCAATGTATTGACCAATGTTCAGAAGTGATATTTGTAGTAAGCACGTGGCAAAACGTTCCCTGACTTTCGTTTTCCAATATATAAAAACAATGTAGAAATTGACAAGTAAACCTAAGGTTATGAGCACGATAAATGACGCAATGATGAAGCTACTCTTTTGGAATCCATCATTGTAAGATGAGTTGTTCATGTTTTATACCTAAAACAAATTACAAGCTAAAATTCAGGTGACATTTTTGCTCCACTCTCTCGTTAGTTTAGTGGGCGTGTTCTGGTACAATATGATGCATCGCTTGATATATAATTGCAAGAAGTCGTTATACAAATGTAGAAATACATGAAACTCAACATCACGTAAAAACTCTCCTTGTGTGCGAATACAATTACTCAAACAGTAATAATTCAATCTGTATTTCAATCAGAAATGTTTTAACTGTACCCTCACCTTACTTAATTACTAAAACACCAAATCATTGAGATAGATATGAAAAAGATTGGTTTGGCACACACTACCAGATACAACTATCCCTCTATTTTGTAGAGATCTTCTTTAAAAGACATACCAACCCATCAAAGCAAGAAACATCCATAAAAATAAGACACGTTAAAAAACATTTTAAATGAACCTATCTACTATATATAAAATGGATTCAAGATTAACAGGATTCTAATTCCTTATCTGTTGTATGCCATTAGATTGGATCTAATGGCATGACAACAGAAAAATCCTCCTGTAAAACATCATTTGCAAACAAAACCTCCTGTAAAACATCATTTGCAAACAAAAGACAACAATACACAAAAAAAAAGGTATCAGAAATAAACGCTCACAATACTATGAAATCTTAAGGAAGGAACATTTTTGAAAGCAGCCTTAACAAGTTTATATATTATCACAAAACGTATTATGTGAAACTCAAAAATGACAAAAAACAAAGAAAAATTAAAGAATGCTAGGATGCGTTCTCAAATAAATAAATATATATATATCTTATTAAATTTAAGAATATCACAAGTCAAGGTGTAAAAAGAAGAAAGGGAAAAATATAGCAACTAAAAAATAGAGAGAAAAACAACAAGCCTGGAACACATGCACACAAAATATCATGTTAAATATATAGACATAATTACGGGGGATAAGTTATGTAGCAGCGTTAACATATTCAACTAAATTTGTGGTAGATTTGCCAGGAAAAAGGTTTTTATGTATAACCAATAAGTTGGATAATCTTTGATTTAAATTTGTAATTTAAATTAGAGATATGGGTAGATATTCCATTTCAGGACTTTACTATATAAATTTAGAATGAACAATGTTTACAATTAGCTATAGCTACATACAAAACATAACATACATAACATATATAGCTAAGCTCAGAAACAAAAATTTAATAATTTCTTACATTACAATATTTTTTGAGTCTGAAGTTCTTTTGCTTGAAAGTTTATTTAATTTACGAGTTTTTACTAACGAAGCTCAAATTGAGTTTCAACTGTGTCGTGAATCAATAGAGTCTCGAAAATAGGCGTTCGGATTAATGGTCGAAAGCGGAAAATGCTATTGGCCATAAGCGATTGCGCCTACGTCATAACGCGCTACACGTGACTAAACATTAAAATATAGACACTAAAATACAAGTCTTGGGATAAGGGAGATAATATTTATTATTTTTCCAATTTAAGTTTTATAATAACAAAATATAATATTATATTATATTAAATATAAAAATTTGACGATAAAATGCCGCTAAACCTGTACTGTAATAAGTCACTTTAAAGACTTTTTAAGTTTCCGCCGGTTTAAATTTACGTAAATCAGGCTAGCTAGTACTCTCCCCTTCAGGGGAGGGCAAATCTCCGATTTTGGAAAAAAATCTCCTCAATTTCAATTAATTATATTCATTATGACCCTCCCAATCAATAATGTTTTCTTCAAAAGTCACTCTCTAACAATTGACACCACAAACTATGGAAATTGAACACAATTATGAAAAGGATAAATCAATCTTTTAACACAACTGAAAATTATTGATAATAAGTTTGTCTGTCAGTCTATTCAAAAAGTTCTGATACGTTTCCGTCTCAAAAACATTAACAAATCTTAATAAAACGTTCGACTTGATTCCAGACATTCGATCAAATTCTCTTGAAGCCCTACGCACATGGAACAAAGTTTAACTCACCTTATATTACCTCCACCTCTCCCAACTATTGCCTACCCTCCCAATCTACGGTAATATAAAGATTTCTCTACCCCTCCCAACTATTTTAACTCTCCCAGTCTATGAGGTTTTGCCTTTGTCTCCACCTACCCCAGCTATTCTACACTCCCTACAATTAGGCAGGGGAGAGTATATAATTTAACCAAAATTTATGATATTTCGTACACCAAGTTGTTAAATCTTAGAAGTTATTTTCAAAATTAAGGAAAACTGAACTATACCGTAAACTATTACCGTACACAAATATCTCCTTCTACAGTTAACTCTTACATCCAAAAAATTCAGAAAGATTCCATAATCACAGTTCCTGAGAAAAACCAGGGGTATTTTTTATTATTATTGAGCCATGTAATGTTTTAATTTTTGGTGGTTTTAAAAAAAACCGTTTTAGAGTGTCTGAAAATCAGACTTGTGGCTTTAAAAAAAACATGAATCCATCCAGCACTGCGTTTCATCATCTGGAGGCTCAGACACAACTTATGTCTCGATTTTAGAACTTGATGAAGGTTGATGAACTTCAATTTCAATGGTTGCGTTAAATACTTTTTCTTGTTTTCAGCACCAATGTCAATGCGACTTGATAACCTTTTCTTTGGCTTTGGAAGTTGAGCGAAAGATGAAGATTTATATTTCTTTGCCAATGGTGGCTTCTGATGAAGCATCAAACCGTGATCAATAGGGCAGTTTTCTTCTGCTACCTTAATGTGTTCTCTCATTTGTTCATTGAGGACATCAAACACGTCTTCGTTGTCAATTAGAAAAGACATGGAGTGGAGCTGCTTTAAATGTTTAAATGATCAGTTATGTCTAGAAAGAAACAAATAAATTACTAACAAGTATTACAAACATGATACAAAAAACAACAACACAAACTAAATCTAATCACATCTTAACTTAACCTCAAAATATTTTTAAATTAAAACCACAAACTAAATTTTAAAAACATAAACATTATTCAATAACGAACATGTATGTTCAAGTGCAAAATGAGCGTAAATAATGTTAAGTTTAAATATATATATATACCTTTCTTTTGTAGAACACCATTTTTACTAATAAACCTTATAACCTATCTATTACCTATCTATCTATTATATGTTTAAGTTTTGTTTATAGCGCGCAGCAACTAAAAGGTTGCAAGATAAAATCATACTTCAAAAGAAGAACAGCGATATTGAATATATTCGGTCGCCGTTGTTTTTTACGAATGTTATCGCTTTCATATTTGTTCTACATGCACGCGAATTATTTTCATGATAGAAGGTCAATGTAATAATAAGAATGAAGAATTTGACGAGAGTAGCTTATGCTTCCTAAAAGGGTCCCAGTGTTAGAGTGAAACACCATCCCATCTTAAAGGATTCTTTATGAGAAAATTATGCATGCTACCACTCAAAAGTAACTAATAACATAAACAGTAGTGTGCGGTTGTAGACATACGGCTGAAAGAACATTATAAAAGAGATTTTAGCAAATTTACGCTTTTTTAATTTTTAGAAATTGCTGCCGACAGAAGACATTACGGTCTGCCGTCATCTTTTATGTATCTTACGCCAATTTACAGAGCTGTATATATGCTTATTATAGTTCTACTGAGAAGAAATTAGGGATGTAAAATCCCAACTGTAAGTGCAGTGAGAATCTCAGACCCCGGGATATAATCTTTAATTAAATGCTTAAGCTGGAAAATATCAAGACTCCTACATCTAGCTAGAGGAAACCTCTAAATCTGTATGATTAAAAGATTGTTTGCTATATTTTTTGTTCTCGCCTCACATGCCCCATCATGAAATTATATTTTGCCGGTATTACGAGATGACGTAATCTTTCTTCCTCCTTTTGAAGTATGATTTTATCTTGCAACCCAACTTAAAATCGTGTAAAAACTAAATTCTAAATAACGGAGATAGTGTTTGGTCACGTGTCTTATGACGTAGGGCGCAATCGCTTATGTCCAATAGCATTTTCCGCCGAAAGCGGGCCAAGATATTTAATTTGACACAACAAAAATAAGGCCGTCATCTTTATTACCGTAACTTAGCATCGTCCATGGTTTCTCTTGCAACGTGTCTATCAATGTCGGAAACCTTTCAATTCTTGAGTACCTTATTGAAAGGCTTCTCAATTACATATACAGTTCTTGTATTAATATCATACCTCCATCAAGTCGACTCGTTATATGTGGGACATCCTAAAACGCTTAGACTCTTATGTGAAGCAGAGCAGTTTTTTGAAAACGTTTTAAGGAGACCGGCGTTGCGCTGGCGAAGGATAAGGTGTTCCTGACAAAAATTATTCATCGATTGGTCTTGAGCGGTGTTTGAAGAGTTTATCGCTGAGTCAATAGCTTACGCGTTGTTTTTTTTCTAAGCATCAGAAATTTTAAACAGAGGCTCGCTGCGGTGATGGAAGGTTATTCTAAAGTAAACAATCGATACATTTTTACTAAGTGTTTATGAAACTGAAAAACTGAAAGGTATAAAACGTCTTAAAGTTGTCGTCTTCGAAACAATTACCATTACTGTGTGTACGTATGTATGTGGAAGAAAGAATAATGAAAAAATGCGAGTCTTTTAATGCTTATAAAGGCGATGCTTATAAAATAACGAGTATATGTTCACAATGCTCTAGCTACCATCCTATTTTATGATGTTTTTTCCACTAGGTTTTGACATTAGCGTTTGAGAGTATTTGTTTCGCCAAACGTCAATCCATCGTACATTGGTCTCCAAACCCACGGAAACGATTCCTCGTGATCATAGTTATCAGAATTAGTTATCTCTGAAACACGGCATAATTTAAACTACCAAATGTAGATGGGCTTAATTATATAAGAGAATTTGTCATCAGAACAACTTTTCATATCGGACTACCTGAATGAAACTAGACAAACTGTCAGATCGTGACAAACTGCCAAAACTGTCGGTGATATGGTCATAATAACGCCCATCGCATCCACCGGGTCCCTAGATTGTAGATAACGGGAATTGGCTTTAAGATATTGAGGTTGTAAATACATTAAATAAGCAGTCCCTTACAAAATCACAGTTCGCCCATTGGCAAGGCGTAGTGCCCGACAGCAACCCGAGGCAGAATTAAGTCTAAGAAATTCACAAAAAGTACAAGATATACAACAAGATCGAAAAAACGATAGTCGCAGTCTGTTCGAGACAGTAAGAGAACTGGAAGGAAAACTAAAAAAGTATTTATCAGATGTTAAAGACTCAAATAGAAAGAACATTTTTCAGATAAACAATAAGGAAGGAACACTTTGCGAATCAACTGAATATCTTCTTTCCGTACGATGACAATGTCACCTTGACAATGCTCAATTTGAAGCAAATATTAACGAAGAAGAAATCAGCATCAGAACTGAAATTCGCATGTCAATTGCCAAAATGCAAGGTAAAATGGCTCCAGGTTTTTATTCTATAACTACTAAATTAATAAAAGCTAGTGGAGATATGATGGCAGATGTTTACGCAAAATATTCAACATGATGTAAAGAAAAAACACCACAAGATTTGCCTCGAATGATTTATCACCGATACATGGAAAAAGGCAACAAATTATCCAGGAAAAGCTGCCGTACCATATCACTGTTGTCCATTCTTTCGCGAAGGGCATTATGGATTTCAACGTGAAAGAGGAACAGTGGATGCGATTTTCATAGTTAGACAGGTTATTGAAAGGCGAAGAAAAAATAGATCCCACTTTCACTTTCATTTTAAAGCTGCTTTCGATTTCGCTGTGTGAAGAAACACAGTTTGGAAAATGTTGAGATGAATTGGTGTTAGTCCAAGGATCATTACCATATTTGAATTTGCGTATAAAAACACACAATTCGCTCTTATGATCATCGAAGGCAATCTTACATAATGGTTTCTGGTAGCTATAGGTGTGAGACAGAGATGTATTCTTTGTCCAATTTTCTTCGACATTTTCCTTGAGTTCGTTATGGATGAGGTTAAAAGCATAAACGAATTTAATCTTCTCCCCGCAATTTCAACAAACATCAGATACGTTGATGGTAGCGACAATTTTTGAAAAATTCAATTTTCAAAATTGAAGGAACATACACAAAATGGGGATTAAAACTGAATGCTAACAAGTGTAAAGTTATAACAACAGAAGTTGAAGCCCGTGTAAAAACAAATCACATAGCTGTTGAAAATGTTGAGTTTCGTTTTCCTTGACTCCAGTTTCCATCATAGATCAGGTGAGGTGAAGAGAAGAGAAAAATAGCCTTGACGTTATCTGCTTATCGCCGTCTAAAGGAGAACGGGAAGAAATGCAGATACCGCTCTTAACTGTTGAACGTAATGCAGTAGATCGTATTCCATGAAAGAAATTTGTTGCAAATAAATGTGCAAAGATCTGATGGATATTATGCAGTTAAGTCAGGTAAGCCTAGACACAAACATATTCAATTTTACCCCTCAATATATAAGCTTCCGAATTTATGCAAGTTATCTAAAAAATTTGGATATAAGATTCACAATCCTTGAGGTAAACAAGATCGTCAGTATAAGTATAATCTGCAATACAAAGACCGCAATACCATTACCTTTATCGAATTTACCGTAACATAGTACATAACAATTACAAATAGTCAGGGAGATATGATAAACCTTCCAGTGCCGTAGGCACCGGGGTGGCGGCCAGGGAGTATGGCAGAGCGCATGGCGGAGAAAATGGGGGTACTCCCAACCATTCCCCGCACAAATTCTCGGCAACTGCATCGCAACAACGTTCCTGCCCTTAGCCCAGAGAAATATTACCGTCGTTCCCTGGCAATACCACTGTTGGATACGTTTATTTCGGAAATGGGCTTTCGGTTCAACAAAATGTCCAGACAGGCATCCAACCTACTATACCTAGTTCCGGCCATCTTTTGCAACGGAAGCTACACTAACCAGTTAGATGATACGATACAATTTTACAACGAGAGACTTCCAAACTGCAAAGTATTCGATCAAGAGATTCGACTATGGAAAGCACGGTACGATGCTCTGGAACCAAATTAGCGCCCATCGACTCTGGCCTCGTCAATCAAATCTTGTGAACAGGAACGTTATCCGAATATTTTTGTGCCCTTTAAAATCGGTTGCACGTTGCCTGTCACATCCTGCGAGTGTGAACGAAGTTTTACCTGCCTGCGATCATCGATGACTACAAGGTGGTTGACTTCTTTGGCAATAATGAACATCGGGATCACATAGTTAATTGCAAAGAGGTCGTTCGACGATTTTTAACAATGCATCCAAGAAGATACCACAGTAGCAACTTAGTTTTTTAGATGAATTCCTTGTAATATTTATATTTTGTTCGCTGTAGAAAACCGCGGGTTTCGTTTGAGAAATTATTAAAAATCTAGCGAATTGTAATTTTACAAAATTTCCTGCAGGGAAAGCCTCAAATTTTTCAAAAATAAACATGTGAAAAATGATGAAATAGATAGCATATATTTGACGAAGATATACTGGGAAGTGCATTTACCTGCTATCTCACCGTCTTTATATTTAAAAAATTTCTCTGCTCGCTCAACCAAGGTGCGCGTCACTGGGAAGAGGGGATGTGAGACCTCGTTTATAAAATTAGGCCCCACCCTTTGAAAATCCTACGGGCCTGACCAACTCTTTAGGTTGCGATGTAGAGATAATATGCAAGTGCAAGCGAATCGACCTAGTTCGGGATGTACATATGGAACACTCGTTGAAGTCATCTGCACGCCAAAACGAGGTAAATTTTTCTATCAGCATCACTTAAATTTAGTTTCAGGACATCCTTATCATTCTTAAGTCAAATCATGGAAACGGTTTACATCGATGACCATAGATAGACTCATGTTGTAGGGTATGTTTGTATGTTTTCAACGTTCTCAGTCATTTACGTATTTGATTTACAGGTAAAGGTGTACGAGTCACTTGTATCCCAACAAAATCTTCCTGATCCAAATGAAAGGGGATGGAAATATGATGAAAGTGATCCATCGTGTCTTTACAATCTCTTGGATGACGATTCCGCAAGCGTCAGCAATTTGCCAAGAACGTATTAGATGCGGCAAAGATAAGGGCTGCAAAGTCGATGCAATTGTAGAAAGGTCTCTTTGAAGTCCACAGCTTTATGTAAATATGGTGGGGACTGTGTGGAGCAATTTGAAAGATAAACATGAAAAATTTGATTGTGAATTAGTGTGTAACTTGAACATTGTTCGCTTTGTAGAAATTAAACATGTGTCTTTGATTTTAGTTGTTTGTTTACATTATTTTATTAAGTTAAAGCTTTATTTAGAAAATCCGGGGGTTAGAAATCAAAAATTTGAATGATTTCTAGGTTAGTAGATGTCAAAATTATGTTAATAAAGAGGCATTTTTACAGTCAAAACTTGAGAGAATTTCAAATTGCGCTAACTCGTTCCGAGTCGACTTTTAGATATTGATCTTTTATTAAAGTTTGCTGTATTTTCCATGGGCTTTTTAATGATATATAACAATGGCTATAGTCATATAGACATAGACATGACTACGAACACAATTCAACTGAATGTTTATGGTTGGAAGTTTTTCCTGGACATACAAAATTGTTTCTCATAGCTTGTTACTACAGACCACCGAATACATCAAAATATTTGTCAAGCGATTTCAATGCGGTATTTAATGATACTTTACAGTTAGTACAAAAGCAGCAGCATAAAGAAGTAATTATCTTGGGTGATTTCAACTCGAACTACTTAAAGAAAGATGATAATAAGAAGTTGAAGACAATTATTGATATTAACAGTTTCGTGCAAATGATTGATCAACCAACTCGTATCACAAAAGAAACTGAGACACTTATTGACATTGCGTTAACAAACAATCCATCGTCAATCTCACGTGTAATCGTTAATTAACTTTCTATTGGGGACCATGAACTTATCGGTAGCATTAGAAAAATGCATAACATCAAATATGAATCAAAAACTGTTCGATCTCGCGATTACAAGAATTACATACCTGAAGATCTAACTGCAGATGTTTGACAGAAGATAGACTGGACTGTTTATATCAATGCGATGACGTATATACTGCTGCAAATATTTTCACAGCAACTTTAAAAAGCATATTCGACCGACATGCCCCGATTCGAACCAAGACCGTCAAAAGAAAGCCCTCGCCGTGGCTCCGAAAAGACATCAAACGACTGATTGATAACAAAAATAGACTTTACAGGAAAGCTAAGAAGACAAAAACAGATACTGACTGGTCATGGTCATGGTCAGCTTTCGTTGTTCCGGAAGAAAACAAACTTTTGACGCAGTCAAGATTTGGTTATCGTCAAAATCGATCTGCAAAACTTGCATCGACTCTACTGTTTGATGACATTCATGGTTGTATTGACGAGGGGAAGTTTGTTGGCGCTGTTTATATCAATCTCACCAAAGCGTTTGACACCGTCGGGCACGGAGTTCTTTTATCCAAGCTCGGTCAATACGGAATTTGGCGGAGTTGAATATGACTGGCTAGCAAACTATCTATTCAACAGAAACCAGATTGTATGCATCGATGGTATCGAATCAACAAGACAATCACTAACATCAGGAGTACCACAAGGGTCCATCCTCGGATCTTTGCTTTTCCTTTTGTTTTTCAATAACTTTCCTGATTCACTCCAAAATTGTCGTTGTATTATGTATGCAGATGACACTGTCGTTTATGTTGATAACGTCAAAAAGGAGAAAGTTGAAGAATTCCTAAATGACCTTCAACAAATTCAAAATAACCTTCAACAAATTGCCAGCTATTTCGATGAAAACGAACTGTTCATCAACTTACGAAAGGGGAAAACGGAAGCAATGATCTTCGGCACTGGAAAGAAACTCTCTAAAATCAACAAACACCTAGATGCCTTCTTTCGTGAGCAACCAATTGAAAATGTTACTGAATATAAATATTTAGGTAACATTGTAGACCAACATCTGAATTTCAACAAAAACTTTGACAAAGTTTACAAGAAGGCAAGTGGTAGACTGAAACTTCTTCAAAAGCTACGTTCTTACCTAACTGAAGAATCCGCGTACAATATATACTCTATGATGATACTACCGCTACTAACATACCGCAGTACTATAAAATTGTGTCACAGTGAGACTCAGAAGAAAATTGAATTCTCTAGAACATAGAGCAACAACTATTACTGGAGTCAAAGTACCGACTGTCCTTATTTCGATCAACAAGGAAGCTTGCTGCTTGGTGAAGAAATGTTTAAGTGATGATGTATGTACAAACTTTAACGACTACTTTGTTGTTAACAACCATCGACAGAACACTCGAAATGGCGGCTTTCCTTTGAAAGTCAGACTCGAGCTCGGGAAAACTACTTTCAAATTTTCTAAACTAACTAAACTAAACTTTATAACGAACTTCCTTTGAAATTAAGAAAGATTGAAAATTATGACATTTTTTATAATGAAATAAAAAAGTTTTTAACATCTTAATTTCTCAAGGTTTTACCTTTGCTAACTTAGCAATTTTTAGCAATTTTTATTTGTATATATTGTATTCAATTTCAGTCATTTATAAATATTTTATATTTTGAACTGAAGTTTTCTACCTGATTAAATATTCAAATAATAAAACTAATAATAATAATCGAGGAACGCATTCTGTCGTGGTTAGTGGTGCTGAAATTACTACTGAAGGAAGAAAAAAAAATATACATGATAGTGATACATGATAGTACAATCGATACAAAGTAACCGATGCACTGCTAGATCATGATGGGTCTTCATAATGGATGATTGCCACTGTTTAAAGTATACAAATGAAAATGGAAATAAATGAACCCGAAAATAAATAATAACCGGCAGTAAATAAAACCGGAAATAAATTAAAACGGGGGTAAACGCTAAAACTAAAAATCCGGAAATAATCACCAAATGCTTAAATCAAACAGGAAGTGATTATAATCGGAAGTAAATTGAAACTAAAGTGAAAGAAAAAGGCAATAATTTTAAACTGGAGTAAATTAAAACGGTAGTAAATAAAACTTAAATATAATATTGAGTTCGTTCATAACGATACTTACTACTCAAATTGTAACAACTATATATCTTTCTCTCATTGCCGTGACGTGCGTGATAATCTTTGCTTTTGGAAAAAAGAAGCACTTATTTGCAAAATTTCGCACATTGCTTTTATCTTAGTTAGAAAACGTTTATTGCCCTCAGAGGCGTAGCCACAGGTTTTCAGTTGGAGGGGCGAGATTGTAAAATTATGGACCTTTTTTCGTATTTAGTGACTGAGGAAGCGCCACCGTGGTTGGGGCCGACGGGTGAGAAAACTTTTGAAATTTCAACCTCCTAGATTGGCAAAAATGCACTCCAAATTTTAGGACTACAGTATGAAATTGCATTTGAAAAAGACGAAAAGATACCGATAAATTGCGTATGATACAACCATGTTTACTCAAGCGGCGTATTTACAAAAAGTGCACAAAAATAATCAATTCATGAATGCCTGAAATAAAAGTCTATCAAAATCGTTTCTAAAGAAAATAAAACAAATGCCAATGTTTGACCAGTAAAGAGGACATCATAGACTAGCTAACTTGAATGGATTACTTATAAATTTAAATTTCAACTTTTTATTCAACAGAATCACTTCATCATTTGTCACTGTGTCAAACGTGTCAAACGTCTTTGTTTGATATGTAATCTTTGACTAGCGAGGTTTCCGAAAAGGGTTCATACCACTTGGGAATTGTGGATGTATGCTGATAAGAGATAACTCACTTTTAGGTCAATAAGTATTATCAAATTTTATGGCAGGTTATGTTTAAATTTAGAGTTGCCAGATTTGATTTAGATTTGATCATCAATGAGTTTTGTGTTAAACTTAGAGTCAAACAATTAGCCCCCGTCGGCACTCTAAGCCCCCTCGTCGGAAAAACCCTGGCGC
Source organism: Candelabrum cocksii (assembly GCA_963930725.1). Taxonomy (NCBI): domain Eukaryota; kingdom Metazoa; phylum Cnidaria; class Hydrozoa; order Anthoathecata; family Candelabridae; genus Candelabrum; species Candelabrum cocksii. The sequence goes on along the minus strand of OZ005678.1, from coordinate 8,281,151 downwards.
CACCCCTGATCGAATGATATAAAAGGTTTTGAAATTCCATGGGGGGATTAACAAAAGATTTTGATTTTTTATTGACGTCATATTCAATTTTTTCCCAGCTTGTCAAATGTTCAAAAATATCAGTTTAAACATGAGCTGTTATAGCTCTTTTTATAAAAACCTTTCAGGTGGGGATTTCCGCAAAATCATTTTCCACTGCGTGATGGTTTCTCAAAAACTTGAAAAACAAATTTATTGACACGAAGCGCTAAAAATATATATTTTCTGAAGATCATGAAAGTAGAAATTTTCATCGCTTTCGTCACTCCACTCAAAATTAGATTTTCCGTCGTTTTCCGTCTCTCTTCTTCGTCGCTTTGCCTCGTTTTATTTGTGAAACCAGTGGCATTGTCCGAAACATCGGCAATTTTAAAATGAACGTTTGAGATAACGGTAGGGATAAGGGTGAAGGACGAATGTATAAATATTCTTTCTGTGTGAAGAAAGATAAAAAAAACATTGTGGACCATTTAAAGAAGGAGAAAGGTACGCTAGAACCACCTTGGGATAAGAAGAGCCACTGTTACATGTGGAGAGTCCCGTAAAAACTCCATTATTGTTATTATTATTATTATTATTATTATTATTATAAGTGCAATATTTGCTAAAACCTTGTTTCACTTCTTAAAAGCGGACTCCTTTTCATCTTGTTATGTGCCTAGATTACTGGAAAAAGGACCAACTTTTACCATGGAGAAGGACTACAGGAGGCTTTCCAGTCAATAATTGTTGGACCAATAAGTTTGTAAATATTTTGAAAGATGAACTTTTTAAACTAAAAGAATTATAAACCAAAATTTCTTTTTTTCTGTTTATCCAAACGGCGATTATTCGAGTTATCCGAGGAAATTTTCCCAAGGGAAGGAGGAAATGTTCGAAATAACAAAATGTTCGAGTTATACGGTATTGGAGTTAACTCGTAGCATTTTAAAGAAGTATTAAGGCAGAATCCGACGAAAACACAAAAATAGTTCCGGAATAACAGGATACGTCGAGTTATCCAGTATTCGAGTTAAGCGGCGGCTTCTGTATTATATTCGAACGGTCTCGAAGGAAGTAAAATATCGTTGCTTAAAAGACAATGTTATATCTGGCATTTTGAGAGTACAAATGTGAAATTTTGCAGAGTTATTATTAGACACATATGGAGTTGAAATTGGGTCACCCGTTTGGGGAATTTTTACAGACCAGAATAGGTCCAGGAAGACAAAAACAAAATTGTGCAAAGAGAAATAATAATATACACCGTTGGAAAGCTTATAAAAACTGAACAACATTTAGTAAAACAATATATGTTGAAAATCAAGCAGTGACAAGCTTTACATAGTCGTTTATAAATATCTTATCAATAGGTTGCGTGGATATCTGTAACGTGTCGTGATTGGCTAATCACCAGATAATATATATCATTTTTCGGAGTGCAAAACTCAATATTTTTTCTTGATTGGCTAAAAAAAATTTAACATAACAATAATACTGTTGTTTCGACTTGATTGGCCAAAACTTATTTTAGTTTCGGATCTATATATATAAGATAACATATCTTACCCAGGTTGAAAAGCTGAGCTTTTAATATGTTGAGAAAAAGCAAGTAGGTGGAATATTGTCAACAGATCGTTTATTCTTTTGTAAACAAAAAACGTCTGCATTCGTAGACATCAAATAAATTTGTACTTTTGCTATACATAAGGCAAACATATCCCTCCAAGATTTTCATGACATTAATTTTTGTCTCTCATCTAACAATTGACACGTTTTATTGATTTCCTTTGTGCTAGCAAATCTAGATCTTTCAACTACACTTTGTATATTATCTAAAGATTTGAAAAACCTTTTAAGATTTCAATTAATTTCAACTTTTATCTACCCTGTAAATTTCTTACTTTTACTCTGTAAAACTAGCTATTTATATTTTATTAATTTTTTCGCTCCATGAAAATCGTCTATCAAATCTTCATCATATGACAGATCTATAAAAAACCTGATAGATTTAACAAAAACCTTTCAGAGCTCTCACAGTAAACTGTTCAAACGACAACTGTACTTCATAGAAAAAGTTTGATTCACTCTGGTTGACAGTCACATCATTGAAATTTTGAATGAGCAATCAGATAATTTTTAGCTTTGTCCGTCGTGTACCAACCAGCCCTGAACGCAATTTTCATAGAAAAGAACATTGAAGGGCTTTGCGAAGCTTTTCTTAAAAAAATTGAGTCTTGTCTAAAAACTGTTAAAGCTAACATATTTAATGTGGTACAAACAAATTCAATAATACAAAAATCTTTATCAACAGCAATTCAACAATTTGAGGACAAATTTACAAATGATGTTGTTAATCTGGAAAAATCTATTCAAAACTTAAACGAGAAGTTTAGCAAGTATGAATCAGAACACTCCAAAAATACGTACACGAATTTGAAGACAGAGTTCAACGGAAGCACTAATATTGCGGCAGTGATAACTACAATCAACAGGCGCGGATACAAGGTACTGCAACTTCTGCAAGTGCAGAAGGTTTTTTTATTTTTTTACCTATAACAATCCCAATTTCAATAAAATATTTATAAAAATAAACTAACGCTAGTAATAAATATAAAGGAATTTTCTCACAAACGTGGTTGTTAGGCTACATTCACTCAAAAGCCTAGGCTTTACTCTGTTTACAGGGTATGCCAAAAGCCAAAATCAGTGTAATTCGCCGGTATACGAGATTACGCTATAACTGTGTTTTGTACGAAGACTAACTTTATAAACCTAACAGAATCTCGGAATACCGGTGCCGATTGCCGAAGTTGCTAAAGTCACATGATCAAAATGCAGGAGTAAAAGACATGGATGAGCTTAAATGCAGAAATCGAGATTTTCTACGGCACCGAAAGATTCTACGGTCCAAATGAAGTAATATTGAAATAGAAGAATGTGGAATTTCTTTCTTGATTTGACTATGCTGTCTGCCGGTTATATTGAGAAAGTCTCAAGCGCTTTTAAAAGCTGCATACCGGTTTTCTGAAAAAGCTGTTATTCCTATTTAAAAGTGAAATTTCTTCCTCCTTTTCTGTTTCTGTTGAACAAATCCATCAAAGGCTCCAGGAACATAAATTCTCAAGATGTTTTCAGGTTGATTACTGTATTCGTCAAAATCTTTCCAGAATACGTACCACTCAAGTAAGAATATTGATAATTTTTTATTTATTTGTATACTATATGATGGATGATATTAATATTTAATTTATTATATATTCAGTGTGACTACAAATACTATATATATATACTACTATTTTTATTGTCATAAAAAGAGCAGTAGTATCCGTTTGAGTCACACTGTATTATTTTGTTATAAAAAATTTGACTTCTCTCTATGTATATATATATGCTCTATTCGTCAACACGCAGAGGTGTGTGTTGTTAGCTACATAAACTCGTTTCTGTGTTGTTGTTTTTCATCAATATATATAGTTCTATATGTTTTATACGTATAACGATGCAATATATATTATATGTTTGCTGATTATGGTAATTCTACGGAAATGTTTTATTGATATCTACACATTTGTTTTTGTTTATAAACAATAATGTATTTATAGTTATGCACATATATAATGGTGGCGCAGTTTTGACTAGTTGAATTGTTTATGTTTTACGAGTGAAGGATATAACTAGTATACATGGCGGCGATGGTTGATTATTTTTTTCTTTTCTCTTTTTTCAGTTCTGAATCATCTGGCAGTTGTTTGTACAGCTGTGCATCACTTCAATTGGTAGGGGATCTTTGTGTGAGAAACTTTGGATTCTTTCATGTATGAACCTTTTTTGAACTCAGAGTATTATGTCTCTCATTCAATTTTTTCTAAAGTTTTTGTTAAAAACAGAACTCTTTTAATTAAATCTGATAGTTTATTGGTCACTTTTGTTTCAAGTAAATCACTTGTGGGTGTACAAAACAAATATTGCGACTATAACAAAGTGTTGCCACTACATCATCAAGTGCAACTCTCCTGTTGACCCTAAGATTCATTGATCCTACTATTTTGATTTAATCTTCATTAACCAATGAAATTTCTAAAATTTATGGTTCAGCAGAATTTATTGATAAGTACGATATTGGTACTTACATGCACAAAGTGAAAAGTGAGACTGAAAGGAATGGTCTCATTAATAATGTCTTTGAACATCCACCAAATTCACACACATTTAAAAAGAAAGCATGTTTCAGTTAGCTCAACTAAACCATTGAGTAAATATTTCCACCGTTAAATGTTTCTCCTGATAATATTTTGGACAATAATATTTCTTTAGAACGAAAAAGAACACGGTAGGACTGATATCCGGTGTGAGCATTATCAGATTTGTTACCAAGCTATCACATTACAAGATAGATAACATTAGGTTGCGAATAGCTACTTTTCTCATGTCGCCACACTCAGAGGCCGAGCAGGTGAGGTAGTTCTTTAAATGTTAGAAAGTAGATCTGTTGATGTGTGCTGATTTCAGGAAGTCAGATGGAGAAGAGCTTTGCATTTTACTGTGGAATAAAGGATATGGGTGCTTAGCCAATGAGGTCAAAGATGTTACATAACTTGCATAGCATACATTACTTCTAAGTGTTATGTTGGGTAGTGAAGGGGTGAAAAGGAGTGCTGTCTGTAGTTTAGGTTCTGCTTAGGGAAAATTAATTTCTTACAGTAGAGTTTTGTAGATTCATGAGGTATAGAATGTATGTCTTTTTACGTTTTTTGTGTGGAATTTAGACATGGACATATATAATGTGATAAAATTGATTGTTGACTACTCAACCCTACAAACAAATGCGAACAATACTTTTTCATGTGAGATGGAAGGAACCTTGTCGTTGTTCACATGCTTAATTTAAGTACAGTGCCATTTACATGGTCTGTCTTAAAAACAAATACCTTCCTTTTTTGAAAAAAATAAAACTTCAAGCATCAAATATTGTTGTTTTTAATTTCTACACCTCAAATCCTAGGTCCCTAAACCCCCGTTCACTATTATGACCACGTATCTGAATACTTTTGAGCAATTTCTTCAAAACGCATTTTCAGACATTAACGTTTTATTGTTTTTAAACTTTAGTTTTTACTTTTGATTGTTATTATAGACTGAATATTTAAATAAAGCACTTTTTCAAAAAATTTGTTAATTATGACGTCATTAATAAAAACAAAAGTTTCTTGTTTGAATTTTACGTTTTTTGCATAACCCTAAAAAAGTCCTGGATCCGCCCCTGATCAAAAAAAAAAAATACCGTGAGAAAAACCTAGTAGTTTTTAATCTCAAAGAAACACCAGATGATAGAAAATGTTTTATTGATTGTGAATAAGTTAGATATTCAACCATCAAGAAAAGATATAAAGAAATGTTTTAGACTCACGCCCATTACTAGTCATACTTCATCATCATCACCGCGGCATCCTCGGACGATCAAGACTTACTTCAGTATGTACAATATGTGTACAGTATATGTTGCGGAAGCTGATTGTACTCATTACACAATTGAAAAACAAACAAAATACAGCCATACTAGAGGATTACAAAAAGAACATCTCTATTCTTAACATCCGTAACAAATTACGAAAAACTAACTTTCAATCTTCATAAACAACGACAAAGACCAGCACAAAGTGTTTAATGAGCTACGTCTCAAAGCCAAACAGCAGGAGGAATCTGATTAATCGGGAGAATGGTGGTATCGAGTCAGGGAACCTCCCTGGAACATGAAAATAAAGAAAATCAAGAAGCATGCAATGGCTATCCAGAACAAACTTCAGATTTTTAAAAAAATGGTACACATCAATCAAATCCCATCAGTTACAAAAGCCCATATTGAAATTCGTATACAGTAATACAGACTCATTATTGAGGAAAAGACTTGAACTTGACATAATAATACAAAATGAGAAACCTGACATTATATGTCTAACTGAAACTCTGCCGAAAAATCATAGATTTTCAGTAGAATTTTCCAAAATTAATATAAAATGTTACAACTGTTTTCCTAACAAACCAACCCTCTTGTCACCGAATCACCATTTATTTAAAAGATAGTCTCAGTAGTAATCTAACACCATGCTCATCGCACACTGTGGAACTACTCAATACTATATCAAAGGATTATCAACGAAAGTATTAATCCAGAAATTAGGAAAGATGCTACAATAACACCTCTATTTAAAAAAAAGAACACGATCCTCTGTAAACAACTACCGGCCTGTAAGTCGAAACTACTACCGGCCAGCAGGAATACTAGAATCTCTTGTACGTGAACATACCCTTAAACACCTGACTAGGTACTCCTTCTAACAGCTTACCAACACTGTTTTTTCCAAAAAATCATGCTTTACAAACTTTTTGTATGCTTTAAAAGTCTGGACTAGAGAATTAGATGAAAATATGTCGGTTGGTATTGCGTATCTGGACTTCCCACACCATCTTATATATAAGCTTGAACCATTGGGTATTGCTGGCAATATCCATTCTAAAAGACTTTTTAACCAACCGCCGTCAGCGTGTATCAGTTGAAGGTTCTAAATCTAAATGATGTCAAGTGTTCCACAGACAGTTTTGGGTCTGATCTTATTTTTGATCTTCATCATTCAACGGCATTCAAAAACATTTAGCTTGTACTGCATTATTGTTCGGAGATGACATCAAGATCTCTCACTGTCTTAGGGACTCTCACCCTCTCATTTTTAAAAAGTTTTATTTGAGGTTTCAGAATGGGAAAACTCCTGTTGAATGAAATTTAACTTAGAAAAGTGTAAAATTATGCACCTAGGTTTAAAACATCCACATAAGCATTACCAGATGAAACACCAAGCAAAACTTTATTTCTCTTCAAGAAACGAGTTGTGAAAAAGATTTAGGATTATATATAGATGATCACATAAAATTCTCGAGACATACTATTATTCAAGTAAACAAGATTCCTGGAATCATCAAGAGGTCTTTCACCGAACTCAACCTGCTTTAATTTAAAAGCTTGTTTCGCTTGTAAGAGCGCACTCTTCGCATAGTGTAGCTTGTTATACTTCCTTAGATTTTTACAAGACTTTAAGCAAGCAGGCAGAAAATGTTTTAAGAATAGCTTCAAAACTAGTTATTAATCTTTCCCATCTTGATTATAACAACGGCCACAGGTACTAGACTAGGCATGATTCAGTGTTACAAAAGTGTGCATACTTTCTGTGCCCTTGATCATTTCAAGCTATTTACGTTTGTTACGAATTCGAAGACGAGAGGAGACGGCAAGAAATTAATAAGGGACTACTGTCGACTGGATGTGCGTAAGAATTTGTTTACGATTCGTGTGTTTGCAAACTGGAATTCGCTACCCGCCGACAGTCAACGCATCCTCGCTGAATGAATTTAAAAACTTACCGGATTAATTTTGGATGTAGAAGCGCTTTAATCAAGATTAACTTTTAACTTTGTAGATATATATATTTTAAGGCTTAAAGGCATGTTTTTGCTGTACATACTGTACATTATTTATTGTATGCCGAATTATAATAACGATAAAAATTTTGAAATATTGGTTGCTTCACCGCACATTTTCCAAGTTTGCCATGCAGTCGATTTTCTTCTACCAGCAAAAGCTAAAACTGTATTGCACCACTAAAAGCGTAGTAAAAAAGAAAACTTAAAAGACCAAAGATAAATAAGGCGTCGCTCTCGTTCTTTTTCCTTCGTCATTTAGGGTGCATACTATTTTGTATTTTGAGTGAAAACCGAGTTTTTGTTGTAATGTTGTCTACGCATATAAATCCTTCCAATTTTCGGCAGTGGTGTTGCTTCAATCATTTTTATTCTTTTACCTTCTCCTCATTTATCTCTCGTACCCGACTTTATCTTATTTTCTTTATCTATATCAAATACAATGTCTGCTTGATCATCATTTAGTGTAGACATTTTGTTGAGTATGTAACTTCCAAACTGGTTAAAACAGTACTGTCGAAACCTTCTTTTCAGAGAATGTAGCACATAGAAACCAGTCCATGGAAGTTTTTGTTTGTGTGTTCGAACGTTGTTTGAGTACATTTTCGAATGATATTTTTTTTATCAAACAAAGTTAGCGTAATAACAAGTACAGTGGACTCTCTCTATCTCGAACTCGCAAGGGGCCAACAGATTTGTTCGAGATAGAGAAAGTTTGAGATAGAGAAAATAACCGTAAAAATCGAAATTTTACTAATAAAGCAAGAGAAACAATAAGCGTAAATATATTGTTGTTTGTCTGTTCAGTAGACATAATAAGTTTGATTTATCATTCCGTGAACAATAAAGTTTAGTTTGGCGACGTTTCGAGAGATACTTCTCCCATCATCGGGCAGTGAATATGTTGAAAATCAGTTCTTAAGTACACTAATTTCCTACTGCTGGTGGAAACACTTTAATTACGGACCGGATGTGAAGTAATAAGCAATTAACTTTCACGGACGTAAAAGTGACAACCTATTGCGTAAAGCTGGCAACCAGATTTCGGGAAGTTGATATGATATACTGTTTATGTGTTTGTCACATTCCATGCTATTGATCGTCTCCTTTATCTTCCTTGCAGTTGTTCTAGATTCCCGTTCGATGATCTTCTTTTCGCTCCAGTTGAATTCGTGACCTTTTGTCCAGCTGTGGTCGGCTATTTCGTTTTTGTTGACATCTCCATTTCTTACAGCACGTTGATGTTCTTGTACACGCTGTTTAAACTTGCGCTTTGTTTCTCCTATGTAAACCGAATCGCAATCTTTACACGGTATTTGATAAACAACATTACTTTGATCTTCCATGCACACTTTATCTTTCGGCTTCGACAGTATACTACGCAATGTTTCTTTAGAATTGAATACGCATTTGATCTTATGTTGTGATAGGACACGGCGAAGAATTTCACTGGTACCCGGTACGTATGGTATAAATGTGGTTGCAATCGTTTCGTCTGTAGTAGCATCTGGGGTTTCCATGGTACGTCTTTTGATTTTCTGTTCTACCTGCCTGATCATCTTTCGATTGTAACCATTCGCAATCAAAGTATTCTTTACATGATGAACTTCATTTATCCTGTCTCTTTCTTCACTAACAACATTGTTGGCTCGATTTAATAACGACGATACTACACTTTCTTTACATGATTTTTGATGATTAGATTCAAAATTCAAATATTGATCAGTGTGAGTTGGTTTTCGATAAACTGAAACTGATAAAGTTCCGTTTTGTCGTTTCACTAATGTGTCTAGAAAGGGTATGCACTGTTCTTGTTCATGTTCAACGGTGAATTTGATCTGCGGATGAAGGTTGTTGATGTGGTGATGGAACTCGTCAGTATGTGTGCGGTCGATGATCGCAAATACATCATCAACAAATCTTTTCCACACTTTAGGTCGATTGTCTGCCGTTGTGAGTGCTGTAGATTCATGTGCTTGCATATATATTTCTGCCACAACTGATGAAGCAGGACCGCCCATTGCAACTCCGTCTGTTTGCGTGTAGAAGTTTTCATCAAATAAGTACCAGGTTTTTGTTAAAACAAGTTTTACCAGATGTAGAAAATCAGGTATTGGTATCTTGGTTTTATCAGTGAAAGTTGCATCATTCTCAATCAGATCTTTGATGATGTTTAGGGTATCTTGTATTGGCACGTTGGTGTATAACGATGTCACGTCGAAAGAAACCATACATTCACCATCTGATATGCTGACGTTCCTGATGAATTCTGAGAATTCTTTTGAGTTTTTGCAATGATCACTTGTCGTAAATTTAGATAGAATGAATGCGACATATTTCGATAGATTGTAAAGTGGTGTACCAGTACATGAAACGATTGGTCGGATCGGATTACCAGGTTTGTGGATTTTCGGAAGTCCATAAAATCGAGGTGGCGGTCCGTCGTTAGGTTTCAGTCGGAAGTATTCTCTTTCGTCGATGTGTAACCTGGTAATCCGGTAATCCGATGTGTAACCTGGTAATCCGATCCGACCAATCGTTTCATGTACTGGTACACCACTTTACAATCTATCGAAATATGTCGCATTCATTCTATCTAAATTTACGACAAGTGATCATTGCAAAAACTCAAAAGAATTCTCAGAATTCATCAGGAACGTCAGCATATCAGATGGTGAATGTATGGTTTCTTTCGACGTGACATCGTTATACACCAACGTGCCAATACAAGATACCCTAAACATCATCAAAGATCTGATTGAGAATGATGCAACTTTCACTGATAAAACCAAGATACCAATACCTGATTTTCTACATCTGGTAAAACTTGTTTTAACAAAAACCTGGTACTTATTTGATGAAAACTTCTACACGCAAACAGACGGAGTTGCAATGGGCGGTCCTGCTTCATCAGTTGTGGCAGAAATATATATGCAAGCACATGAATCTACAGCACTCACAACGGCAGACAATCGACCTAAAGTGTGGAAAAGATTTGTTGATGATGTATTTGCGATCATCGACCGCACACATACTGACGAGTTCCATCACCACATCAACAACCTTCATCCGCAGATCAAATTCACCGTTGAACATGAACAAGAACAGTGCATACCCTTTCTAGACACATTAGTGAAACGACAAAACGGAACTTTATCAGTTTCAGTTTATCGAAAACCAACTCACACTGATCAATATTTGAATTTTGAATCTAATCATCAAAAATCATGTAAAGAAAGTGTAGTATCGTCGTTATTAAATCGAGCCAACAATGTTGTTAGTGAAGAAAGAGACAGGATAAATGAAGTTCATCATGTAAAGAATACTTTGATTGCGAATGGTTACAATCGAAAGATGATCAGGCAGGTAGAACAGAAAATCAAAAGACGTACCATGGAAACCCCAGATGCTACTACAGACGAAACGATTGCAACCACATTTATACCATACGTACCGGGTACCAGTGAAATTCTTCGCCGTGTCCTATCACAACATAAGATCAAATGCGTATTCAATTCTAAAGAAACATTGCGTAGTATACTGTCGAAGCCGAAAGATAAAGTGTGCATGGAAGATCAAAGTAATGTTGTTTATCAAATACCGTGTAAAGATTGCGATTCGGTTTACATAGGAGAAACAAAGCGCAAGTTTAAACAGCGTGTACAAGAACATCAACGTGCTGTAAGAAATGGAGATGTCAACAAAAACGAAATAGCCGACCACAGCTGGACAAAAGGTCACGAATTCAACTGGAGCGAAAAGAAGATCATCGAACGGGAATCTAGAACAACTGCAAGGAAGATAAAGGAGACGATCAATAGCATGGAATGTGACAAACACATAAACAGTATATCATATCAACTTCCCGAAATCTGGTTGCCAGCTTTACGCAATAGGTTGTCACTTTTACGTCCGTGAAAGTTAATTGCTTATTACTTCACATCCGGTCCGTAATTAAAGTGTTTCCACCAGCAGTAGGAAATTAGTGTACTTAAGAACTGATTTTCAACATATTCACTGCCCGATGATGGGAGAAGTATCTCTCGAAACGTCGCCAAACTAAACTTTATTGTTCACGGAATGATAAATCAAACTTATTAGAAACAATAAGGTTTATTAGGGATGTATTAGACTTCAAGTTTAAATGCTCAGAAGACATTTTGTTAAAAAACTTTAAAACATTATATATAAATAAATAATAAATAAACTTTTGTATCAATTTGTGTTTTTCAGTTTCCGTTTAACGGCTGACATCTTGACTTAATCTTTCTTAATTCAAAACAAAACCTTGACACTTTGTAATATTTTGATTGCAATCGAATTTTCAAATATCGAACATTTTTGTGCTATTTCCTGTATAAATGAGGAACGAGACGGGGAAAAATCGAGATAGAGAGAGAAATAATCGCAAGGGACCAAGTTTTTTGTTCGAGATAGAGAAAAAATTGAGATAGAGAAGTTCCAGATAAAGAGATAAAAATAGCTTAGAGAGTACACAAATGTCCAAGGGACCGAGCTTTTTGTTCGAGATAGAGAGAAATTCGAGATAGAGAGTAGTCGAGATAGAGAGAGTATACTGTGTATGTATTCTTTTTCCTCGGAGATTTAAACAAAAATTTTCAAGCCAAAGTAAAAGAGTGGGCATTATTGACAAATGTCCGCCCAACCAATCATTAATAACCTGTCACACGAAAAATTAGTTTTCTACCACAGAATACCACATCTGTGAACAAGTCGATAGTCAATGCGTAATAGCGCTATCTCGAACTTTTATGTCCGGTCCTTTGAGAGTTCGAGATAGCGGGACTCGACTGCATCTTGTTTGTTTAACATGACTAAGCTGACAAAACGGCTTCTGCAGAACCAGCAATCCTGATATTTTCTCTAGTAATAGGTACAACCCACTCATTTCCGTTGAACCAAACACCTCCAAACGGGTAGTGTACGTCGTAATGTATCATTGATTGAACACCTGAAAAAAAGCAATGTTTCTCTACAGGTAGAATGATGAAAGTGTAAGGTATTTCTACAAAGAATACTTCAAAATGTTTTTAGTTACTCATCAAACGGTAATTTTTAATTCTTGGCTACCAGGAGAAACACACAGGCAAAAAAAATAATGAACTTACCTATAAACTCAATTATCTTTTCTACTTGCAATATGCATGCGACCTTCAAGCTACAACTTGAAAGCGTGAAGCTAGATTGGAATGGTGTAAAATTTCCTGGCAGCTTTAGAGAAATAGAGAGGTTGGAAAAGAACAATCCACATATCAGTGTGCATCTTTATACGCATGGTGATAAAGATAATAAAATTATACCTCTGCGCAGCAGTCATAGCGATAAAGAAAAACAACCAATAGATTTATTAACTGGGGGGTCTCTCCACTTGATTTCAAAAATTTCTTTCCTCTCTTTGTGTTTGATGTAAGTCGGCAAAATGAACCACTAAAAGGAGGCACAATAGACTTGAAAATTGATTTTGAATTTGGTGAAACCCCCTGTCGATACCACTGCTTATGTAGTTAGTATCAGTGATCAAGAACTCATATGTACTTCTGATGGAGAACATTTCGCTATCAAGCATTAAATAAATATGGATAATTTACTTTCCAAGATTTAAAAAATAAGCGTTCAAAATGTTTAATTGTAAGCGGTAGATCAGGCCGTATAAATTGAAGATTTAATCCCTCTTTGAAGCTTGAAAGGAGGTATGAAATAAAATTTAGAAAATCTAGAAACTTGGTACTCTTTTCCAAATGTTGATGACAGCAATAACAAGCTACGTTATAGCTCTGATAACATAGCGACATGGTTCGATATTACTGTTCCAAATGGTAGTTATGAATTGAGTCAACTTAAAAAGGGTGGCGGATGCTGGAAGAAAATCACTATGACTTTGCTACATCTCAATTGCAACTACTGTAAAATGCAATCTAGAAAATACTCATGATAACTATCAGTTAGATTTCAACACGAAAAATTCTATATCTGTTTACTAGGGAAATCAGAAAATATTGCAAACATTCTCAGTATAAATAGCATTTTTATTAATCTTGCAAATATTGAAGGATTCTATGTCAATAGTGAACGACAACTTACCATTATTAGCTTCTTTCCATCCGCTGGACCAGGAGAAAAAATACTTGCAAAGCCAAGAAAGCTATTATACTCACGAGTTATCACTGATAGAATCGCGGATTTAGAAATGTGGCTTCCTGATCAGAATGGTAAGGAGCTTGATATACGTGGCGAGAGTTTAACGGTATGTTTCCACATCAAAGAAATTTAAAGAGGGCCAGGCTGTGCACTAACATATACATGAAATTTTAACTTTTATGCTATAATTTCTTGTCAGCTCCTCTCGTGCTTTTTTCTCTCCTTCTAAAAAGCTTCTTTAAGTTGCTTTTGAATATCACTTTGTTCATCTGCTCTCGTTTCCTTTGACTTGTAGTGTTTCTCAATGCAGTTGGTAACATGTTTGACTTCAGGCTCTGAAATATGCCCATCTGCTAGAGTTGAAGAGATTATCACCTCTATACTGTACTAGTACTTGGTTGTTGAGCCAAATTGAGGGAGCTAAATCGTAAATTTTTGGGTGTAAGACGTTGGGTGTAACTGTTGAGGCGGGCGCCACTCCTACCACCAACACCCTTACTTTACCGCATTGAAATGCTACTCATTTGCTGAGTCGGCGAGCCCTGGAGGATTTGAACTTGCAACCTCAGAAATCCGAAATTGAAAGCGCTCTACCGACTGAGTTTATGAAGTCAGAATTTCTAGAGGTTTTGAGTATCTGCGCAGGTGGTTGATGAAGTGAGAATTTTGCGAAAAAAAGTTGGGTCGTACGCCCCTATTCTATCTACTCCTGTTTTCATTTTGTGAGTTTGCAAACCAGGAAGGTAGTTGAGTAGATCTTCTTTAAAACGTACACTATGTAAATCTGTCTTGCTGCCTGTGTACTGTTTGTAGGTGTTTTGACAGAGGTTCTTAAGTTCACTCAACTCAACAAAGGTTCTTTTTCATATAAGTTATTACTTCTGATAAACAATACCGTAAACTACTTTATCGTCATTTGTAACCACTGACCGATTATTTGTTTTATTTTGTTGGAAAATGAACACAAATCAGGTGTTGTGGTAAATAACTTCAGTTGCAACCATATCGCTTTCACTTATGTATCGATAGTGATTCATCGCATAACCGTTTTGCGCCTTGCCGAACTCTTCGATCTAAAAGCGGTGTATGTAATGACCTGTTTTAAGACTTTGCCTTGTCAGCATTATTACAAAACACGCAATATTTTTGGAACATTTTACTACAAAGAGAAGAACATCCCAAAACAAAATACGATTGTTTCTGTACTAGACGTTCAAAATGACAATTATCATACTTATTTTTACATGATATTTAGTGTTTCGTGATATGAAAGTATCGCTTAGTGGGTTCAAACTTTAATCAGCTAGTAGGAAACTATAACAGATGAGCATTTTGTAATCTGAGACCGACAAAGTTTTTGGGTCAAAAATTAATGTGTTTTTCGTTATTATTTGATTGACAAATTCAGCATAATACACGATAGTCGAAAGACAGAAAATGTCGTGGAATTCGTGCATGTTAAAATGTTTCTTTGTTACATAAACACAAAAGGTAAATACAATTAGTTACCGTCTATAGATTTCTTTTGACTAAGAAATGACGTTTAAAATCTCTGGATGACCATCTCATTAATATATATCTACTCTTTCATGCACCTCCAACATATGATCATTTTAATCTTCGCGTAATTTCACAGCATTTACTGACACCACGTTAGTTTGTCTAAATATCCATTAGAGCTACTTCATGTTTTTCCTTTATTTAACTACTTCAACATTCCACCACAAATACAGATAAGAATGAAGCCATCGATCTGTTGAGCTGAAAAATTAAAATGTCGATAACTTGTTATGGCTTGATTTTGGCACCGCATTTTGATCTTCTGTAGCCTAAATAATCACTCTGCAAGATTTTACAATAGTGCCTGGAACTGCCGAATTGTAACATTCTTATTGCACTAATTACATCTCTGTATAACAGAAAGCGATTTGTTTACTTTCCCCTATTTTTCCTTATAGAATGTGAACAGCTCTTGTTGTTGTTGTTGTTGGCAACCGCGAGAGAAACCGGACTAAGAACGATAGTACATGAGGCAGTGGATAGAGAAGGGAGATTAATCAAACCAACTCGAAAAATTTACAACAAATACACGTCGAAAGATCGCTTCGGAATTGGAAATTACGCTAACGAAACTGGCTGCAGCTCTAACTTTCGTAAGTTTAAAGCAACATTTCCTAATTTAAAGAAAGTACTGTTTATGAGTTCCGCAAAAAAATATTTACAGCGCCTGAAACTTGCCGAGAAGAGGGTGAAATCTCCTGAGAAAACCATAGTCACTTTGCAGCGTAGAAGACAGCTGCTTTTAGGCAAGAAAATTGACGAAGTACTTAATGGCTTTGCGATACAAAGGAAGACAAGTTACGCTCTACATTGCAACTGCTGTGGTAGCTCTAATAGACCAAGGCAGCGAGGAAAACTTGAAAATCGTGAAGTTTAGAAAATTGGGCCGAAAGCCTCTTCCCAAAAATAGGTTTCAAAAGATGTGCTGCGACAACGAGAAAAGTAACGATACCCGAGGGTTCACGTAAGAAAGCTGAACTGGTCTACTTGTATGACATCGTTATGAAAATCGAGAAACACGATATTTACTCACAACTCGTCTTCGGCATCAAACTCCATCAAAGTTCATTCCATACCATAGATACCATTGAAAATACTGGAAGTAAACCTATCGTCGGATCTGAAGACAAGCGTTCAATAACTGCAAGCTTTATTAACAATTTAGCGGGAAATTGTATACCAATCATGAAATCGATATATGCAGAAAAAACCGAAGTATACCAAATGTTGCGTTCCCAAGGGGATGTTCACTCAGTGCGAATCCGAAACATTATAGTAACGAGGAAGAAAGAAGAAATATTATTCATGGTATTATATTTCCGCACGTCGAATCTGTGAGGAAAGAATTAAAGCTCTCGGCTGACTTCCCTGCATTATTGGTTATAGAAGTGTTTCGAGGGCAGATGACTCAAGCTGTCCATAGCCTATATTGGAATAACGCATTATCTTAATATCACTTGTCCAAGCAACATGACTCACATCCTCGCTAGACCAAACTGTCAATTCGTGGTGGGCTACAAAATTCATGAAGGAAAAATGTACAGATTGCATCGCAAATTGAAGCAGGTTTATAAAAAGGAAGTGGTTAGACGCCCTTTTGCGTTTTATAGTAGAAATCATAATGGTAAAACTGTAATGTGTAAAACAGGAACTCCGTATTATTATATAGATCAATAGTTGGAGGATGACAGGAGTTTTAGAAGCCGTGAAGATGTTGAAGAAGGTTCTGCGAACCGGCAGTGCCTTGACCCATTTCATGACATCGATCCGGTCAGTGGAATTTCACTGCAGTTTGAACCGTCAAATTATGGCGAAGCGTACTTTCTAGATGAAGAGCGTAACAGCTTCGATACTATTGCATTCCGTTATCGTAAAAAAGTTTTAAAATTTCCTGCACTCGCAAAAATAAACCCACGCAGAATCATTTAAACGTAAAGCTTCGCAAAATCAAACCCACTATTTAAAAACAATACGAAAATTGACGTTCCCACACCTGTTGTGTCAAGTTGATCAGGTCTACTTTTTCTTTTAAACAAGGTGTGAAGAACGATATATGGCTTATCTGCACAAAAGAAAGGTTTGAGTTTCTTTTATCAAAACTTAAATATTTTAACTTCTGGAGAGACCTGAAAAAAAAACAACAGGGATACATAACAGACTTCTTCTCTTATTTGGATTGTTGATGTCTGAATGAAAAATGATAAGTGGAGACCAAGTGCTACGTGCTAAGTGATAAGTGCTACTACAGATACAGTCCCCCACGATCGTTATCCTTATTTTTAAGAACCGTCGGGATCCAACTTTTGTCTTTTCAAAACGTTTCAGATCGCTCATAGCGGTTAACCACTTGCATTTACTATGGCTAATGAACGGTAGTGCAACTAACTACTTTAGGGGCAGAAACTTTTGCGTGTCAAAAAAAACGCGAAATATTTGACAAAAACTTTCGCGTTTGGAAATTTTTGGAACAAATTTCGCGGAAAAACTTTTGCGAATTCAAAATAAGGTTCGTATTCGCGTGAAAAAACTTTTACAAATGGGCAAAATCCAAGAAAAAAAATTATTCGTTAAATCACATCTAAGGTCTTTACCGTAATAAAAAATGTATAAAATTTACAAGTTTAGGCTAAGTAAATTTAATTATCTGCCTCTTCCCATTCTGAGTCAGTATCGTCGTCACTTTTTTGAACTTGCTTCCACATAACGCTTCAAATTCCACAACTGTGACATCACAAATTGCTAAGAGATAGCTATCATCAGATTGCTCAACATCTTTACTCAGCATCGGATCAATATCTTGGAAAGGATTGATCGATGGCATTTTATGATTTTTTTAAGGTGAAAAAACTTTCATTTGAAAAATATGCATGATTTCGCGTGAAAAAACTTTCGCGTTTTGGTGATTTAGAATTTCCAAAGGCATAATCTTTTGCGAAAATGACCAAAAAACGCGAAAAACGCGAAAGTTAATGCCCGCGAAATTTTCTGCCCCTAAAGTATTTACGACAGTGTGAACATTACATTGCATCGGACATGAGAAATACGTATGTCAAGTAGTCCATTAGCATAACAAATGAGCAGTTGATTGCATCAGAGGTAGAATTAAAAGAGATGTGCATACTGCAATAATTTGCATTGCTGCATTGCTGTGTCTCCATACATTTTAAACCAAGGAGCATTACTTTTCCACACAGAAGCCCGTGGAGCATGTATTCAAATAGGTCTGCGATGTTGCACCAAAGGTTTCCGAAATGAATGTCAATGCCCTACCAACAAGTAAACGCAAAAATATCAAGTATCTTGACTCCATTGGAATATATGGGCGAATTCTTCCTTGAAATTGTTTTAACAATGTCTACTGTTGATGTAGTGCTCATATCCGTTGCTTTGAAAAACCAGACACCACATATCCTCAAGATTTGGAGAAAGAAAGATTATCTCTTTTGGTGCAAACTAGATAAAATACTCTAGTTAAGTCCAAGTAAACAGAGGATATACATACTTACATTAAGTAACTTTACTCTAAGAAGCACTGAGTTCGTTCGTATAACTTTGAAGATTATTTGATGCGTAAATTCCATTACAAAGTTGTGTAATTAACGGAACCTGGAACTAAATTCTAAATATAACAAAAAACAATTAATAAACTTTTCTTTCGTGTGCCTTTTCCTTCAATTTAAAGAATTTGTAAAACACTTTCAGATTTTCTCCCCGTGAACCTGTATTAGAGGAAAATACCATTTTACAAGCCCAACTGCAGTACCAAGAAATATTGTTCCATGACTATATATAGGGAAGTTTATTTGGTTAAATTTAATAGAATTTACCAATATGTAATTCCGTTACGGTGGAAATACTCATTGGAAATTTACAATCATTTTCGGTTGATCGCATACAACTTTTCAAGCCTTCAAAAGTGACGAACATGATTTGGAATTTCGTATTCTATGATAAAAACACTCAAATAAGCAATCTTTGTGTTTTTTATGAAAAAATGTTTATACTAACAGATGAATCAACATACGAATAGTTTGTCAAGTGAACCGAAACATGGTTAGCTATTTCAAAATCTAGAACTTAGGTAGCTTTCTAGAGTTTGCCTGAACATTGACTAAAATGAAAAAACAAGGATAAAAATTTAATGCATCGCTATTGAAATATATTACAATACTTTACTTACAATCAATAAAGATTATAAGATTGTTTGTTTAATGACAGAAAATATGCCAGGCAATTGCCTAGAAAGTAGGACATTAATAAAATATCGGACCACATTTGTGTTTAAATGTAAACATAAATTGGTACCACATACTTTTGAAGGGATTTATACTTTGACTTTGAGTATTAAAACATACCTCATGATGCAAAGGTTATCGCGATTGGACACAGTCGTCGGCCTCTCGGCCGTTCCTATTTTGTGCATTAAAATAAACAAGGCTTCTGGTTGGGTGTTAAATCAAGAAATAATAATTTTAGTACCTCTCAAGGGAGTCGCGTTGGGACCTCTCGGCCGTTCTTTTAGCATCCCTCATTTACTTGTCACGAATCATTTCTTTCAAAACCGTCACACTGTCACGGAAACAAATGTTGGGAGAATATAATTTAACCAGGTGCTTTCAGGAAGTACCAGTTACCAGACACGTCCGTTTTGACACTTAGTTTACAAAGAAAAGATAATTATGAAACATTTTCCTACATTCACCGAACATTCCTAAATGAATTTTCAAAAAAAAAAAAACATGTTGTCTTAATTTATTTGATAACACTTATTGATTGATATTTACATTCTCCCAACGTTAGGATGAATCTACAAAATATTCAAAATGCTTTTCAAGTAAATACTACCAAAAGATGGAGCCATGAGATAAATTAGTTTTGTACAGATTGTCATCGTATCTTTTCTATGAGTTTGTTGTAGCGCTCTGTTGTTTTAACGGTTCTTCGAATGAATGTTGAATTCAACATATCATTTAATTACGTTGAAAGTTGCCTTATAAAACATGATTTAGTTAACTTGAAGGAAAAATAAGACCTTTGCAAGATTATAAGACCTTTTTAGATTATTATTATTATTATTGTTATTATTATTATTATATATATCAAATATTTGTATGTGTGTAATTGAAAAAATGCATGTCTGTGCAAGTGCTGCCATGTTTGGTCTAATTCTGTTACTGATCAAACATGAAAACAATAATGAATATATCCATAATAAAAAAGTTTATTTATTTATTATAGTTTAGCCAATTGTTTTCAACCCAGTTTCCCCTGGTGTTATTTTATAGCATAGTAGTTGTGTGTTTGACAACCAAATCCAATCCAAGTTCAAACGACAGTTCCAAGATCTCTTTATTTCAAAGTTAAGCTTTTAAGCGGAACTCGTTGTTTAATGCAAGGTTGTCTGATTGAGTAATTTTTGTAGACAGAAATTTGTGTCCTAAGTATGCCAGGACTGGAGATGCTAAACTCCATTATAATAACATGTGACCTGTTAGTAAGTTTATGTGGCATTTCTTGCTCCAATTCTGCTTTATCAGTTACCAAAAAGTCTTCATCACTATAATCAAATCATTGTGTGGGTTTTCTGATAGTTGTTGGACGGATAGTAGTTGTCGAAATCGACGGGACAAGTTATTTATATTGCACCATATTTATATTCTTCAAGATAACTTTACTGATCCTGTTACCATGACATACAGGATTTTCTTGAAAATTGATACTGTTCGGTATATATATCTTACAAGTATTTCTAATTTTAAGAAAGTCTTTACAGCTCTTTTGTATTGTTGGTTGATATCAAAATATGTTTTTATTCAATTGGTTGATTTGTAAAGCAGGAAACAAACTTGATCCCTCAATAAAATCTTTGATATTTTATTATTTTGGCCATGAATGACTTGTTGTGCCATGTCATGACGGTTTGAGGATTTTTTATAATTAAGAAGTTTACTGTACATTTTGTTTTGCATTTTTAATAGTATATGGAATAGGTAGAGGAAGCCATTAGAAAGATTAAGATTGGTGAGGTCCAGAGTATCAAAATGGTAAGAGGATAGTGGAGTTGAGCTTGTTACAAGTATAGCTAATCAAATTATGAAAGATGGTTTTATAATAATAATAATTTTGAATCAGCACGTCCAAAAGTTTACAATTGGCTCTTCATCTGTTCCTGTATTCCAATAGGCTGTCAGTGTTAGATTTAATTTTGTTAAGGGCATGCAAAATGCTCTAGAAAGAAGTAACTATACAGGATTGAAGTTGGTTCATCAAGTAATGAGGTACTTTGTCCTTTGTTGTTTATTTTGGTTTTGGGAGCATTGTCAGTGGAGTTCAGAACAGGGTGTCCGTGGGAGTTATTGTACAAAGACAATTTGGTTCTCATAGCAGAGTCTATGGAAAAGTTGAGTGCGAATGCAACAAAAACTAAAGTCATGATTAGCACAGCAATGAATACAAGGAGTAACCTTGTGGAGTTTGCAGGAAAGGAATTGGTAGTGTGACAAGAAAGATACCAGAAAGATGTTTTAATGAAAAATCTTTATAAATTCTCAATCTATTCACTTTTTATTACTTATTTCAATATTCATTGTAAATAACATTAAGGATACAATTATAAATCGTTATATTTATATGTTGTACTTTCAAGCATGTTGCTCTCTTGTTAACTTGTAAGTTAATCCAGGTTTTTACTAACAAACATGAATACAATATAATGCCAAACACTCTGAAGCATTGGAGTACAGCGGTTAACCAGGCTGTTGTGCAGCGAAGTCAAAATGGCAGCTTCAATTTGTGCATTGAAGGTGGTTCTGAGTATGGGCAGTTTGTTGTCATTGGTGATGTCCTCACTGGTGTGTTGCTTTCTATTCATTTATGTTAATATTATTGATTGCAGAGTTTTTGGTTTTTACCCTTCCAGCAACAATTTTAAAACCTTTTCACTACACTTGAATTGCACTCTCTCAAAAGTATTTATGGCAAGATAAAATTCTAAAATTGCTTTCGTCGGCAATTTCATCAAAGAAAGGAAATCAGTAACTCTTTCAACTCTAATGTCAACACACCCCTGTAATGTTCTGCTTATAATTGTGTTTTTTCTAGATGAGTGTAAGATGTAAAGTTTGATTCTTATTTTAGAGAATGTAATCTACAAGAGTGGCAGTCTGACACCTAGTGAAATCATATTGGAAATCAATGGAACACATATAGCAGGCTACACTCAAACAGATGGCATTTCACTTATCAAGGAGAGCGGAAATATTTTGCGCATAACATCTGTCTACCCAGGTTACACCTTATTTGTCGAATTATTATTATTCAATATCGCTTTCTAAATTAAAGTCGTGAAAATTAAATAAAGCAATTAATACCTTATATTCTAACTTTATCTCATCTCTAAATATAATAATAGGCGAAATAATTTTGTACATTATAAATTGGGAAAAATCTATAAAATCTAAAAAACAACCCATATTCAAAGATATAACATTGATGGGTTGATGGTTTTGATGTACAGGGCCGGGGTTGAATCAGCACTAATTAATAAATCTTTTTAAATGTATTTTTGTTATATATTATAATATTATGTCTGAATTCTCTGTCAATTTTGCCCCAATTTCAATATTTTTTTTCAAAAACAGTTTTGATCATTATATTAGTTAGGTTTAGGTTAGTGGTGAGTGTGTTCTGTGTCGGTTAGTGGTGAGTGTGTTCTGTGTCGGTTAGTGGTGAGTGTGTTCTGTGTCAGTTAGTGGTGAGTGTGTTCTGTGTCGGTTAGTGGTGAGTGTGTTCTGTGTCGGTTAGTGGTGAGTGTGTTCTGTGTCGGTTAGTGGTGAGTGTGTTCTGTGTCAGTTAGTGGTGAGTGTGTTCTGTGTCGGTTAGTGGTGAGTGTGTTCTGTGTCGGTTAGTGGTGAGTGTGTTCTGTGTGGGTTAGTGGTGAGTGTGTTCTGCGTGGGTTAGTGGTGTGTTCTGTGTGGGTTAGTGGTGAGTGTGTTCTGTGTGGGTCAGTGGTGAGTGTTCTGCGTGGGTCAGTGGTGAGTGTGTTCTGTGTGGGTCAGTGGTGAGTGTTCTGTGTGGGTCAGTGGTGAGTGTGTTCTGTGTGGCTTAGTGGTGAGTATGTTCTGTGTGGGTTAGTGGTGAGTGTGTTCTGCGTGGGTTAGTGGTGTGTTCTGTGTGGGTTAGTGGTGAGTGTGTTCTGTGTGGGTCAGTGGTGTGTGTGTTCTGTGTGGGTTAGTGGTGAGTGTGTTCTGTGTGGGTTAGTGGTGAGTATGTTCTGTGTGGGTCAATGGTGAGTGTGTTCTGTGTGGGTCAGTGGTGAGTGTGTTCTGTGTGGCTTAGTGGTGAGTATGTTCTGTGTGGGTCAGTGATGAGTGTGTTCTATGTGGGTCAGTGGTGAGTGGTTTAATGGTGAGTGTTCTGCGTGGGTCAGTGGTGAGTGTGTTCTGTGTGGGTTGGTCGTCCGTGGGATTTGCGTGGGTGAGTGTGTTCTGTTTGGGTTGGTGCTGAGTGTGTTCTATGTGGGTCGGTGGTGAGTGGGATCTGTGTGGTTTAGTGGTGAGTGTGTCCTATGTGGGTCGGTGGTGAGTGGGATCTGTGTGGTTTAGTGGTGAGTGTGTTCTGCGTGGGTTAGTTTTCAAACAAGTATGGGTGCAATTTGCACAAGTAGATTGAATTGTTTGGATTTTATCTTGTGTGGAACATGATTGTTTGAACTGCCATCTTTAGTAACCATGTGTCTGAAATGAAAACCTTTTATCTATTATGACTTAAGAAAATAATTAATTAATGGGTAATTCCATGTCAAATCATCCAATTTTTTCAATGAATGTCACCCTTATGTCTCAGATTTCCTTTAAATTTGGACCTATGATAGTTACTGATGAGAAAAGCAAATCCTGAAAATTTCATGGCCACATATCTTATGGTTCAAATTTTACCTAATTTTGACTTGCCGGCCATTTTGAATTTACGTTTTATTTAATAGACCTGGAACAAATCATTCAATAATCTTGAAATTTGGAGCCTAGGGGTTTTTTGGTGTGAGGAATCCAAAAATAACATTAGAAATTACCATAATTCAAGTGTTCAAACACTATTGAAGATTTCAACTTCACTGTGTTTCTTAGGCTCGAAGACCAAAAAGGGGCGTGGCCAAAAACATTTTTAAAAATGAAATGGTTTATCCAAATCTTAATATGTTAAACTAAGTTGTGTCTAAAAATGGTATTTAGTTCTCTTGTAGATCAATTAAAATTTAATGTAGAAATTGGGGCATTTTTTAATTCAAAAAATTATTTAATAGTGAGAGTGGAACAAAAAAAAAACGATTCATTTATTTCTACAACTATTGTGAAAACAATAAATCTAATGAAAATCTACATAGCTTTGTTGAAAATAGACTGATAAGATTTTAAAATAGTATCATACTCTTCATCAGATATGTTATATATACGTCCAGTAGTTGTTACGGGTGTTGATATTCTACATAAAATACTTTGGGCCGGGACAAGACACCTGTCAGTATTTCTGGGCCACTTGAAGTTTTTTTGTGGTCCATGTGGGTGTAGAAACTTTACCATGACATCTTGTTCATCCATGTTTACTTCAGTCACCATACCAATCCACCAGAAATCCCCATTTATGCAAGCAATATAAGAAAAAGTCTTCAATGCTACTAAATCAATTGTTTCAACAACTTTCAAGAAATCAAAGGTTAAGAAAGTGTTATCTTCACTTGTTAATTTATGCATCAGTTTCGATTTGGATTTAGGGACGAAATGATGACTTTTCCTAGTACCCGGTATCGTTTCTGAAACATCGAAACGCTCTTTTAGACAAGCTCGAACAACTTGCATTTCCTCCTGACTTATCTCTATGAATTCTATGTCCTTTATTTCTTTGATGCATAGGTTGATCATAGCTTTATGATCTAAAATTTGGTTATTTAAAGGGCACTGCAAGCTCCTTTTTGCAACATGCCTCTTGACAAATCCACCGATACCATCACATGGTGATTTCCCATGGCTTGTTGCAAAAAATATCCACTCTGCATCCAGTCGAAAATCGTCACGATGATGACATAAGTTGATGAAGTTTTTACGATTTTTATATTGTCCAGCACATCCATCAGAAAAGTAGGACAACATTGTAATATGGGGATAATGGACTTTCATGTAATCAATAAGTAATTTTTGGACTCTATAAACAAAACATGTGTCATGTTGATTATCATTTGAAATGAAGCAAAATGATTTGTGTGAGAGGTTTCCATGATCATCTAAAAAGTAAACAACGATTGGATGGAGGGTACAATATTCCTTACTCCAATGGTAACTTTGAATTTCATCTTGAATGATAAACTGGTAGTTTTCTGCAAAATCACCAAGAACAATTGCTTCATTACGTAAAAGTGAATCCTTTTTGGACTTCAAGAAATTGGCTTGGCACTTTGAAAGAAAAGAGTGTTTAGTTAATGTATTAATGTCTTCTATTACTTTTTCAATGTATTCACTGCATGTAACAGTGATTGTTTGAAGTGCAGCTCTATCAGTTGTTTCCCATTGCATGTAATGAAACTCTTCATCTTCATCAAATTCATTTAACTCTTCATTTAAAAAAATTCTCAATGCTTCTTGTCCAGGGCAGTTTTCACACCTATGCATCATGCATTCCCTGTTAGTTGAGTCGCATACGATTTTGTTGATGAGATCCTTGTATGTCACATCCCACTTAAGTGCTTCTACAAGTAGTACTGCATTTTGATGTATTGTACATACACAAACTGAATGTGTTCCTGATTTTCCAGCAATAATGCATGACTTTGGACGAAGTGAACAGAATTTAGAAAATCCCACTTGAATGTTTGGATTCTGTTCTTTAAATGAAACATACAGTTCATGTAAATTGCAGAGTACTAGATGTTTTTGCTCATGTTGATTTTTGCTTATACTAACATAGTCCTTTTTGCCTGGCATCTGTCTGCTATTTTCATCACATTTATAAAAATTGATAATTAAATTTAGATTTTCTTGTGGCAGCTTTTGGCCTTTCTTTGGCAAGGGTGTGGCAAGAATTCCTGATGTTCTTTTTAAATCTCTTGCAGAACGAATGAGATATTCAGAAACTTCAAAATATTTTGAGCAGTAATCTCGAGACCAACTGTCAGGCACAAGAGTAAGAAGTTGTATCTTTTGAGGGTAGGAACAGAGAGTTAATTTTTCTTTCATTGCAATATGAAGTTTATCTAGTTCATCTGCTTTTTTTTGCAGTTTTATTCAGAATGTCATCGTTTGGTTTCTCCTTGATCACATCAACTGAAACATCATAAGCATTAGATATAGAATCTTGATACTTCTCCATGACTTTTGAGTTTTTCCTTTGCTCTGGTTGATCGAGTATGTTGTGGTACAGCATGAACATCGATTGGGGAAACATCAACAGATTCCAAACTGGTATTGAGTTTTTTCCTTGGAGATTCCTCGTACTCTGCACTGTAATTCTCAGTCTGAAGCTCTTCCTCGGTTTCAATTTTATCAATTTCTTCTGGCTCTCATTAATTTCTCATATTTGTTAATACATTGGCGACAAAGTTTCTGTCCTGGTTTAACATTACGTCCCTTTTGTTTTAAATTTATTGCCATATTTAATGAAATCAATTTTTGTCCTTTAACTTTTCTTTTATGCTTTTGGATTATTCCACAACATTTAGTCTCATTCCTTTCAAAGATGCGTCCAAATTGTTCTAAATGGTGATTACAAATCGACATTCCATCTGATTTATAGTCGGTCAATTGTGATCTCCAAAGAAGAACAGCCTGTTTCTTACTATCAAGATCATTTAATTTGTTTAGGCCGCTACTTCGTGAGTAAACACGTTTATTACAAGGTTTTTCAAGAATATTTCCAAAATCACACTTTACTTCTTCACCATTACTCATTTTGACTGAAAGAAAAAGCAATCATGCTGAAAGTTACTCCATGTGAAACAGGTATATTATACAAAAATGTGGAAGATGAAAAGCAAAATAAAAAACAAACCTTATTAAGCCATGTGGTTCAGTATAGAAGTAATTAATATTTAATGAATGAAAATATGTCAAAAGTAAACAAGCAATGTGGTGATAAAAATAAAAATTTTAACAAAACAAAATGAAATATGTCTTGCTGCAAGCTAATTCCTGGTATAACCTTTTAATGATGGCAAAATAATTTTTTCCATAACACATTTACAAAATTGGATATTCTTACTATTTACTATTGAAAAATTGAACTTTCAATTTTCAACTTCAAACTTGGCCTTATTTCTAAATGAGATTATTACTGATCTACAAGAGAACTAAATACCATTTTTAGACACAATTTAGTTTAACATATTAAGATTTAGATAAACCAATTTATTTTGAAAAATGTTTTTGGCCACGCCCCTTTTTAGTCTTCGAGCCTAAGAAACACAGTGAAGTTGAAATCTTCAATAGTGTTTGGACACTTGAATTATGGTAATTTCTAATGTTATTTTTGGATTCCTCACACCAAAAAACCCCTAGGCTCCAAATTTCAAGATTATTGAATGATTTGTTCCAGGTTTATTAAATAAAATGAAAATTCAAAATGGCCGGCAAGTCAAAATTAGGCAAAATTTCAAAATGCCATAAATTTTGAACCGTACGAGTTATGACCATGAAATTTTCAGGATTTGCTTTTGTCATCGGTACCTATCACAGGTCCAAATTTCAAAGAAATCTGAGACATAAGGGTGACATGGTCTGGATGACTTGACATGGAATTACCCTAATAAATAATTAATAATAATAGAAATTATTTTTAATAGACTTAAAACTAGAAAGGAGGAGAACTTGTTCCATATATTACTTTTGAAAAGAAAGTAGCAGTTTTGAGAGATTTGTCAAAATCAACGGAGAGATATTTAAAAACACCCACACTCAAACACACAACTTTTTGAGGTGTATGCAAGGTGCATTTTTTGTCAAAAAAGATCTGTAATAGCACTTGTTGTAGTCTATCGGGGGCTACACAAGCTATCACTTAAGGGTATATTTGGAACTGAGAACACAGGGCGTGGTTGGATTCATGCGTTCAAATGTTCAAACTGAAATAATACAAATAAATTTTATAAACAACTAGAAATATATAATATTCGATATGGAACTGAATTGAAGTATGAAATGAACAAAAAGGAATGATAGTAAAAATGATAAGTGTGAAATACAAATGGAGAAAAATGAATGGAACATACCAGAATGGCCAAGTATGATAGCTGGTAGCTGACCATAAAAAAAATAAACTGAAAAATTGAGTATTGAATGCTTTGTTATTGAATAAATTGATTAATATAATCTTTGATATTTCTTGTCTTGACTTCTCAAAGACATAATATGGTTGTAAAGAGTTCAATGAACCGTGTGAGATAGAATTTATACTGAAAAAGTGTGGAGATTAATTGCTCCCAATTGACTATAATATTATTTATATAGGAAAAGCTAAACAAAAGAAAAGTGTGATAAAAACTTTAATGACCTAATAATTGCCTATTTTCTATTGCGATATAAGAAATAATTCCCTAAATGTAAATGGTGATGTCATAATGAGGTGTGTGGATAGAGTGGTATGATGTAATGTAGAAACAAAAATGGTAGACAAAGTATAAACAAGAAATTTAAAAGTGAAATTTATATATAGAGTTTTTATTTTACAAGTTTTTTATTTGATTATATAACACTTGTTTACTTTACATAGTGTGAACTTAAGATCCTCTATTATAGGTCTTGATATCAGCAGAGATCTTCGTAAATATCTTGGCACACGATTCAGAAAAGGTTCATTTGATAATGAGCTGCAGCAAACAATTCGTGACAACCTCTACATGCGCACAGTCCCATGTGTGTTTCTTAACATTTAATAGTTACTAGCAAAGAACTTTAATAATGGTTTGCCAATCAAAAATTATATATATATATATATATATATATATATATATATATATATATATATATATATATATATATATATATATATATATATATATATATACTATTATATAGATAATGATACTATTTATAATTAAAATACTGCTGTGTTGGCTCTCTTAAATACTTGTCATTAGTAGATTAACATTGTGAGTTGTTATATTTCCCATTTTTGACTGTGAGATTTTGATGGACACAATATTTGCAGCTATATCAATTGATGAGTACAATAGTTTTGCCATTTTCTCTAGTATACTATATATGTGTTTAAAATAGTGACACATTAAGATATTTAGGGTGAAGTCTTAAGATTGTAAATAGACTCTTGGCGAGATAGAAATTCCCTAATGGTCATTCCTAACAAACGAAGTTTATACAATAATTGACAACTCAACCTTAAGAACCTTAACCTTGAGTTTATTGGAATTGTTATGAAAAAGTGTTGTAGTTTTGTTATTGTCATTATAAATGATTTCAGGCACCACCAGATCCCCTCGCGATGGGGAGGTACAGGGCGTTGATTACGAATTCCTTTCAGTAAACGAATACCTGGAGCTTGAAAGGTCTGGTCGTTTGCTGGAAAGTGGATTCTACGAGGGCAACTACTACGGAACACCAAAACCTCTGAAAACCCCAATGACACCTGGTACAGGGACACTTAGAAAAGTGAAGAGGTAGGTTCATCATATTATTCCCCAAAACCGCAAATCCAAGGTTTTATACAATTTTGTTTGTCCCAGTTAAACTTGCTGTGTTTGTCCGCTATGAAGTTGAACAAAGGTTGATGATTTTGAAGTCACAAAAACCTTCCCATATTTACCAACATGTATATTACACTGATCAACAAATAATATATTTTTTTTCTTGTATGGACTTTGAGAACTGACTTAGGGTATCTTTGGGGTGCTGAATCCGAATCTGCGCTCAGATTTCCTCTATCACATTACGTTTTATTCCAATCTGCATGGACCATATTGGTGGATTACACAAAAAGTGCTCATTCACTTACGAGTTCAACACCACATAATCATGCACAAAAGCAGTCTGAAAAGCGTAGTTTGCAAAATGCAATAAAAGCAGGAATATTTGGTGGGCCTCAGATCAGAACATTGCTCAAGGACCGCCACTTTGTGACCACTATGACTGCCATTGAGGCGCATGCATGGAATGCATTTGCTAATGTGTAAATAACTTTCTTGGTAATAAGAAAGCTGACAATTTTAGAGAGATTGTGCAAGAGCTTCTCCTCAGTCTGCACAAGCTTGGGTGTAGGATGAGCATTAAAGTGCATTAATTTCACAGCCACCTAAGCGAGTTTCCAGAGAACCTTGGAGACGTAAGTGAGGAGCAGGGCGAGTGTTTCCATCAGGACATCAAAGTGATTGAAGATTGTTACCAAGGTCGATGGAACTACAACATGATGGCAGATTACTGCTTGGGTTTGATGAGAGATGTCTTCCATGCAGTTCATAAGAGATCAGCTTCAAAAAGAAAATTTATGATGTCTTAAAGTGATTGAGTTGGTACCAAGATATGCTTCGGATTTTTACAGAAATCTACATATCGTTTTAGGGACAATATTACTTTTAACTAAGAAAAGATTAGTTTTTCAGTGGTGCCTTACCTGTGATGAGCGCAGTACTTCAAACTGCATTTATTCAAATATACTTTGTTTTTTAGTGTTTGTATACTGTGATTGATTATGACAGGTGCAAGCATAAAAGTAGTTTTGGCAATGCATTCTTAGCGGAATAACTGCCTTTCATTGCTCAGGTCAATTCCATGTATGGGTGCTTAAACGCAACAATTTTGTTTAACTTTTGGCAATATAGTCATTTTTTTAAAACAATTTGTTTTCATATCTCAAAAATTTGATCTGATTAGCAAAATCTAACACCAGAGTCTGATTCAGCGCCCCCCCCCCCCCCCCCAAATTACCCAAAATCTATGGAAAAACTCCATGCAAGAAAAATCGTGTTGACCACTGTTATAAACACTGTTTTCTTAATGTGAATTAATGGTCACCGTCGATCAGCTGACTTTTCTTGAAATAAACATCAAACAATCAGCTTTTTTGTCGACCTAAGTTAGATGTTTATCTTTAGAACTTTTTACGTGCTTTGAGGCAAATCTTTACAGACGTTCTCTTGCATACGATTATAGAAATGTTTGCATACTAAACTTTGTTAATTAATTGAATAAATTCAATATTAAATATATCAGTGTTGTCGCTAACATTTGGTAATTCTTCATTACTTGATATTACCTGTGCAGAATAACTATTTACGTAATAAGAAGATAATCGTGTAAGAAGTAACATCAAAGAGTACCGACAGACTCACTTTACATGCAGTCTGTTTCTGCAGTTTGGATATTTTGTATGCGTCTGGCGAATCACACGCCATAAATATATTTTTAAAGCCATGGTGTGCGATTTTTAAAAATAAAGGTTGTTATTTGCCTTTGAAGTGTTCTATACAGTTAGCTACGAGATCTGCATCTCACCAATAACTAAATTTTTATTTGATAACTTCTTTTTAGAGGTAAGAATTTTTTGAGGTTCACTTACCAGAAAATAGACCAAACTCACAGATATGCGTAACAAAAAGTTTCTTTGTGTTTGATCTTTTTTCATTAAAGTGTCTTTTGATTGATTTTTGTAAACGAAACTAAATGTTTTGTTTTTTGATATTTTTTCTTCCATCGAATGCAGCATAGTTCTTCTTGAAAGTGTCTCTAAATTGAGTGGAACTTTTAAACAATCTGCAGCATTGCGTGTAAACATGTCTGTTGGTTCTCTTTGAAAATCTTCCTCCTTACTATGTTATACGTTGCGTAACAAACATTTTGAAGCGTTAAATAATTGGTAACGTTAAATTTCATATTGCAAAGTAATTTATAGTTAAAATTCCTACTGAGTGAGTTTTTGAGGTAATTCAAGGCGAACATTTGTGGAAACTTGATGACAACAACAATTTCTATTTTAATGTCTGGGTTGACAAGCAGCGACTGAAGTTTAAAATTTTATAAAAAATAGCTTTTCAATGTATTTCATGGTGTTACATATTGAAGCTGATTATGTGCGATTAACAGCACACGGAAATCAATTTATGGCGTGTGTGGGCGTGTGCACATGCTTCACACTTGTATTCAAGAAACAGACTGACATGTATTGTGCATGCAACATGCAAGAATCATTTATTCTTTTCCTCTCTTCTGCATGCCTAAGTAACTATGACAACAACTTGTGTTGGAATTTTGCGGCTTCTAACGTGATTAACTTTTCTGCAAGATAATTTAACAGCTCAACTCCATACGTTTTTCTTCACTTATTCTTGCCCACTATACGTCTCAGGTACATGATGGCTTGTTTCACTTGTAAAATGCTCTTCAAAGCTGTATGAGCAGTTTCATTCAAACCTTTATTCGTTTTCATGTTTTGTAGATAGTTAAAAATAATATTAGTTGACCTTATGAATAATATCATACAACTTAGATAAACATTAAATCTAAACGAGCACCAGTATAACATTGCAAGAACACGATTGGCTATTCTTTTTATAGAAACTCTCTGTTCCAATATTTATTTATGTAGTGATTTTTTTGTTTTGTTTTTCAAGAGGAACTTCAATGAATTTGATAGAGCATAATTTTCTGTTTGATAATCTGTTCAAAACCTATATTTATGTGGCTTATAAAATAGAATGTTACTAAGAAAATATAGTGAAGTGGGGTAGCTAAGGAAATATTTCTTTCTCTCTTTACCATGAAGAACTTTTGCTACCATTTTTGCTGTCTGGGCTCCTTATTCATAGCCCTTAATTACCCAAAAGTGTTTTTGGCAAATGACTTTTAGTTCCGCAAGAATTTTCTTTTAAACGTGTTCCGTAATTACCCCATCATAGTAAAGTCATATGGGTTAAAAACGGAACATAGAAAAACATGCGAATTAGCAGCATCTAACACTGACCCTATCATCTAGAAACATTGTAAGGAATTTCCTTCAAATTCAAGTGTATTCAATGCAATCGTGGGATTTCCCCTTGTTTAAATTTTCATAGTTTGCATAAGTGGAACTTCACCGGAAAAGTAAATGAAGAAACAAAAAATTCTTATCCTGCGTAAAAAAACATAACAATATCAGAAAATGCAAATGTAACAATATATATATATATATATAACCACAATATGGAAAAACATAACAATGTCTGAAAATGTTAACAAATATAAACAGCATAATCGCAGTATTGTTCAGCCTAGAGACGGTCATATTCCTTTTTTCTCTGGAGATTTTTCACAGCTTCAAATGTTTCATGGACTAAGGGATAATCAGGAACACTCCATTTGGTCATACGCAGCACAGATATGTTCGCCTGGCCGCATATAATGTCATAAATTGGGTAACTTACAATATCCTTGTGCAAATGTCCTGGTACCTCCTCCATCACTGTTGATGTCGATGTCGCCGCTTTTTTAAAACACTCGACTTGCATTTCCATTGTTGGACTATCTGCATCCTCTGCTATCTGCATCAAAATCTTGCGAGAATCTTACGAACATAAAAATATTGTTTAGAATTATGACGATAAACGACACCAACCACCTTTCCTTTAATATTGGCTTCTTTTACAGGAGGATTTAATTCATTCCAAACGTTGGACAAGTACTTGTACGCATCAATGTCGTTTTTGGCGGAAATGAAATTTTATACTTGGGTCGTTCTTCTTCCTCTTCAGAGAAGTTTCCTTCAATTTCGTCATCTTCCTCAATTACGTCAAAACCTTCCAACTCTGACTCTCCTTCTTTAGCTGTAACTTATTTCTTTTCTTTGCATTTTTCCTTTGATTTCCTTTTCTCCTTCTCTTTTTCCTCTTTATTTTTTCCCTCAGTAAAAATCTTTTCAAACTGCCCATCATGAACATCTCTTTTAATGCCATTTCTTTGAAGGAGAAGTTTGGTGGCCCTGTAGGTGTCATATTTAGATGAGATGAATGTGTAAGCTATTCACTGATGAAAACATGACTCCATTTTAACAAGATGTTATTACCCTAAAATAATTTTTTCTTCGCTGGGTAATTATGGAACACATTTTTTGAGGAAATGGCGCGTCATGTTGATGATCTGAGTTTCACTCAGAAAAGCAGATTGTTGTGTTGCTTGCTGACCCAAAGACAAACATCAATTAATATCTCATGGTGTGTTTTTTTAGTAAACAAAATACTGTTTTAAGCGGAGAATAATTGCGATTCAGATCAGTGAAAAATAAATGTTATCTTTATTGATAGTACTGAGTATTGCAATGGTAATTTTGTGTTTCTTAGTGGCAACAACATACTAAAACAAAATTGTATCATAATATTTGTTTATTTTAACATAGATTTTTTTAGTGTTCCTTAATTCCCCCTGATATTAACTGTGCCTTAGTTACCCCACTTTACTATAAAGAAAGTTGATTAGAAATATTAAAGTTAACTTTCAGTTAGATAATAGATTTGAGTTAGAAATTCATGTGCATGTCAGAGCCTTGGAATTTTAAGTTTAGCTTTTAAATCCATTTATTTTTATTATTGTTCTCTTCTTTTGAAATTAATTTAATTGTTTTTGAGGAATTGTTCAAAACAAATGTTTTCAAGATTAATACTTCTTCTTCAGTAAACAAGCCCCTGAGAAGAAGGACCCTACCCAAGAACCCCTCCCCAAGAACTGGGAGGTTGCTTATACAAGAGAAGGTGAATCATATTTCGTGGAGTAAGTTGGAGCATTTTTGTTCTAATTGCAATAATAAATCATACTATGGTTATGTTTAACAATAGTGCTTTTTGCACTGATTTGTGTGCGTGATATTGATATCAAACTGGGAAAACTTCTTGTTATATCTTCATTTGACTGTGCAGTCATGTTTGTGTTAAACACGTGTGTTAAGTCGACGTGTCACGAGAATGCGGACCGGGGAGAACGGAGAAGCGATTAATTATTAACAAGTTTTTAATGTACACTTTACTTTTTGAAAAGAAGAGAGATATAGACTCACCGTGTATTTCGTGTATTTTATTTGAGACATAACACTTCTGTCTGATTCTGTTTTCATTTGATTCTGTTTTTATCTGGCAGTCACAATAGTGGACGAACACAATGGGAAGACCCTCGCAAGATGAAATCAAAATCAACGTCACGTTTGCCGTCTTCAACCTCCTATCTAAATGAACTTGATGAAGGTAAAGCTAGTTCTATAAAATGCATAAGTACAATATAATTCACATTCAACACATTTAATAATTACTAGCTATGAAACTTTTGCACTCTTTACTTCAATGATGAAGCCTACTTTTTACATGTGTTTCTATGGGGTTCTACAGCTAGTAGCGTTTTATTATAATTAACTTGCTTAAAGGTTGATCCCCTACAAAATTGTCAACAATTACACATCTTTATTGAACTGATCATACAAAGATTAATCCCTGCAGAATCTTTAAATCATTTTTAGATGTTGTTTTCAATATGACAATAAAAGCTGTAAAATGAGATATTTTTTCTCAAAACTCAAGCATTTGGTGTTAAAGTTTTCCATCTCTAGTTAGCAGGTGGAACGTTTAAATTTTAAAAGAATGGCTGATTCAAAACAGATATAATAGCTAGAAATGATAGCTTTTCGTTCTTTTCTTTTTACTACTCAACAACCCCGTCTCAAAACAACTCTTTTCATGCCCATGATTTTGTGATCATCATCTCAGCATTTTTGTCTAGTTTTTTCCATGGTAAGCGTGTTTTAATTATTTGCTTGAAGTCTCCCTTATACAGCATAGTCATCATTATGTAGGTTGGGTTATTTGCATTTAGAATTGCCATCTGGCTGGGAAAAAGTTGATGACCCAAAATATGGAACGTATTACATCGAGTATGCCTAATAATTTATACAATGCCAAAATAATAAGTAGAGCGGCTTACATTGTAAACTTGTAACAGTTTTTAGAACAATTGTATGTAATTTCTCTTCTTTCCAGCCATGTTAACAGAAGAACACAATACGAGAAACCCGAACCACTGAGGAAAAAGAAGATGAGCAGACAAGAAAACATGTATTTGCTGAAAAATTATAATTATGAAAATATTCTTTAGTACACTTCGTACTCGCAATTTTTGAGACTGTAACGATGCATATGTCTACTTTACAGAACAACAGATATTGCTCACAAACCCCTTCAAATAGACGCCCAACAACTAAATGGGGAGACTCTGCGAATTACTCTGCGGAAGGGGGCCAAAGGTTTTGGATTCACAATTGTGGGTGGGGAGCAACCAGGAGAAGTGTTGCAAGTGAACAGCATCGTGCGTTCTGGTGCTGCCGATCTCGACGGAAGGTTGAGAACTGGTGATGTCATTATGAGGCTGAATGGTAGGAATGTACTGCACTGGTCCCATAAAGACATCATCCGTTTTTTACAGAGCACACGGGTACAGCAATGAAGCTATTAATTGTGCAATCTATCCTGTTTATTATTTGAGAAAACTGTTTTTCTTTATAAAAGTTAAAAAAATAGGCCTCAAATTGTATTCTGATTCTCTTTGCATAACAATCTTTTGACTCTTCATGAAAAGATTGCACCACTCAACTTCAGATTTTCTTGTTGTTGCAGGTTGGTGAAATGGTGGAGATTTATGTTGTCCGTGGTTATGAGCTTCCGTTTGACCAAAACAACTCCGATGTAAAGAAAGTTAACCATGTCAACAATGGTGAATCATTGCTCCAACACGCAAGCTCAAGAAACAGCCTGGCTTCTAACCATTCAACCAGCTTGCGGAGGCTGAATTACACCAGTGACAATGAGCAGTCTACCCTAAAGAGAAACAATTCAGGATACATTTCTGGTGTGGATGGCCAGAACAAAGGTAACCATTTCTTCTTTTGTATCATAGTATATTTTCAACAAACAGCCCAACCTTCTGTTTTGGGAATAGTTACTGTTAGTAATAGGGTCAATAAGAAAATATTGTCAATAGTCAACCATGACTAAAATATTGAAATTTAATTATCTTTTTCCATATCATCAATCAATCATCTGGACTCTGTCCATAGATGTAAAATACTGATGATTCTCAAAGCATTCAATTTACCACCAAGATTGCTTAGTTCCATTGATTTACTCCACAAAAACACCAAAGCAATCAAATCTGAAGTACTGCAAGCACAGGTGTTGCACCTATTTGCCATTAGCAAAACCTATGATGATAGAGAGGAAGAGCTTGGGTTTCAATCCAGACGGAATCCAGCAATCACCATCACTGATGTCAACTTTGCAGATAATATAGAACTGTCAGAAGAGATTGAACGAGAACAGGAGGTACTAAGTCATTTAGAAAACAAAGCAGAGAGAGTTGGTCTCTACCTCAATAAAAAAGACAGAGTTGCAGATTTTTAATCAGGACTCGCCAGTAGTGAAGAATGGTGATACCTTGAAGATAGTGCAGATTTTTAAATATCTTGGGTCTTGAATGAAAAGCACAGAAAAGGATTTTGCTGTGAGAAAAGCACTAACGTGGAATGCCAGTCACAAGTTGAAGAAGGTTTGGAATGAAAGTTATCAAGGAAAATAAAAGTAAGACTGTTTATTACAACAGTGGAGTCCGTACTGTTGTATGGATCAGAAGCATGGACACTCACTAAGAAGCTGACTGAACAACTTGATGGGGGTGACATCTATTGAATGTATTGTGGAAGAGTCATCTAACAAATAAACAAATCTACGGAGAGTTATCAAAGGTATCAATGCAGGTTCAACGAAGACGAATGCAAGTTTCTGGTCATTGTATACGTCATGCTGATGAGATGGCTAATAGATTGGTACTTTGGCAGCCAACAGAAGGACGAACTAGAAGAGGTAGAAGAAGAGTCGATTATGTAGACAACTTACTACAGGACACTGGAATGGATAATGTAAAGGAGCTAAGGACAATCATGGAAGACAAAGTGGAATGGAAGAAATTTGGACATCCTGTTGAATGGAGGAACTGAACTGAACTTTTGTAAATTCTTTCTTCACAACATTTGGATCAGTGATATCATCGACATTGAATTTGTTTAAACCTGATAACTCACAAATCTTAACAAAAAACATGAAATTCAAAGTTTTATTTTGGTAGTCTTAATAGTCTTGGTAGTAAAAAAACAAGGGGTCAATTTTCTCCTTGGTTCTTCTTTAAATGCGCAATTTAAAACTTAACAGAATCAGAATCTCAATTGATGACTTAAAATGCTTATTTTCACTAAATACTACAAAGTTAAAAGTCTGCTCAATGGCATGTCTTTCCCGCATACTGTGACAACTTTGAATGTTGTATTCTTCTCAATCAAACTGATTAAAAAGACATTTCTATCATATTCAAGAGAATACAGCAAGTTGAAGTTATGTGCCCCGATGTACACGCATATTTGCACCCCCTTAATTTACATAAATTCCAACCATAGTTGCACTTAAATTTGCTCCTTTTTCTACAGGAACTACTCTCCATTTATTACTTATTTATTTATTAATAATTTAATTTATAATTTTACAAAAAAGACAAAACTGTTTTCAAAATTTCCTCATTTTCAACCTTTTTATAATAATGATGTTTCCCCTCTGTTGCAGTGACACCCTTGGCATTTCGCACCGGCCCTCCAGAGTACACTGTTAGCCCTGTGGTAAAGGGCCCAAAAGGTTTTGGATTCACAATCGCAGACTCTCCTTATGGCCAGCGAGTGAAGGATATCATCGATGCTGATCGATGTGCTACCTTACAACATGGAGATGTCATCATACGCATCAACAATACTGTAGTTCATAACCTTGATCATGGGGAAGTTGTCAAGGTACTTAAATCATGCCAGAGAGGTTTAGCCACACACTTTCAAGTGCAAAGGTCGGGGAACCTAACTGTAGTCAAGTCAATGCCAACACCTAATGGTAAAATTTTGTTTTTTATTATGTCCTTTGAAGGAACTTTAATGGAATTCCTTCTTGGATTAAATTTTTTGAATTTACTAATGACTTGATTTTCAAACTGTTTTTTAAAAAGAGTGGTTAATAAGCTTCTTAAATTATATAAGAATATAACAAGTGTGATTTATCGATGGAAAAGAGTGATGATGTAAGCTTTTTTCAGAATAAACCACATTAAAACTAAAGTGGGAAAAAAATTTAAAAAGGCATTTTTACAATGCAGACAGAATCTTTTCAAAAATGGGGTAGTGATAGAAAAATAAACATAACAGCTAAGACAATGGTATATGGCTAGAAAAACCTGATGGTGGCGGTCACGCTGGAACTCTTAATGCAAATTCACATTTACTAGTTTGTAATTGCTATATTTTCTTATTACTTGCGCAGTTGTTCGTCATCAGCAAATGTCTCGTCCGAAATCCATGCCCAACTTTGACGAACAAGACGTGCCAATTCCGCCAAGTGTACGGAGTAGCACAAGTTTGGGTGTCATAGCAACCACAGGGGAGGCTAGCAACGGGAAAGCATTGACATATGAAGATCGATCCCACCCACAGATGGCAGAAGATGGCAATGGGTACAAATCGTTGAAACGAGCTGTCCAGACTGATACTAGGTTAAAGCACTGTTTTAGCACTTTTTGTGGCTCTTCATTCTAGAAATTTGTAGATGGTTCTTTGTAGATGCATACCTTTGAAAATGCTGAAGTTTGTGTATTTACTGAACACAATGTTCTTTACTGAACACAATGTCTGTATAAAAAAGTTTGCTGTCCTTTTTAGAGACACCGAACCGGACAGTGATACGTTGTACAAAGATTACATCGTTACATTGAAACGAGGGCCAGGTGGTTTTGGTTTTCGTATCATTGGTGGTCAAGAGGAGAAAACACAGGTGACTTTCTTTACAAGCTCGCCTTATCACAGAGTAACATATTACCTTTTCTATTCTTTCTGAATGCATCATTTCTTGTAAAATAAAATAATATTACCTGTCCATCATTGGCTCCAAAAGTTTAATCTGTTTCGATAATAATCGACTGTACTCAAAATATAAATTACAGGTAACGATTGACACAATTGTACCAAATGGAGCTGCGGAACAAGATGGCAGACTCTTTGAGGGTGACATCATTCTAGCGGTGGATGGAGTCAATGTTGTGGATGCAAGTCACAAACGGGTCATCTCATTAATGGGAAATGCTGGCATCAATGGACAAGTGACATTGCGGATCAGGCGCAAGATGAAGAAAGGTGTGTGTCTAACAGACAGTAATCATGGTTTCCATTAGTAGCATTTTAAAAAACATTTTAAGGGAGAATTCAACAGAATGTAAATCTGTTTCTTTTTGGCTGAAACTCACAAACCTGAAAATGTTTCCTCGATGTCAAAGATTAAAATTTAATTTTAATCAAAAGTTTATTTTTTTGTTATTCAGTCTTTGTAATCTCCTCTTTCCCCATTATACCAGTTTTAAACTTTATTTGTGAAAACCTCTTCTGGTCTAAATGCAATGAATTGTTGTCGCTCATCTTTCTCATTATGATAAAAGACTATCCTCAACTCTACACAAAAAGATAATTGGTGTTGTGCAAGGAAAACATATACGTGCTAATAATAGACAGTTGTAAATGTAAATCTGAATGAAGTTATTGTAGCTTGGTTATAATGTAACCCAAATTCCAATGTGTTATCATATTTTTCAGAGGCTGTTGTCCAGAACGGTTATTTAACACCACCTGAGCGCGCCGGACGTTCTGACACAGATAGTGTTCATTCTGATAAACAGGTGGAGGAATGGCTGGAAGAGCAGCACAACCCACGCTACAACAAACACCCTTACAGAAGCACGCAACCACACTCTGCTGTGCGCAGCAAAAGTGAATCAAACTTGCTCGGCGGGCGTCCCAAATCTTGTCCCCCTCCAGTGTCACCAAAACCAAAGACTATTGAAACAGGGCCAGGTGTAAACTTTGTGCAACACAAAGAAGTGCATCTGGAGAGAAATGAAAATGAGGGTTTTGGTTTTGTGATTATGTCTTCACCAACCTCAACTGGATCTGTAATTGGTAGGTGTTTGTAAGCTGTACATATTATAAGTGTAAGGTAGTGGAGGAAAAGCCTCATGCTTTGTGTATAAAAATTCTTCGGGCAAATGTTTTAATGACATTTAACCCTTTCATTACCTGTACCCAGCGTGGATGGGTATAAAAACCCGCGCCGTTTTCCCTGTACACAGCACCGCTGGGTACGGTCTTAAATCAATTTTACTTTTGTTTAAGTTCGAGTTAGACAAGAAGCCGACTATGTTTAGAAACTAGATAAAATTCCGGTCACGGCTAAAAAACCACATGCAAATCTAAGCTGTAATTTGTACTTTACCATACCTTGCTAGATTACGACCATCTACCGGAGGATGATGTTTAGTTGCATTTTATTTATTTTAGGGATTTGTTAACATTTCTTCTCTTGTTCTACCTCTTTTCATAATAGTTTTGATTCTTTTTATGTTTTTATTGTTTCAT
The DNA here is from genome assembly GCA_963930725.1 of Candelabrum cocksii. NCBI lineage: Eukaryota > Metazoa > Cnidaria > Hydrozoa > Anthoathecata > Candelabridae > Candelabrum > Candelabrum cocksii. Next base: position 8,239,457 of record OZ005678.1, on the reverse strand, counting down.
AGGCCTATTGAATTGCTAAAAAAGATTTTCTATCCATTTTTTCAAGTCTTTTTTGCAAAATTGGAAGCGTTTTCTAGCAGTTTTTTGAAATTTTTGAAATTCTACTCTGATAATATTTGGTTCCAAGGTATGCCAAAATCTCTTTCCTACATGGAAATAATAACTAAAGGCATATTCTCTATCGGCTACTTTTATTTAGATGTATACTATATATATTACAATAGATCGCGTATATTTATGAAATTTACAGTAATTTTTTAGTTACGCATAACATTTGTTCAGATTGTTTTTTTTCTATAAAATTTCACAGATTTATAGGTTATATGTTATAGTTCCATGAAAAGTAGGTTTTGAGCCATTTTTTCGACAAAAATATATTTTCTCAACAAATTGATTTGAAAATTTCAAATTATTCTTTGTTTGCAGATCCGCCATTTTGAATCACGAACACCGCAATTTTGAATTTTTTGATTTTTTTTGTGATTTTGTTCCAAAAATTATAAGAAGAAAAGGAGCCAAATTTGGAGTACATTGAAGAATTGGTTCAAAAGTTATGATCAATTGAGTAAGGAAGGGTATTTTTCCAATTTCACGCCCCGGGAAATTGGGGTGTTTTTCTTCGGTAATGAAAGGGTTAATAGTTCTATGATCATGGTGAACAGAAATAACGTACCTTCGTGCCTGCATATTGCATTTTTATTTTAATCATCTCAGAAAAGTTTTAATCACAATTGAATAAAAATGTGCCTATGTTTTTTCTCAGCAATTATTTTAGTGTTGTTACTTGTAAATACAGTTTGCAGAAAGCAAGTGTTAGATGTGTAAACTCGTTGAGTGTTAAGCTGTACGTATGATACATCAAAAATGCCCTTTGACCATCCTTATAGAACCTAAGGACAAAAGGTTGGTTTTGTGTGTTTGATTTTCTTGTTGATTAATTTGCTTGTACATCCCAACAAATTAGTTTAGCATTCAAACTGTCTGTGATGTCCCAAACTTCATCTATCTTTCTCACAGGGGGGAGGGTGAGAGGTTGCATTTGACTCAACATGCACATTTCGATGGCATTAATGCCGGTGCCCAGTGAAGATGTGTTTAGGTTGTTCATAAGGTTGTGTATGAACAACGGTCCATCTTTAACAAATCCTCTTGTATTTCACCTCTGTATGAATGGCAACTTCACTCCAGCACGTTTGTACTTTACAACGCAATCCTATTTACAACCTTTTTCGACCATCGCTTTGCCAAAGAATTTTCTCTGCATAGCTAACTTGTTAATCAACTTACTTGTATACCATTGTTAGATTCATTCACTATTTTCTTATAATATGTTATCTTCATTGATATCTCTCCGAACTTGCTCTTTCTCCCTCATAGTCATGTCACAAGTTTATTGCATCGTTGACACCTTTTTGCATTAAGTGTTTGAAATGCTTTGAAATGCTTTCTTTTTGAATGTAAGACTTTGGTTTCGATTGTAGCTTTTCGGTTTCCTTTGTCAACCTTTTGGTAACAACTTGATGCCGTAACTCGACACCAATAAAATTAGAAGAATCTATAACATACAGATAGATCTTTTTTTTCTCTTCTACCTCTTCTTCTTAAAAGTTTGATGCAACGCCTCTTTTCCAAACTACTGAACAATTCTACTTTTTCAAATCAGATGTGAACACTCACCTTTTTCTCTTTTCTTAAAAGTTTGTTCTTATTCGTTTCTCCAAAACACTGAAAGAATTCCTAACCTTTAAACACAGAGAAATACTTGCCTTTACTTCAATTCTCCCTCTTCTTCTTATAAATGTTTGTTGTGTTGTCTTTTCTCAGCTGAATGATTTTGAGCTAAATCCTAAAAAAAGTTGGCAATTTTTAAAAACTTTACTTTTACACAAAAAAGAGCTAGCCAGCTAAAAAGAGTGCTAATAACTACTTAAACAACACCAAATGGAAAGATATAAGTGAAAATGATAAAGAACTCTTGCTGATTTTTGTAAAGAATCACATAACATGGAAGCTCCACGCCGCCATGTTATTTTTTTGAAAGAAAGAATCTTCGAGGATTTTTTCCTATATTAAAAGTCATTGGTCGTTTGCGTTTTGTTGTGTTTTATAGTAGGAATTGTCAAGACTAGCGTGTACGACAGGAACCCTGTATTATTATATAGATGACATGATTATCCTTGATGATAACTCACACAGATATACAATCTCGCACAGTTAATCTCTATTTAAGAAGTGAAGAGTGCAATTTGCACAAGGTTTACACAGCTAGTATTTTATTTCATTTATTTAAATTTTTCTTTTCCATAAATTATCACCAAAAAACACAATTCTTCTAGATAAATTCAACACGTAATTGAAAAATGAATATGTATATAATAATAATATCTTTTTATACGAAATATAATATTATAAATGATCAAAGAAAAGTGGAAACTCGTAGAAGGTCAAGTTTGACTTTTATCATCGAGAACCAATTAGAATTATTGAGAAAATTATGAGTATTGAGAAATTCGGTTAAAATTATTATTTATCCATTAATATAAGTTTATAACAAAAATCGTTTACTTATCTACGCATACAAGAAAAATATGATATACAAATAAAAATTCTTAAAAACGATTGAAAGAAAATAAACAATGAATTATCTATGAAGTTATGGTCAACCAATATTTTATTCCAACGAATATCTATCTATGTTATTAAGGCGTTTCAATTGATGAAAGTTCATAACCTTGCAATTTCTTGTGATTTCTTTGTGGAAACTCCTTTGATCTTCTTGTAGGTCGTATCATTCCACGGAGTCCAGCTGACCGATGTAATGAGCTGTCTGTTGACGATCTCTTGCTCTCCGTGAATGATCACAGCGTCACAGAAATGACTCACAGTGAAATTGTTTCCATGGTGAAGAACTCAGGCTTACAGGTACGCAATTAATAGATCGCGGCATCTTTATTACTCTATGAATTGCATTACGGGTAGCTATTGTGTCCAGCAATATCTTATTTTCTATCGGGGTGTTTTATGGCTATTGTGTTTACCATGTAACCCACGCGATTCTTGTAAGCTATACAGCGGTTTAAAACGCTGGTGGAACATGTCATCAACTCTTGTTTTCTTATACTTAACTTAATAGCGTTGATTATTCTTGAAGGTGAAGATCCTTGTTGCTGTTACCACTAGCAACAATCCGGACGAAAATGCTCCCCCGCGTCCGGTTGAGCCTCAACATTACATGCCATCGTTCAACCGACATAATGATACTCTCAAGGAAGAGTATCAGGTGCAACAAAAGGTTGGTTTGTGATGATATTAACAAACACCTACATTGAAGTAATGCGCTTTTTAGTTTTTTGTAAGAAGGTGTAATGACGAGATTTCCGTTATACAGAGATATACAGATCGTTATCTACAAGACTTGTATTTTGAGATTTTGCTGTTGAAATGAGGAGGATATATGTATGAAAAGTATAAGAATAGTAAAGAAGCCAGATTGCGTATGTTTGTGGTTGCAAAAAATATATCTTATAACGCACGCTAAATGGGACTTTCAAATTTGTGTGTTTTCAGGAAAATGAGATGGCAAGATTACGTGAAATTCGTGCGCGCGAAAATCAACAGCCCAGCCGCCCAAAGTCCGCGCCAGCGCCAAACCACGTGACCGTTTCCTCTCTCTCAGGTCCTTTCCGTGGCTCGATCACTCGCGAGGAACGTGCTTCGATCATGCAGTCTGCGAAAAAGCGCGTGAACGTTGGTGATGCTTTCGATGTTGTACTTGAGAAGGGAGAGAGGGGGTTTGGGTTTAGCATCCGTGGGGGAGAGGGCATGCCGTTGTTTATACAGAGGATCGCAGAAGGGGGCCCGGCCTGGATGGATGGAAGGTTGAAGGTGAATACATTTCACATAGTTGTTGTTTTTAAATTACTCCAAATCCTTTCTTCCGAATATGAATTCCTATATTATTAATGTTTGGTGTGAATGTGAAGAAAGTTTAATTAAAAATAAAAAGTGTTTGGAGAACACGAGACAAGTCATATGATAAAGTTACATATAGTTCAAAAATATAGTTATGTAACGTAAAGTCAGATAAAAAGAAAAAAATAGTAAATCAATTAAATTAGCATTATACAAACTCCTTAAAAACTATTAGCTTTATACGCTGCACACCAGGTGCCAAAAATGTGCCATTTTTTTCCTGACACGAAAATAATAACAGATAAATCGCAACCTGTTGAACAAGAAATCGGACAAGTTATCTCGAAGTGACGCCGTATGAATACACTCTCATTGACGTCATTCTAGAAAAGCCGTTGCGCTGTAATTATGAAATTTTTTATTTGTATAAATAATTTTACTGAAGATTGCTGAAAGCCTTGAAACAAATTGAGTTTTATAGGTCCTTAAAGTTATCTTATAGAAAATAATTGTTTTGATTTTAATAGAAAATCAATTGCTCGCTTGTTTGCTGCAGGTTGGCGACGAGATAGTGGAGATTAACCACGCAAGCGCAGAAGTGATGTCACACGCCCAGGCTGTCAATGCCATACGTAATTGCGCTCAAACATGTGAACTGATCATGCGCAGACCAGAGAAACCCATTGTTTCTGGTGAGCTCTCAAATAATCCTCAAGCAATGAAAGTGTTTTAATTATTGCATGGTATTTGACGTCTTTCGAAGCACTTGTTATAACCGTTACAGTAAGCTTTTCTCCATTTCCTCGTTCTTAGCTTTATAATCGACTGTAGCCGTACAATAAAGTATTCAAAGACTTCATTCATTGAGTTCATTTGAGTGCAAATGAAGTAACCTAGCAACATGACAATCGTTCAGTGATTGGATGGTTACATCAATGACCCTTTAGAATCAAATATCTAATATATGAAGGAGTAATATATATCTTTGCTGGAACATTTCGTGATCTATCAAAGTTTCCGTGAATAAATCACATTCTCAGGGTTTATTCATATCCAAATTATGGTTCTTCATTCCATGTAATAAAATACTACAAATTTAATTTTACAAATGGTTAATTAATATCAGTGAAAATTAGGAAAAGTGGTAACATACGTTACGTGTTATTAAAAGAAGAAGAAGAAAGGTTTAGAGGAGTGCTACTAATATGTAACAAACTAATTTAACATGAATGGTTACGTTCTAATATAAAGTGCTTCGCCTTATTACTAAATGTAGTAATAGCTTACTAGCACCACCTCCTGTTCCACAGTCATGGATTTAATTTTGATAGTATTTGTTGCTAATCGGTTTGAGTACAAGCAGGAATTTAGATGTAAGAGTATTTAACAAGAGAGTATATTCATCATATGGACAGTTTGTTTGCAGTTTTTTGTTCTTCCAGATTCGTAAATCGTTGTATCGTCTGCATGTTGAACTAATTTGATGAGCAGCAGTCGGGTAGATCGTTGTGAGACACCTTGTAAATTGGTGACTTCTGAGGATTTAATGTCACCGAATTGCACGAACTGTCGCCGATCGCTGAGCCCACAGACCGTATCTTTATAAATTCTATGATTTTCAATGTGCTGAAGGAGTTGATTGTAACTCAAACTTTTCGAAAATCGTGGACAAAACCGCCGGTATTAAATGTAACATGGCGTAGTTTAAAGTCGGAATCGTTTTGCGGTAATGATCCAAAGTAGACTTCGATTTGGTGAACTGAAGTTGAGAAGAACGTATGGATCGTTTTAGCTCATTTCTAAAACTCCTTAATTGCTCACAAGCATCCGTGTTAATATTCAGATCTGCTTCGTAACGTGATTTGGTTCCGCTGTTCCGAAGTAAACGTAGTTTGGACGAGTTGGTCTATACACGATTTGAGAAGATCGCAGAGAATGTTCAGTTGATCGTTGTGGTCGCTTATTGTTGAACATGGCAATATGTCATTAACAAGGGCGTTGTGACTAACAATGATATGATCTGTGACATGTTCAAAATGTTGTAACCAATCATATCTATACATCATCTAAATGATTAGTGCCATACATCGCAGATATGATAAGGAATACTCAGGAGGGGATGTTATAAAATGAAGAATTTGGGATTGAAACCTTGCAGACAAGTTAAATCTTTAAAGTGTGCCGTACTCAAAACCTGTGACCCTGAATCTGAAAATCTGATTTCAATCTGTTCTGAAAAATCATCTTTCCACAATGTACTATAACTCTTTACATGTTGTCTTTTAGCCGACGGTCGAGGTTCGACTGGTAATATCGCTACGTATAGGTAAACATGGCAGATGGTGTGTCATTTTCTACCCAAGTTAATTTTATTATTTTAACTTTGTACAGCTTTTAATTCTTTATTTTAACGTGATTTTATACAAATTATTACGGATGCTATAAACATGCTTTCTGACTTTGCGTACTTTTGTTTTTATGACGTCATTACCTGCTGGTTTATTTCTACCTATTTATTTTTGTATGATTTCGACTTTCGACTCGGTGTTTTTATCATATTTATACATTCTTTTCCCATTTTAACTCTTCTCTGTACAATGTTTAGCTGTAGAAAATAATTGTGTCCGTTTGATGCACGCTTTTATTACATGACACTTATTGGAATAAAATTGATTTAACCTACAACGGCTTGTTTTTGTTTAAATTTAATGTAACTGTGTTTCCGGGTCTTTTCGAAACGTGCCCTTGTGCCTAAGTCTTTCACGAACGTCGAAAGTGTCATTGAGTGTCGTATGAGATGGCACATATTTGTAATATATTAAAATCATTTTTTATAAACAAAGAAACACCTGAGGAAATTTTGATGTAAAAGCTTTTATAGCTGATTTTTATTTACGATTTCTTCATGGATTACCTTGCAGAATCTTCTAAGTTTAAACTTCAGAGAAAGCAATGATAGAACATTTTACCAATGCAGGGTCGGAGTCAGAGGCTTTTAAGAAATTAAATTATTTAATGTGATTTAATATTTTACGCCAATAGACGTTCAATTGAAATTGTATGTTGTCATTGTTACAATGTCCACCTTAAGAAGTTCACCTCGAAAGTTTGCGAAGTGTCTGCTGTTACCTGTATTAACCTTTTCTTTGAGTGCTTTTGAAGTTCATATATGCTGCTCGCTAATCGTCAAAAATAGTTTTTGCAATAAAAAGTTTTGTTAACTGATCATCACGATATGGGTGTTTGTGAGGAGTTTCGTTTTCTGCTGTAGAAAAAAGTGAGCGAGTAGAGTGAAGGACGTCTGCTTCCCAGTGGCGAGTAGAGTGAAGGACATCTGCTTTCCAGTGACGAGTAGAGTGAAGTAAGCCTGCTTCCCAGTGGCGAGTAGAGTGAAAGACGTCTGCTTCCCAGTGGCGAGTAGAGTGAAGTAAGCCTGCTTCCCAGTGGCGAGTAGAGTGAAAGACGTCTGCTTCCCAGTGGCGAGTAGAGTGAAAGGCGTCTGCTTTCCAGTGTTTAATGTCCAAGTTCTGCAAGGCAACGGTTGGATAGACTTCATTGCAATTCCGTTTTAAAGTTCCCATCGCAATGCTTTCATCATGTAGATAATGTTTCACTTCTTTACGCATGGATGATGCCCCTTTGTCTGAATGTAAAGACGAGGGCATCCCAGAGATGGAAAACAAAAGCAGTACTTGAAAAAACAAAAGGAAATCATAACGATAGTCAGAAAATAGTTATTTTTGGAACTGGGGTGAATTGGTCCTTTAAAGTCTAAGTTCAATCGTTCATGCGTTGCAAATTCTGTACTCTTTGGTCATTTTTTGCACTTCGATGGAGTAAGGCAGGTTCCTTGGCCGTAGAAATGCTACCATCCTTGTCACACCTGAGTGGCACAGAAAATTGTGAATGTTATAAAGAGTATGACTTGATGCGCATTGTACTCTAGAAAACGCGTCAGCTGCTACATTTTTGATGCCCTTTCTGTTATTGCATGATAATTCTACACGCTAGCGATAGATTTTATCATTTTTAATCATAAAAGCAACCGATCTTTGGTCTGTCAGTAATATAAGTGCTTGCCAGTTAAGTAGTGACGCTATTGACTACTTTTACAATAGCAGAATACTTCTTTTCGTGTTCTTGTAATGTTCTTGAGAAAAAAGCTACGGATCTGTGATCTTTGCTTAAGATGCCTGTAGCAGCACAATCAGAAGCATCTGTTTCCAACTGGAATGGCAAATATGCGGCAATTGTACTGTGAGTGGAATTGTTCTAGAGTGGATCAAAAGGATTTCGAATATGTAGTATATAAATACCCCGGTAACACGTTTTAATGAGCTTTTGTTTTAGGTAAAAGTAACTCCATAAAAGATTTTAGTCTGTCTGAGTCTGGCCTTATTTCTCCATTTCCTACAACAGAACCAAGAATTTTAATGGTTTATGTTGAAAGTATACACTTGTCTGTTTAGGTTTCTATTAAAAGCGACTTTCGAAAATGTTTCGAGATTTTGAGAATGCTCTTTAATAGTTTTCGACAAATTGTAAAGATCTATAAACAATTACAAATAATATTAGATACAACGTTTGTCAGTAAAGACACAACTATCAGATTAAAAGGAACGCATTGTTTACAATGAATGGAAAAACACAAAAAGGATTTAGATAAACCAAAACATAGTTAAGAGTTCAAGAATTTATGTAAAGATAAATAAAGTAAGAAAAGATAATGAATAAAGATTTATACAAAGTTTATAAAAAGCTAAAAATTGTAGTTTTTAATAAATCTCTTGAAATTGGCCAAAAATGTTTCGTTTATGGTATTAGCAGGCAGGCCCACCGAGAGAGGGGCAAGGGGGCAAAGTACCCGGGGACCATGCTAAACAGGGGCCCATAAATATTTGAATTTTTACTTTGTTTAGCAATGGGCTTAAATGCTTTAAAATTAAAAAATAAAATAATGATTTGGTCTAATGAGTTAGTAGGCCTAAAGTGCGATGCAAACAACGGTACCTTTTGTGCTTTATCACTAATTAAATCATATTACTTTAAGTTGGTTTTTTCTAATTAATGTAGTAAGTTTTATTGGTCTAATACCACAGGCTAAACAAACAATAGGTAACATCTATAAGGCCCCCAATAATGACATAGGCCCTTTTCAATAGCCTCCACCCCATAAAAAAATGTTTGTGCCTTTTGCTAAAATAGCACTCGAGCTGCGCGCTCGTTCGAGGACCCAACTACACTTCTATCCCCCATGCTTTTTTTTCTCTTGGCGGCCCTTTTAGCAGGTAGTATGTTGTATGCAAAGGCCCCTTAATATAGTATGATGTCTCACGTGAAACTACAGTTCTGATCCTTGGTAATTTGATTGTAGATTTGTTACCTTGTGTATTTATGGAATGGTCGATGATATCGTATTTTTGCTTGGTTTTGTAGCTTTAAACGATTTGAACATGTTTGACTTTGTCCCAAAATCGTAGAACAATAAAGAAATATTGGGTTGATGATGAAGATTTGTCGTGCTAAAGTTGGTGGTATTTTGTATCTGATCTTCTTAAGAAGTTTGATCCTAGCGCTGATTCGTTTAGATATTTTACTATAGTGTTCGGTCGGATTCACGTGACTATCAAGGGTAACTCCAAGAAAATCGTATGATTTTGGTTGATTTCATCATTTCCGACTTTAATAACACAGTTCCTTCCGTTTCTATTTGCTCGATACAAGATAAATTCAGTTTTCCTTTTTTCTTATCACGCACCGGACAGTTCTCCGTGATCCGGCGAAAACGCTATGGGAATGGCGTTCGGCTCTTAACCGAAAGTTCTGGGCTGGAGACGATGCTATCACAAAGTTGTTTAGTAAACGGTTATAAATAAAAAACGCCGTATTTCATTAAAACTAACCGTCGCACAAATGGGAGCAATTAAATACACTAAAACTCCGGGTCGAGGTCTTCATGATAATTCTTAATGAACGTTCTGGAAGCCTCGTTAAAAACCAGCAACAAATGCATTTATCTCCCAGAATCCGCGTTTGAATTTGCTCCTTGATTGTTAGAGGATATCTTTCGAATAAACGGTATCATCAGCGTACATTAGCATAGAACATTTTGCGAGTTGACATTGCATATCATTAATCAGAATAACAAACAGCAGAGGTCCCAGTATCGAACCATGCGGTACTTCATGCGTGATCTTTATGAGTAATGATGGAACTCCTTCATAATTGACGAACTGTCCAACTCAGTGTCAGATATGCCATAGAATGGTAATTAATCTGTGTAGAATACAAGCATGGTTCACGGTATCGAAAGCTTTTGAGAAGTTCATGTATGTATAGGACCCCTGTATGATTTCCTTTGTCGATGTTTTGACGTTACTATCTACCAAATTGGTGACTGCATGTTGAGTACTATATCTTCAGCAAAATCCATGTTGACATTTGAGATGGTTGTTTTCAAAGTAGTCTGATAGCTGGTTAAATGCAAGTTTTTCGACAACTTTCGAAACAACGTCGAGGAATGAAATGGATCGATAGTTGCTGAAGGAATTTCGTTCACCAGATTTATATAAAGGTGTGATTTTAGCATTTTTTTCTGCCGTTGGAAAAATTCCAGCTTCAAAATAGTAGTTGGTCAGCAACGAGAAGGGATCTACAAGCTCTTCAGCTGCGTCTTTGATCATTGATGCCGGAATGTTATCAGGACCAGATGCTTTTGATCCACGGACACTTTTGAGAACCTTTAGCGTTTGTGATTCATCGACTGGTTGAATGTGTGGTTCTGAGAATTGATTTTTGTTAAATATTACAATCCATTGAATGGAATCCACGTCGAAACCACCCACCTTTGCAACGTATGTGCAGAAACTTTTTGAAATTTCGTTTTAATTGGTCATCGAACGTTTGATTTAAATGATTTTGCTGGACCGTCAGAGTTTTTGATGGGGTACAACCTTTTTATTAGATTCCAGAAGAATTTTGTGTTAGATCTGTTTCTCGAAAAACTGATCGAATGTGATTAGCTTTTGATTGACGTATTAAACAAGAGACATGATTGCGAGTTTTCTTGTATTCCGCCCAATCCGACGTTTTATATTTGTACGTATGGCACAGCGAAGAAAGTAATTACGAGTGCTCATTTTCGCCTTTATTTCTTTTGTACCATGGATTGGTTTTACCACGTACCTTTCGTTCAATTAATGTTTATCAATAATGTTGGTGAGATAATATTTGAATAAACCATGTATTCTTTAAGTGGTTATGGCTTAAACAATTTGTCCATGGCACGTTACGAATTTCGTTTTTGAAAGTAACTTGTTGTAATTTTAATTTTTATAATCACGAACAAAATTTTTAGAAATAATGCAAAATAATAGCCCAAGAAAATATGCTAAAATAAAATTAAACAAGGATAAATATATTCTAACATTGTTAATTAAAGATGGTATCCAAGAACACAAACTTTCATCAATCAGAAACTTTTGACAACATTTGCTACTTGTTGCATCCATAGAAACATCTTTAATGTTTAAAATATTCATAAGATGAATCAATAACCATAAACTAAGATGCGGTTGTGAATCGAACATTGTAAAGTATAGCTTATCTATAAGTTCATCAGTGTTAAATCTTACAAGATGCATTACATGTTTGTAGCTTTTTTCTTTCCTATATCAACATGCTTCATCACACGTCTCCCAAGCTGCAAGATGCACGGTAACTTTTCCAGTAAACAAGATTTCTACTTTGAGAGCAACAGCGATAAAGAATCCTTTCATAACATAACCAGAGAAAACTGCACTTTTAAATGCATTGTACACTCAGACTGCATGTTTGCCAATCACAAAATGGACGACAGCATATGCGAGCTGCTACTTGTTTCACGTGAAGGGACATTAGTGGTGAAACCCGGCTGGCGCTTTTTATCAACAGATTATACTAAAGTGATGCAGGTAAAACACAACATGTGTGAGCTCTTATTACTCATTTAATAAAAAACAATTTTATAGGGATGATCACAATGCAATGGCTTGATGTACTTGTATTTTGTTAATTTAGAAAGGCCCAATGTGTGAAAATAATTCGCCATGTCGTTGGGGTTTGTATTGTCAAGACACATGCGAAGATAAAGGATTTCTCTGCTTCAATCGTAAGACTGCTTATTCATTTTATTTTAAAACTGTAATTTTATTTACAACCAGTTCTAAATGGGAAATGAAAAGATAAACGAATGATGATGTGAAGGTGTCAATAAACAAAACAATAATAAAATTTTTTTTTCAAGCTGACAGAAACATCGCAGCAAGAGGTGTCGCTACACAATCGACAACGTATTCTTACTATGTAGCTGAACGGGCGATTGATGGGGATGAAACGACAGTAGCGATTACCCAAAACAAACCAAATGACTGGTGGCAGTTGGATTTGCTCCAAAACTACGAGATTGAGGTGCTGAGTATCCTTTTGTATAATGAGGAAAATCGTTACAAAGGATGTGAAGTAACGGTTATGACGGAAGCCAACATTGTTACGTTGATGAAAGTACTTGACAAAGTACACGAGTATTCTTTTTATTGTGGAAAACAAGGACGCTACATTAAAATAGGTGGAAGTTGTTTGCACCAAAAGCACATTTACATTTACGAAGTCAAGGTTTTTGAAGAGTAACTGAAACCGTATTCGTAATGAAGTGATTCATTCTTTCTTACTTTTTCTCGTCTTCACTTCTAATCTTTTACTTAACAATCACCTGCAAAGAGAATTCTTTTTTTGTTTTAGTGTACACCGACCAATCAGGATCAAGTAAATTTTAATAGCATCATGTACATATTCCTGTTGGTTACAACGTTTTTTTTACTTTTACTTGCCTTGCACGATGTTTGACGAATTTTGAATGAAGTCTTCTTATATTTTCTTATTAATTACAAAAGTTCAAGTAGTGCCTTGGAACTGTGCAAAACCTTTCCTTAGCGAAGTTCGAAACGTTTATTTGATGGTGATAGCAATAAATAGCGACACTTTTGTCGACACGTTTTGAATGCAGCAATATTCATCATCAGGAGATGAAATGTCGTGTTTTACTCACCGTGTTTTACCAATATTTCACTAATGGAAACCCTTGATTTAGCTGTTAACATTAATTTTACCTCAAATATCAAAGTAAGCAGGAAATGTTTAAAGAAACTGTTTTTGTTTGCTACTTCTAAAAATAACTTTGTGTTCAATAATGAATACTTTGATTAATGCAATGACATAGCAATGGCTTTCCAATTGGCTCAATCATTAGAGAAATTGTTCATGGGAAAATCTTATTTTCGTTGTTGTTTCTTGCTTCGTTTCTTTTTTCGCTACGGTAAATGTACAGTCTGTGATATATTATATAAAATGTCGCAGTGAAATAGATGCTAAGAACAATTAAAATAATGTACGTTTAAAGGGATCTCGAGAGGTCACGTGACATCTCAAAACTAGTTCAAGATGGCCCTTTCATGAAACCCTTTGCGAATTACATATACCTTCAATACATGCATAAATTGCTATATATTGTAAAAAAGCTTTACTCCTGGTAACATCTTAATTGCAAATAAGACACTCCTCATACTAAAGTACAAAGAAGAGAAGAATATATCAATTAGAAGAATTACTTTGATAAAAAATAACATTTAAGTTTACGTTTAGAAGTGGCAAAAATTTAAGAGTGTTCATCCTCTTTAAAAGAAGTCAAAAGTTTTGGACCTCGATATGACAGTAAAAATACTCACAACTTTTATTAGATCTCAACATATACTTTACATATACAACATATACAAAATTATACCTTTTTGTAACTTTTCCATCAAAGACTTTTGGCGTTAGGTGGTTTTTATATTTAAACATGAATGATAAATGCTTGAAAACATTAATTTCAAAAACATTTAGCATTTTCAAGCTTTTGAAAGACTTAGCTCAAATTTTGATTCGTGACAAATTATTTGACTAGCGTGTTTATGAACTTTAAATGTACGCAATAAATAATTGGAATTCTTTCAATAGGTGATTCAGTGATTTGCGCGATCCTGTTACTTTTAAGAGTTTCGCATTTATTACGATGATCGATTACTTGTCCTTTCGTTGAAATCACGCTTATCTTGATTTATTTTATTATCTCTTTTCTACCGTCGTTATGGCGACGAATCCTTCTTTATATTCAATAATGAATGAACATGAATAAGAATGAGAAAGTGAATTTTTGCAACAACCAACATCAAAACATCTGTTTCATTTTAAAAGAGAGGGCAAATAAGCGATGGGCAATAAATCTGAAATATCTACCGCTATCTACAAAAAATACATACACTGGCTTACACACTAACAACTTCACCTTTTCTTCAAAGAAATATAAAATTGGATTGTGATCAAAACTTTTCCATACCCTCATTTATTTCAGAACTATTATATAGTTAGGGAATGAACTTGTCGATAATTTCTGCAATATTGTCGTTGGTGCGATACTGTTTAAACACTGACTTAAAGCTGTTTGCACATACTGTGGGGCATACGTTAAAGGAAAATCGCGAGTTTTAATCTATAATCCAGCGCTTCTCAAACATGTTAAGGTTGGACTGCAGTGCGGAAATTTTACCCTCTCCCTGGCAAACCTTTTTTATATCTCAAAAACGGATTGAGCAATCGCCTTTTCTGACTTTCAACGTGATTTATTTAGAACTTTGTGCACAAATTTCCACACCTTTCGGACTAGTTGAACACAGGATAAAAAAATTCAAAAAGTCAAGTCAATTTTTTTTTTTATTTGATAATGTTTGGTGTATATACAGATCTTTTACAAAACAGCGGCGATGGACCACCGAGATTCAGCGAAAATAACAACAAATCTGCAAAACCTGATCAATGGAACAAACGACAGTGAAAGAAGTACCAAACATAAAATCAAGGCAGAACGTGGGAAGAGAAATCAAGAGAAACTCCAACAGTTCCTGAACACGTCAGATGAGAAGACAAAGACGAAAATAGAAACTCTCAACCAAAAAAGAGTTTTGAATTGGCTAACAAAGATACCCATCAAAGATCTTGGTTACGAGCTGGAAAAACAGGAATTTTGGAACGTCATTCGTATTCGATACGATTGGCCACTAAATAGAGTTCCATCTCAATGTATCTGTGGATCTTCCTTCGACATCGCTCATGCACTATCTTGCAAGAAAGGCGGCTTCGTAATATTGAGACACAATGAAGTTGCTATCTCCAACTCTCCACTGCAGAATTGCTGAATGAGGTTTGTACTGAGGTGAGAAAAGAGCCGATTCTTTTGGAATTGAACAATGAAGAACTCCCAACTTCAAGGAAGCTCGACTCGATATCAGCGAACTTAATTTCTGGACATCTGGTCAAAGAGCATTTTTTGATGTAAGAGTGTTCAATCTCTTTGCTCAGAGATAAAGGAATCTGGACGTTGAGAAAAGCTTTAGATCGAATCAAAACGAAATAAACGGTATTATGGCCACCGTGTTATTCGAGTCGAAAATGGTTCGTTCACCCCTTTGGTTTTGTGGCAATTGGCGTCATGGGGGGAAATGCATTCGGTTTTACAAAAGACTTGCAGACATGATTGCTGACAAGCGAAAGGTTGCAACCTCAATTGTAACGAACAACATTAGAACTCTGATTTAATTTTCACAATACGATGTTTGAGAGGTTCTAGTACAAAAGTACAAAAGTTGCAACAATAAAGGACATTTTTAACAATGATCTCAATATACAAATAAGAAACAAGTAATTTGAAATGAGTAAGGCGTTTTTCTTAAATTTTATTTCCGAATTAATTGTACTAATGTATAAACTGTAGCTCATGGGGGGGGGGGGGGGAGTTTCGTTACTATGAGAAGCTATTGAAAATAAGCCATGTTCTACGCATACATGAAGTGGACTTACATGAGAAGAGCAGTAATGTCAAAACAATGTTCAAGTAATACTCCGTAAACATGGTAGATCAGGATACGATGATGGTCGCAACAATAGTCTTCTTTGATACCTCTTTCACACAACACAATTCTTCGAAACTCTCCAGTATTTACGTTTAAAATGTCTCGGCAGCTTTAGCCAACCCTGTTTCACATCCAAGAAATAAATCTTCTAATCTGGCCTAATTTAAAATAATGGTATTTATTAATTACCCATGAACAATGGATGTTTCTGGATCCTTCTTCACAACCTTCCCCCATCACCAGCTCCCCATCGTAACAAACCATCTGAGTCAATGAAAAACTGTAATGATTCTTTCCATAAATCAAACTTTCATATAAAAACGTTCTCATCATTTTCAACTTTTACATTTCTGCTCTTCTCTTCCCTGCAATTAACCCATTCTCTCCCAGAAGATTTTCGGTTTCGAATTTTTGTTTCCTTTAAATATGTTGGCAATAATACTGTGTGGGGACGATATTCAAAGTTATTTTTGAAAAATTTCTTCAGCTTCCGAAAATATCAATGGTACCATATATGGGACCATGGGAACTGGAGGGGTACCCTATGCGTGATCTACAATATAATAAGATTTTGAACTTCTAAGCTGTACAGTCCATGCTATTGATAACTAACTCAACAAGTAATAATTCTTTTTAGTGCGTTGAGTGCGATCTCTTTTTCTTACCAGGCAATTTATGCGACATCTTTTTACAAAATGTTATAAGATAATTAAAACTGTGCGTATGTGAGTAATCTTTTGTCAGAGGATATAGAAATAGCCATATCACCTTACTATAACAGTGTTATCTCAGCTGTGTTTTCATTGAAGACAATGCATTGTTTGCGCAATTCCATAAATGTTAAAATTCATTTGTTTCCATTATGGTTTATTATATCATTTTGACGTATATTGACGTCATTTCGTATGCCCATGAAGAGGTCAGCAAAGGGACAGTCCGGTACAGAAGTTTGCTCTGTTCAAGCCAGGTTGCCTTCTTGACTCCCGACAACCGCGTATGCGACATTTCTAACGATCCGAGCTTGTATTTCTATATTGTATCGCCATAGCATGTCCATTCGTGCACTAACGTTGGTTATGAAATATCTTTGTCATTTTTACGTGGTCCAACAAAAAAATTCTAGGAAAAAGTTTAGACTTGTACAGTGTAGTTGGACAGGTTAAACCAGCTCCGCATGTCAGTAGATTTGGTCTCAATTCGTGACGGATGAGGACTAGACTATTTTTTACGTTGTTTTAACTATACAGAAAGAATCGTGTACATCTTCATTTGACTGTGCAGTCATGTTTGTTGTTATTTTTGTACCGGAGTACCGGTGGCCGAGATCATGTATTAAGTCAACGTGTCACGAGGATGCGGACCGGGGAGAACGGAGAGATGTGTAAATTATAACAAGTTTTTTAATGTACACGTTACATTTTTGAGAAGACAGATATAGACTCACCTTCGTGTATTTATTTGAGACATAATAATTGGCGACGAGGATAATAAGAACTATGGCTTCATCTGCGAAAATAACGAGGATTTTGTAGAGTATTCGGAGCGATTTGAAAATTATTTAGTAGTAAACCAGGTAGTGGATGATGCCATGAAAAAAGCACTTTTTCTCTCAACGATGGGTGGACCGGCATATAAGTTATTGAGGAGCTTATGCGAGAACAATACAAAGGACAAGAGCTATAAACGGATAATACAATTATTGACAGAGCATTTGAGACCTTTACCAAATTCGATCGGTTTCAGTTTTACAAATGGGAAAGAAAGAATGGCGAATCTGTGAATGCATACATTGCAGAATTACGAAAGCAATCAGAGCATTGTGAATTTGGAAATAACCTTAATGAATATTTACGTGATAGATTTGTCTGCGGACTGAATAGTGAGAGTGTGCAGCAGAAGTTATTAACAATTAAAAATTTAACGTTGGAGAAAGCACTAGAGACTGCCAGAACATTTGAAGCAGCATATCGAGATGCCAGAGCAATTCGTACCGATAAAGTGGCAGATAATGGTGAGACGGACAATAATATTCATAAATTAGTTGCAAGGAATTGTGATGGGAATAAACGGGAAGGTTTTCGCTGCGGAGACTTGGGACATTTGGCTAATAGCTGTTCGTACAGTTCAGCGAAGTGTTATAATTGTGGGAAAGTTGGTGATTTGAAAAGGCGATGCCAATCAATTCAATTCAATTCATTTTCAATTTTTTCAATTCAATTCAATTTATTTACCAAAATATAATTTACATAAAAAAACAACAACAACAAAACAACAACAACGAAGACCTTTATTACAAAAGGAGATCTGGTTTAATATTTTGGTGGAAGTTACTCAATAGCCTAAGGCTGAACAAGTAGTAACCCCATAATAAAACAAAATAAATAATATTCAGAATATAAGAAGAAAATACTTAATAATGTATATATATAAAATAATATATAACTATGAACAGTTAATACACCATTAAAGTTGTCCCTCGTTCGCGAGAGTCACCTTTACTAATCGAAGAAATTGTTTTCTGTTTAGATCAAAAATAGAATGATAATCTTTGTATTTAATTTGAAATAGTTTGATAATGCTTCCAATTTATTTGTTCCAATCAGTAATGCACTAGTGTTTTATGGAATATTTGCCATATGATGAAGTTTTAGAATGAGGTAAAAACAGTTTATCATTAGAAGCATTACGTGTTCCGTGATGATGGGAATTAATAGTTTTAAAGAAAAAATGACTGATTGAAGAAGGAACATATTGTTTTAGTGAATCGAAAGTAAATAATAAATTTGAAATTTTGATATGAAGTTGAAAAGGTCGAATGTTAAATTTTTTCATAGCATCAGAAGTATCAGAGCGAAAAGGTTGAAAATTTATTATTCTAACCGCAGAGCGTAAATTAAATTCAATACTTCCTCTTTGACCCCAAATCAGACAACAGTAACACAAGTGAGAAGAAAATATTGCAAAATTCAAATCTTTTAGAATTGATTTATTAACAAAAAATCTTACTTTAGCGAGCATACTCTTTGCTCTGTTCAGTTTCATACAAATTTCATTGATGTGAATTTTCCATGACAGGTGTTCATCAATTAATACCCCCAAATATTTTATAACATGCGATTGATACAAACGTTTGCCATTTAACACAATTTTAATTTCATCAACAAATGTCTTTTTTGGTCTCCTAAAAATTATAAATTCAGTTTTTTCTGTGTTCAAAGCAATAAGGTTTGCGTTTAACCGATCATTCAATCCTTTCAAATCAAAATTATTTTTTTTACATAATTGTTTAATTGACCTGTTAATGTATAATAAGTTTGTATCATCGGCGAAATGATGCACCGTTGAATAATTAATACAGTTTACTAAGTCGTTGATATATATCAAAAATAAAAGAGGTCCCAACACAGAACCTTGAAGCACACCGCATGTTATTTTCATCAGAGACGAATTGAAACCATTAATCGAAACAAACTGTTGACGATCTGATAAATAGGACGCAAACCAATCTTGTACAATGCCTCGTAATCCATAGTGTCGAAGCTTCTGTATTAGAATTCCATGGTGAACGGTATCAAAAGCTTTTTTGAGGTCAATAAAAACACCACAAGCAAAAAGATCACTATCAAGAGCTTCTCTTATTTTTTCAGTTATGCTTATTAAAGCATAATTAGTGGAGTGATTAAAACGAAACCCAAATTGTAGTTTGTTTAAACATTTACAACGGTCCAAAAAATTATAGATACGGAAATGCATAAGTTTTTCTAATAACTTGCTTATATTAGATAGAATAGATATCGGTCTGTAATTTGTACACTCTAGTTTAGAACCATTTTTAAATAATGGAAGAACAGATGACGTTTTTAAGATATTTGGAAAAACACCATTAGCAAAAGAGAGATTAAAAAGTTTTAAAAACACAATGGATAATTCTTCGTTTAAGTCTTTCAGGATAAAAACAGGAATGCTATTTGGCCCTGAAGCCTTTCTAGAACTTAATTTTGATATTAATAATGAAATCTCTCCTTTGTTAGTTGGTGACAGGAATACGCTATTGGGATTAGGATTATTTAAATATTTTTCAAAACATGTGTGCGAATGATGAATTTTTGATTGTATGTTTTGCCTACAGAAATGAAATGCGAATTGAATTGTTGAGTAATCATATTTAAATCTGTAACCAAAACACCGTTATTATTTAAGCTCGTGGGAAAAGAATCATTTTTCGATTTTAAATTAATGAGTTCGCAAATACCATTCCAAACTTGACGAAGATTTTTTGAACAATGCGAAAAGTAATTTTTATAGTACGTTTGTTTACTGTCTTTTATCAATTGTTTCAAGAGATTTCTGTATAAATTATAACAACGTTTCAGACTGAATTTTCTAGATTCATCTTTTGCTCTAATGAATTTACGATATAAATTGTTACGGACATTGATTGATTTTAATATACCACTAGTTAACCAAGGTTTTAAAGAAAGTTTAAACCTCCTGATACTGATCTTCTTGAGTGGTGCGTGATTATCTAATAAACCATTAAAATGTTTATAAAATAAATTAAAACTATTATTAACGTTTGACATATTAAGCTCCATAATTTCGTCCCAGTTGACTTTTAAGAAATCAGAAAGAAGGTTTTTCTTATCATAATCAGAAATGTTTCTGCGATAAATGTTATGCTTTCTAGAAACAAAACTCATTTTGTCTTTGAACTCAATAAAAAATTGAGGTAAGTGGTCCGAAATCGTAGATGTTAAATTTCCCGACAATATATTCTCACCATAAAAATTCGTATAGATATTGTCTATTAAGGAACTTGATCGTTGAGTAATTCTTGTAGGTAAAGTTATTTGCGGACAAAAATTATTAGACATCATAAAGTTAAAAAACATAGAAACATCACGATTAGAATTAACGTTCATTAAATCAATGTTAAAATCCCCAATTAAAAAAATGGTTTTATTTTCAGAAAGTAATTTTGAAGTAAGAGAAAGAACAAAGTCATTATGAAATTCATTAACAGACATACAAGGATGACAATACAACCAACGATGACATTACGACTATTTTCGCAGATAACTTCAATAAAAAGTGATTCCAAAAATAACCTTTTATACATTAACAGGTCATTCCTTGGTTTATAATTTAATTTTTTTGAAATATATAGCAAAGCTCCTCCACATGAAGATTCTGTAGCAGTGTGTTCAATGACATAGTTTTTCAGTAAAATAGGAGTCGATGGTTGAACGTTAAGTTTTAATTTTGTTTCAGTTAAACACATAATATCAAATTGGAAATCAAGTAAGCTAAGAAAAGTGAAGAATTCATCAAAATGCTTGTTTAGTGAGGATATGTTTAAATGAAATATTGAAAATGAATTACTGTCGCCATATTTTGAGGTGCAAAAGTCAGTAGTGTCGTAATACTTGCAGTTATTAAGATTTTTTTCCTAAATATTTTTTATATCTTTATATTTTTTCCTAAATATTTGTTATATCTTTATATTTTTTCCTAAATATTTTTTATATCTTTATATTTTTTCCTATATATTTTCCAATTATCGGAGAAGAAGAAAGATGAGACTGTTAACGGGAAGTAGAAAAACGTCGGGATAAGGGCGATGGCTGCAAGCCAGGAGAGTGGTAGTGATAGTACCAAGGATAATGGTGATATCGATTTTTTGTCTTTGTACTCCTTGCATATGAAGGTTGGGAGGGTAAACGAGCCAGTTATGGTGGGCGTGAAAATTAACGGAAAGGATTTGAGGATGGATACAGGTGCGGCGGTGTCAGTTATAAGTGTTTCGGCTTACAATCGGGTTAGAACAGGGAAGGAAGGTCCGTTGAAGTGGTCAAACCAGAGGGTGTTGGGGTGGTAGATGTATTATACGGTGATCAAACTTGTCAGTTGCCAATAACGGTAGTTGAGGGGAATGTACCTTCTTTGCTAGGTAGGGATTGGTTGAGTCGATTTAAAGTGTGTTGGGAAGAGTTGTTCCCGATTAGTAGGGTCAACAAGGTTGAAAGTGTTGATTCGGCTGCTCCAGTGGATTCGTACCCTATACCAAACACGATTGACCAGCTTGCTACATTACAAGGAGGCGAACGGTTTACCAAGTTGGATTTATCGCAGGCTTATCAGCAGTTAGAGCTTGATGAATCTTTGCAAGAGCTTTTAACGATAAATACCCATCAAGGTCTATATCTATACCGTCCGAGTAGACTTCAGTTTGGTGTCCATAGTGCAACAGGAATATTTCAAAGGGAAAGGGACAAGCGATTAGGGAAAATTCCATTTGTGAAAATTATTAAAGTGTTCGTTCATGCAGCCTGAAGTAACATATTGTGGCTATGTCATAAGCAAAGAGGGAATAAAACCTATGCCTACTAATGTTGAAGCTGTTCGTGATGCACCAACACCGACCAACATCACCGAGCTTAGATCTTTTCTTGAAATAGTCAATTACTACAATTCGTACGTGAAACAAATGGCTACAGTGACAGAACCACTTCATAAATGGAAGGGTGCTGGCTGGAATTGGAACAGGAGTAGCGAGGAAGCATTGAATTCGATTTTCCTATTTCTGGGGTTGGCGTTAGGAAAGGCATCCAGCTGTAAAAACATCTGCACCAATAAACCATCAGATGATTAAACCTCCATAATTGGAGAAAATCATCTTTTGAAACCGTCCAACCCATGCAAGCATGGGAAAGCGACGTTAAATGGATGATGATGATGATGATGATGATGATGATGAAGCTACATCAATTTTGATTTGGTCAGAAATTTGCAATGTATACCGATCATTGCCGTTGTTGGGTTTGTTTGCTGAGACAAGTGGGTTGCCTGGGCGGTCAGCTGCAAGAGTGTTAAGATAGGCATTGCTGTTGTCAGAATATAATTACGTTTTGCGATATCCGTATGTGTGTAGATGGTCGGAGCTTACTACTAAATATGGATGTGTATTATGGGGAGGGAGAGTCGTTATACCAAGCTCTTTGAGGAGTAAGGTTTTGGCAGAGTTGCATGAGGTACATCTTGGGATGAGTAAGATGAAATCATTAGCCAAGAGTTATGTTTGTTGGCCGAGAATTGATAGGGATATTGAAGTACTTGTTCGGAAATGTGAGATTTGTCAGCGGAGTCAAAGCAGTCCTACAAAAGCACCATTGCATTTTTGGGAGTATCCGCTTAGACCTTGGGAAAGAATTCACATTGATCATGCTGGACCTGTTGATGGTAGGACAGTTTTGGTGGTGGTTGACAGTTTTTCAAAGTGGATTGAGGTAGAAGTTGTTGGAAATACCGATGCAAAAACTACTGTTGGAGTTCTAAGGAAGTTATTTGCGACGCATGGGTTGTCGAGAGTTGTGGTCAGTAACAATGGACCAGGGTTTGCCAGGGAGGAGTTCAATGCATTTCTCCGAAAGAATGGTGTCAATCATCTTTTCTTTTCTCCATATCATCCGTCATCTAATGGTCAAGAGGAAAGAATTGTGCGTGTACTAAAGGATTCATTGAAAACGTTAAAAGAAGGGAGTATCCATGCCAAATTATGTTGTTTTCTGTTTAAGTACAGAATAACACCACATACTACGACTGGTATTTCTCCTGCTGAACTATTATTCGGACGACAACTGCGATCAGCTTTGACTCTAGTACGCCCAGATCTTCACGCAGGTGTGACAAGGAAGCAACGTGTATATAAAAGGAAGCTTCGCGCGTTTGACATCAATGACGATGTGACGATCAAGACGTATAGCGGTGATCAGACTCCTGGTGTCATTGTGGCTGTTTGTGGAAATGTTGATTACGAGATTAGAACGGACGAAGGGCATGTGGCTCTCACAGACATGTAGATCAGATTGTCCGACGTGATAGTTCGGGCCGATCTCTAGTTGATGAGTCAATTTCTGTTGAAACTCCCAATTTGTGTACAGCTGAGGATTATAGGTCTGAAGCAGATAGTAGTGGTTTTGGAAAGTTAGAGAGTAATCCAGACAGTCTAGGTGAGGAGTCAACGGAGGTTGTTCCGACAGAGGATGCTGATCATGCTGGGGTAGATGCCTTGACTTCAAGTAAGGGTGCGATTTCTAGTGAGACAATTGTGGCGGAGCCAAGGCGTTCTGGGAGAATGAGGCGTAGACTGGCTTACTTAAGGGAGTATGATTCTTAGGGTGGAAGATTGTTACATCTTCATTTGACTGTGCAGTCATGTTTGTTGTTATATTTGTACCGGTGGCCGATATCGTGTGTTAAGTCGACGTGTCACGAGGATGCGGACCGTGGAGAACGAAAGAGGGTTGAAATTATAACAAGTTTTTTAATGTACACGTTACATTTTTGAGAAGACAGATATAGACTCACCTTCGTGTATTTATTTGAGACATAACAAATCGCTGGTCTCATAGATCTTTCTCCATAGAGTTTGTTCGTTGGAAAAGAAGATGGACTGCATGCAAGATGTCAAAACGACCCGATTCCATTGCAAAGACTTTGAAAGAGTGCGACGAGGATATGTATCCAAATCCTTTCGTCTTGTTAAAGATTGTCGCTACAGTAGCTGTCACTTTGTGTGGATGTGAAAGGTCTGGAAGTGTTTTAAAAAGATTAAATACTTACCTGCGTGCGTCTATTGGACAATCAGGAATGAGTGGTCTTGCTTTCATGCATATCAACTATGATGCAGATATGGATGTCAACCGTGTGTTAAAAATCTTTTCGCAAAAACCTAGGGCATTGGAGTTCTCTAATATATGCTCGCGTTTTATTAAGCTTTTATTTTTGGTTGTCTTAGTCTTTACTTTTGTGTATGAATCTTCACTATTGTTGATGATTTGAGCATTACAAAGAAAAAGAATAGTATGAAGAACAAAAGGTGATTCATCTAATTTCATTTATTAATGAAATGTTACGAATTCAGACATTATTTGCCATAAATTCTTCTTGCTATCTACGTCAGATAAGCTAATTCTTATGTATTTTTCTACTTAACATTTTCACGCAAATAATGTTAACGTATAACTTGGCCGGGATAGCTCAGTTGGTAGAGCGCTTGCAATTTCCGAAAGTGCGAGTTCAAATCCTTCCGGCCTCGCCGACTCAGACTCATTTCGATGCGGTGAAGTGCGGGTGTTGATGGTAAGAGATTAGGGTTAATTCGGCCACTTTGGCCACTTATAACTTGTGTTTGTGTATAGTAAAAAGACATCATTTGTAATATTTTAGTCGTTTGATTTCATAGTAAAAAATGTAACTTTGAAATAACATATGATTAATACTTGTTGCTGTCGTAAATATTTTTCAGAGTGGTTTGCAATAAATTTGTTGATATGGTAATCAAGTGTGCCTAAATATTTGAAAATCGCACCTGCCCTAATTTCAACCCATTTACGCCACTGTTCGTAGGCATTCACTGTTTGTGCAGCGCTTTCGTGATGACCCTTCAAGTAGAGCAGGCTAGTGGTCTCGTCCCTCGCACTCTATTATTATCATTAAAATTTACATGAATTTACTACTTTCTTAACTTTTACAATCATAAAGCCTTAATTTTTTCAGAATATTGATATTTTAAAATTTTAAAATTTTACACATAGGGTCATTCCCAGAGGGTCATATATGGGACCAAAAACTTACATTCCTTTATTGTGGAAAAATTGCAGAAGATATGTATTTCTTTATTACTCTATATGACAGGGTATTCTATCACAGATATATGCAAAGTTAGAGCAATATAGATATTTCCTGTCATAACATTGCTTACCTGTTTGCAATGTTTTCCAAAACCTCTTCAAAAAATGTTCCCCAAATTCAAATTAACAAATCGATGCTTCAAAGCCTTTCAAAGTTAATGAATTAGGTAAAAATTCGCTACAATCGACAAAGCGTAAAACAGAGCTGCGTGCATAAACCCAACTCCCAATTAGGTGGTCCCATATATGACCCCAAGGGAGAGGATGGGTTAATGGAACCTTTAAGTCATTACCATAAACCATTGCTTGTTATAGGTCTTGAGTGTACATTTTTCAATTTTCCTGAGATATCAATCTCCAAAAAAAATTTTCGCGAATTTAGTAACTCGATTTTAGACCTATAACTAATCTCGCCTATCGATTCACAGTAATGCTCCGTCTGAATCACTTCAACAAGAAACCTTCGGAATAAACACTGCGAGAAACCATAACAATTCAAAGGGTTAACTGTCGCCATGTTACCCAGTTACCATGGGTTAAGTAAACAGTCAAATAAACTTTTAAAGGTTTTGCGTTTGATTATAGGACACTATACACTTTATTTACTTTTTCGGTAAATTTCCTTTCAATAATTTTTACGTGGAATTTTATCGCTGGTAGGATATTTCAGACTTTTACCCTTTCCTAGCTTTTATAATATTTGCAGGCATCTCATTGTCCCAACCCAGTTTTCTGCCCATAGAATATCAGTTTTACCCCAGACTATTTTCGAGATAAACTGAAGCAATTTCCTAACGACCATTCCTAACAAAAGAACGCCATGAAATGATTGACAACTCAGTCTTAACTAACAAAAGAAGATTAGACTGCTAAGGGGCTGTTCATATGGAGGTGGGCTGGTTCGGTTTGCCGAGACCTTGTCTCTGTTAAAAAAGCTCATAAAAACAAAACCACGTGTTTAAAGCATACTTTTGCCTCAGCAAAGCGAAACGAAAAATAACACCAAATGCCTAATACGAACAGCCCCTAAGCCTCACTTTCATTTAAATACTTGCTATCTCAAAAATTGTTTATTAAAGAAGATAAAATTCCAAATCTTGAAACGAGGCTGTAATCTTCAAAATAAGTACACTGCATGAAACTAAAAATAATCCAAAATTATTTTTTGGGGAGATTTATTTTCCGATATGTATATGCATACATATATAAATTTATACATACAACCGCGGTACTCGTAGAAGACCGTTTGATTGGTATTATCGTCGAGAATCGTCTTTTATTGTTACAATCATAGTTTAATTAACAAAATACAAATTTGCCAACAGCTCGGTATGATAATATATATATATATATATATATATATATATATATATATATATATATATATATATATATATATATATATATATATATATATATATATATATATATATATATATATATATATATATATATATATATATATGTATATATATATATTATTACTATTATAGCTTACAAAAAAATCCAAGACAGGATATAATGTATAGGCAAAATATAAATGCCTTTGAAGTTATCTCAATTCCAAAAACAAACGAATACTTACGTCACTAAAGACACTAATAAGTATCGTAAAATAGCGTAGTAGCTCTAACATATGGCGAAAGTGACGTAGTCGGAAAAATTAATTAATTCGGCATACAATAACTAATGTACAGTATATATAATTATGTACAATAAAATACAGTATAGCAAAAAAACATGCCTTTCAGGCATTACACTTACATTTACACGTTTAAAAAATGTATATATTTACAAAGTTAAATTTAATCTAATTTAGTCTAATTTAATCATGTTTAAAGCGCTTCACTATCCAAAATTGATCCGTTGTCACAGTAAATAAGGACTCCCGTAAATTTGCACTCCCCAGTCTTTATTTATTAGTAAATAATGACTCAAGGGATTCAGTTTTTTCTAGTTAATAATGACTCTTCCAGTAAAATAATGACTCCCCTGCGTTTCATAAGTTTTAACTTAACCAGAACTTAGCCTACTTTTTAAGGGATTTAGACAATACTTTTAGCATAAAAGCAAAATGAAGTAAATTAAATACAAAGAGAATAAAAAAAGTAAAACAAAAGGATTGCAGATTAGAGATAAATCTTTAACAACTTCGTTACAACTAACTAAAAAATCTTTTACGATTGATTGGCCTTCGCTTTAGGGTTTTCACATAGGCCAGCACGAATATCCTCGATTATTTGACGCTGACGCTCCCTCGATGAAACAACTCCTTTTTCGTTACATATACAAAAACTGACTATTTACAATAAATTTTATTTCTTCGGAAATTTGCACATTGCAATTTTACCTTCATCACCCACTATTTCTTCGGGATAAATTTTTTGTCTAAAATATAGTTCATCATTCATTCACGTTTTGCGTCTCTTTTTCCCCGGGTCCGGGGGTTGGACGATCGAGTCTTGGACGGATGGCTATTCTCCATTTGCTGCGATCCTGCGCCAAAGTGCTGTTTAGCTTCTGAGTCTTCAGGTCGTGCTTAATGCAGTCACTCCATCTTTTCCTGGGTCTTCCTCTTGGGTAGGGCCCTGCGGCCTTGACGTTAAGGACTCTTTTTGGCCAGACATCCTCTGACATACGTACGATGTGGCCATACCACCGCAGTCTACCCTACCGGAGCTCGCTAACAATTGGAATGATATTGAGCCTAGCTCTCAGCACATCAAGGGAAAGACGGTCAGACAGCTTTGTGGAGCATATCCAGCGTATCATAGAGTGGTCACAGCGGGCTATTCTCTTGGCATCCTCTGCCGTGACTGGCCACGTCTCACTAGCATGCAGGAGGACCTCACACATGAACTAAAGGCTTCTCTTTTGTTTCTGAGCGTGAAGTCTCGACAGGTCAGAATTGGGAGCAATTCCCTAAACTTCTTCCAAACGGAGCGAATTCTTGCAATGATGGCGTCATGACACACACCTCTTTCTCCAGTTACGTCGCCAAGGTAGCAGAACTCACTCACAACCTTAAGGGCCTCCCCGTGAAGTATGACTTCATTGATCTCACAAGGGGTAGGCTCAGGCACAAAATCAAGGCAAGTCTTGCATTTGAAGCTAGGGTCCTCATTGAGCTTTCCTTTGATGTCCGTGCAACCCTTGTGGATCCATTTGTTGCAGCTGGTGCATAGGATAGAGTTACTACCTACCCCATTGCTGCAGACTCCACACAGGTTCCTGCTCTTGATGGCCGGCTTTGGGGCCTCATGATGACTACTAAGAATCTTGGTTTTACCCATATTGACCCTAAGCTCCTTAGCCTCCAATTCAGCTTTCCAGCGTCCCAACTTGAGCAAGAGCTCTTCTAGCGTTTCTGCACCAATCACCAGGTCATCCGCATAGAGGAGTTCCCACGGACAACTGACTCTAAACTCACGGGACAGCGCCTCCAATACAATAATGAATAACAGAGGGCTCAATACCGATCCTTGATAGACACCCACCTTGACATCAAACTCAGAGCTGTACTGATTGTTGACAAGGACTGCTGATTTGGCGTTTGCATACATGGCTTGGACTGTTCTCACGACCAATTCCTCTACTCCGAGCTTACGCATGGCCCACCATAAAACGGTTCTCGGCACCCGATTGGAGGCCTTCTCGAGGTCCACAAAAGAAAAGAAGGAAAGACTTTTCCTCTTTGTTAGGTATCTCTCATGAAGTTGATGGAGAATGAAGATAGCGTCAACGGTGCCCCGACCTGGCATAAAGCCAAACTGCATGGAGTCGATTGCAACTTGAGATCTGATTATGGTTTCCAAGATTCTCTTGAGAACTTTCAAGACGTGATATATCAGTTTGAGGCCACGATAGTTTCCCCGAATAAAAGCACCGCCTTTGCCTTTAAAACAACAAGTCCCAATCTACAGGAATTTTGCCGGCGCACACAATGCAGTTAGCAAGATTGACAATTGCCTCGAGGATGCTTTCACCTGCAGCAAGTACCATCTCGATAATAACACCACTTGGGCCAGGGGCTTTACCTTTCTTCATCTTGTGAAGAGCAGAGACCACCATGTCCTTTGTGATGAGAATGGGTGGGCCCTCTGTTGGGCATTGCACAGGAAGACTTTCTTTGTCCCAGGAGAATTCTTCATTCAGCAACTTTTGGTAATGAGACTTCTAAGCATTTAACTTGGCCTTCTCGTCCAGCGCCAGCGCCATCATCGTTCATGGTGCATTTATCACCAACGATGTCCTGATTTTGGCCTTTCATCTTCCTAGATTCACGAAAAAGCTTGTTCTTCTGCTCGCTTTTACGCAGGTTGCTGAACTTAGCATCCTGTGCTGCTTTTCTTGCGACATACACAGCACGTGTAGCCTTCCTCTTGGCTACAAGCAAGGGTGGCGCCAGTGGGGGGCTAAGGGAGGCTACAGCCCCCCCCCCCGTCGGAACTTCTCAGCCCCGCCGTCGGAAGTAAAGCAATATTAACAAAATACTGACATTTTTAACGTTAGGTCTTTTTTTGTGACTAATACAATTATCATGATATCAAGTTTTATGGCAGGTTATGTTTAAATTTAGAGGTGCCAAATCTGTAATAGATTTGATCATCAATGAGTTTTGTATTAAACTTAGAGTCCAGCAATTAGCCCCCCCGTCGGCGCTGTAAGCCCCCTTGTCGGAAAAACCCTGGCGCCACCCCTGGCTACAAGATAGTCCCCCTTGCTGCCACCGTTTTGCCACAGTTTCCAAAGTCTCCTTTTTTCCTGTACTGCTCTTTTGACTACTGAATTTTACCACCAGGTTTCTTTGCGCTGATTTCTACCTCCCTTTGTCCAATCGCAACTGCTATCGGTCTCTTCTAAGAGTCAGTTCACTCAATGCCTCATCCACGTCGGTGGGATAAGAAAAGTTAAAGGAACAGCATCTGCCATAAGCGACTGAAACTGCTCAAGCACACTGGACTCGGTAAGTTTCCAGAGCCGTCTCTTTGGGGGTGCAGGTTTGGACCTGCAAACCACGGTATGGAGTTGAAGATCACCTACTAAAAGTTTGTGCTGCGTAAAACATTCCTCCTTGCCAATTACATTTGCGTTTCCGACAAGCTTTAGGTCAGACCGCCTAACCAGAATGTAGTCGACCTGGGTTCTTGTGCTACCAGAGCGGTATGTAATCAGTCTACTGTCAGACTTCTGGAAGAAAGAGTTGGACACAGCCAGGTCAGCAGCAACGCACATGTCAAGTATGCGCGTGCCATCTGAGTTGCGATTACCGAAATCGTGCCCACCATGCAGGCCCTCAAAACCACTTGATTTCATGCCAACATGGCCGTTAAGGTCACCTGCAACTACCAGAGTCTCATTGCTAGGAACTGTAGTCAGTCTTTCAAGCAGCCTAGAAAAAAAAGCATCTTTTTGCTCTTCAGGGAGTCCAGTCTGAGGCGCATATGCACACCAGAGATTGACAATAGCGTTTCCGAACAACATCTTAACTTGGATGAGGCGGCTGTCTATACGGTTTATATCAAGCACATTCTCAATCCACTTTTCAGCGACAAGCCCACCAACACCACCAAGACCAGAAACATCGCCGATCCAGAAGAACTTGTACCTGTCCTCCTTACCCGTGATTATTCTCGCAGAACCTCCGCGCCACCGGGTTTCCTGAGCACAACAGATATCAATCTTCCTACGCTCAAGAGCTTCAACTATATCGCCGGCCCTAACAGACATAGTACCGACATTCTAAGTGGCAATTCCAATCTTGGATTTTGATTTTTGTTGTGGGATTTCGTGGGATATCGATCTGACGGGACCCACAACATGGTGACCCGCCCTACCGTGAACGACACTTTCACTATCGAGAGTTCCAGCCCCGTTACTAGGTTCCATTTCCGTGTACATCACTCTATATGAAAATTGAAGCACTGCTTTTACGGCAGGATGCCCTTCTCCTTACGCCAACTCCAGGTCTTACAGTTCCTAAAGTACCATGACTGGACTGAGTGTTTTTAATCGAGACACCATCTCCAGACAGATTGCCAACCAAGACTAGAGGGTTCCGTCTACCCTAGTTTTTAAATCAGAGTGTACCTTCTCCTAGGCTGATAGCCATCCAAGGCTTGAGAGCTCAACCTACCCTAAGCATGGTTATTTGAAGGCGCCATTTATTCGCCTTTCACCCCTTCACCTATTAGTTCCAAACAGCTTCGCCACGGGAAGGCCGGGTGCTGGGTTTTACTGTCAGAGGCTTTATTTTAGGCAGGTCATAGAAGTATTTCATGGTCGAAGGGCTGCTCAACTCCCTTTGTCACCTCGACCATAACAGCTTTTCGAAGCCCAAGCCAGTTAGATACTTTTTAACTCTAACTTAATTAAGCACTTATAAAATTTTCATAACATGACAAGGAAAATGTGTTTTTTACAAGCAACTTTTATTAAATAATGACCATAAGTTACACGCTTTAACAATAAACT
The DNA here is from genome assembly GCA_963930725.1 of Candelabrum cocksii. Taxonomy (NCBI): domain Eukaryota; kingdom Metazoa; phylum Cnidaria; class Hydrozoa; order Anthoathecata; family Candelabridae; genus Candelabrum; species Candelabrum cocksii. The sequence goes on along the minus strand of OZ005678.1, from coordinate 8,207,398 downwards.
AAATGTCTACATCCTCATCTTCTTTGCCATCAGAATCAACAGCGCGAAAATCAGGAGCTGCTATAGCAATGTCAATCTCGTCAATCTGAAATGGATCAATATCTTCTTCTGTCAAGATTGAAAGTTGACTTTTTAAAATTTCTTTTCCAGCTTTACAGGGTTGATTTTCTTTGAAACAGTGAACACGATCGTCTTCCGATCCATCTGTCGCAAAGTTAAGAGCACACGACTTGAACAAAGTTTTGATTGTTTCTGGACTAATTTGCTCCCAGGCTTTCAGAATCCATTTTACAATTGTACGGCGGGGAGGAGGCTTCAAGTTCCCCAGCAGTAAGCTTGTTAATCCCTTCCTCCGCTACCACTGATCGTATTTTTCCGTCGTCGCATGGGCTTTAAAGGGCTTGTTCCAGCTCACGTCCGGAGCCTGGATATACTTAGTACATCCGCCGGGAACAATTGACACATTTAATTTTCTTTGCGTGTAAAGACGATTTTACACTATCTTCAATGTGGCATTCATATGAATCCCACACAAGATAGCGACGAGTAAACAAAAAAGTTCCAAGGACTTTATTAACACAAGTATGGCTTAAATCAGTGTTCATCCAGGCATTTGGAGATGATGCATCGTGGCAATTTTTAACTCTTTATCCATTGCAGCTGTCTCGCGTTTTACTCCTTTGAAAACAATGAAAGGTGGCACTTTCGTGCCATCCGCCTTTGCTGCAAGGCAGACACAAGACTTTTCATGACCAGTTGTTTTTACCGTCACAGTCTTTTTGCCGATGCCATCCACAGTTGTGGCGGAAACCATATCTGCCCAGACAGGGGTTTCGTCTATAGCTTTAATATCAGCAGCTTTGTATGAATTTTTCATGGTAAGGCGGCGGACGTGTAAAACAAATGCTACCAATTTATCGATAAGCTGAATTGGATCTTTTTGTGCCATGAATGTCTTTCGACGCAACGAAAGACCATATCGTTTCATAAAGCCTCTTAACCATCCAGTGCTTGCCTTTTTAATTTTTTTTTTAAATTTTCACAGGATTCACCTTCTTTTATCATCTCGTCATACATTAGGCCAGCTTTTTTCATGATGAGTTTTCGTGAAACACGTAGGCCTTTACTCCGTCTGACATGGATCCATTCGAGAACAGCCTCATCCAATGGCTCGCTGAAAGGTTTTCTCCCTGCTCCCTCAATGCGTTTTCTTTGGCTTCCTTTTACTTTTTTATTTTTTACAGTTTTCCCAATGTTTGTTTTGGTCTGTCGCCATTCACGAATTCTTTTTCTATCAATTCTGTACTTTCTTTCAGCGGCGCGGTTACCATGTATCTCTGCATATGAAATTGCTTCGAGCTTCAATTTCAGAGGATAGCTCTTAAGCTTTTCCCCTTTATGAGAAATTCAAAAGAGAAGACAAAAAAGAAAACAAACTGAATTACCTTATTATAGAGTGATTCAGTGTTTCTATAACATAAACAATGAAAACAAAGACGAGACAAGACGAGCAAGATGTCACGAACGACAATAATAAACTTTCAAATGTTGTACAAGGTCGAATTTACATGCGCTGTAAGGGGACATCATGTTTACAAAACCAGCTGGACTCCTGTACTCAACGAAAAGCTTAACTGCAAAAAAGACAACCGAGAAGAAGCTTTGAGTCATGACAAGCATTCAATTGGAGTTTTTAAGAACGACAAAACTCTCGTTGGTCATATACCAATCGAACTCTCTCGCCTGATAGACTACTTCTTGAAAAACAAAGATGAAAACTTTGTTTCAACTTTGGTTGTGGGTCCAAGAAAACGAAAAATTGGACTAGTTGTCCCAGCGAAATATTCAGCTTATACAGACGATTTGCGGGTGGCGACGATTCTGTCAAGAGAGATTTTGGAAGTCAACAAAAAATATACACACTGCGAACTGTCATTTGAGGAGATAAGAAATGTTAAAAAACCTGTTTCAATATGAAATTTTTTGTTTATCGTCAAATACTCTTAAGCAATAACTATGTTTGTTATTTTCGAAAGTTTCAAATATTTTTTTAAAAAGAATTACTCTTACCCCGGGGCGCTTATTCGCCAGGGGCGCTTATTGGGTAGGGGCGCTTATTGGGTAGGGGGCGCTTATTCCGTCATTTACGGTATTGTGTAAATTTAAATTCCGTTGTAGTAAAAACACACAACTTGTTAAAATCGAACATTTAAAGTAAAAGGAATAAATTAATATAGTGTTCGAAACGTCGAAACCTTAAAAAGCTTTTTTTTTGTTTTAGCATATTTTGAGAATGTAACTTATTAGTGAATAAACTATTAAACCATTATTTATTAGGGGAGTACTTATTTTACAAGGATGTTAATATTTACTAATAAATAATGACTCGGGGAGTTATTATTTTCTAGTAAATTATGACTCGGGACGGGAGTCATTATTTTAGGGGAGTCATTATTAACGGTTACACCGGTAAGTTTTTAAAGTCAGTGAAGATGCGAATGTCGGCGAATTCCAGATTGCAAACACTCGAATCGTAAACAAACTCTTACGCGCGTAATTTTAGACCTTGCTGACGAAATTTACATCAATTTTGAAAATAAAAGATTCGTTGACCTCTTTGCCAAAAGCATTTGATATGGTCAATTATACTATTCGTTTGGAAAGATTGCACATTTATGGTGCAAACGGAACATTTTATGAATTTCTTCAAAACTATCTTAATGAAAGAATAATGTATATTATATATGAAAATAAAAAAGCTCCTCGAACAACATGTGGTGTGTCACAAGGCTCTGCACTGGCTCCTTTGCTATTTCCCATTTATGTGAATGACCTTCATAACTGCTCGCAATTAATCAAACCAATGTTTGCGGACGACTTTTTCTTGCCTAATATATATATATTTCTTCCCTCTTTTTTGAAACTATGAATATCGAACTAAAGAAAATAAGCCGCTGGTTTGAATCCAACAAACTTTCACTTAACGCTAACAAAACGGAGTTCGCCTTATTTAAAAATAAAGCGCTAAAAACACTTACCATCTTTAACATTAGACAACATCGAAATTAACCGCAGTGAAGAAATCCGATTTTTTGGGGTATACCTAGATGAAAACTTATCATGGGAGTGTCATGTTAGAACGGTTAAGACAAATGATTAAGGAAATCTTTGTATTCTTTACCGTGCTGGACCATTCCCAGCACCATTCCTCTTTATCTAGTTTACTTTTCTTTTATACACAGTTATTTAAATTATGCCAATATTGCATGAGCAGGCATACATAAGTCAAAATTAGTCTAAATTCAAAAACTGCAAAAACATGCAGCGAGAATCATTACTTTTAAAGATAAAAACATTGCCGTCACCAGGTCTTATGAAAGAACTTAAAAGTTTAAACATCTATTAACTAAACATTTTTCAATCTCTTCTTTTCATGTAAAAAATCAATGATTATAAAATCATGAGGCACCTGAAAGCTTCATAGGACGATTTAAGATATATACTAATTTGCAACACACAAAACTCAAATCTCCACTTTCGACGTCCTTTCAAACGTACAATTTTTTATTAAAAAAGAGTTCAAGAGTTCCATATTTATTGAACTTGTTGGAACTAAGGAGACCGTTTCAACTACATTTTTAATAGGGAGATTAAGAAATAAAACCTGAGACAGCGACTGCAGCGCGCGTGATGTAAATAATCTAACTGCGCATGCGTTCTTAGTGGAAACCCCAACGTTCATGTTTTATATAGGCCGCGACAACTTCAAATCATCAAAATTGGCGTTTTGTTAAAACGCGTGATTTGAAAATACAATAGTTATGCATTGTTTAATAAGTTAATGAATGTTTGTAATAGAACAATAAAAAAGGTTACTTTTCATCTTTCAATAACATTTTGTCTTTTGTAAAAAATCAACAAACAAGAATTGTTTTGTTGTTGTCGTTTTTGTAACTTAATTAGTTTATAAAAAAACGTCAACCGGAACACAAGACGTCTCGTTTTCGATTTTCGCCGTTGCCGTCCCCGTAGTAGATTTGTTTCTTAATCTCCCTATTTCTTCTGATAAACTTTTTATATAAACTATGTACTTGTTTTGTTCTCATTTGCATATCTGTGTGTGCGTGCGCGACCGCGTGTGTGTATGTGTGTGTGTAAAAGATTTCCGCAGAAATTTGACCATTACTATTATTTGTATAGTTTCAACTGCAGCTGGCTGTGGGTTTTCATGTTCGAAAGTAGATGGGTACGTTGAATTGTTTTCAGAGTTTCGTTGGGCTGAATGGAATTAAGGGAAAGGGTTTTATTTTCTAACAGTCGGATCGAATCTTTTTTATTTTGTATTGATGAAACAGCTGTAAAATCTTGAGGTAGGATATATAGATAGTACTCAAATGTACGCCTCCAATGATTGAACTCCTTGGCTGAGTTGGCAGTATTAGGTAAAGAATCAAGCCGTTCTGGGTGCAACGCTCTGTCCATAATCAAGCCGTTCTGGGTGCAACGCTCTGTCCATAATCAAGCCGTTCTGGGTGCAACGCTTTGTCCATTATAAATTAAGTTGAATAAATTGACGTAAAGAAAAGTAAGCGGCTGTTAAGATAAGCATGACATATTGTTTTTATTCAACTAGAAATACAACAAAGTTCATATCAGACTTCCAATACACTTCAAAGATGTTTCTAATGGCGGGCATCATATGTGTACAAACGGTTTGTGCATAACACGATGGAACTTGTATGCATAGGAAACGTAGTAAATGTAGAACAGGAATAATTCCAAGCTTGTTTCCCTTTGAAAATTTGGATGGAAACATTGCGGTAAGCCAGTGTCTGAGATGGTAGAAGGGCGTACAAAAGGTGAAAACCTCAAAAAGGATTTCCAAATCACAAAGAAAGTGAAGGAATTGTAAACCCTGACAGAATCTATGCTTATGAGACAGTTAGAACGATTTTCTGTGCGCATTATCAAGATACAAACAGTCAATATTTTTTTTACAACCAAAGGGAAGTAACAGCATATTCATTACTGGTCAGACGGACTTGAGAGAATTCAAAAATAAATTCAATGCTACAAGTTTAAAGTTCCACCATAATGATTACGAACAACTGTCGACTGGACTTACTTTGCCATAACGCATGGTAAAGGAGAGAATGATGGAAGCGGCGGAGATGTGAAAAATGGTTATTGTTGGACACCTACTATCACTACCATGCCCTATCTTCCCAAAGAAATAATCTTCGAAACCCAAATTCAGCAACTGCAGTCTAAGTTATGTTAAATATGTATTTGCCAACCCGAAAGGCAGAGAAGAAAGCTGCTGTCTACCTTAGTCAGCTACCTTATTCGTATAAATGTTCGCTGTTGGAGGGTCCAAAAACAGTGAATTTTGCGGAATATATTTTCACGATTGACTGCGGTTTATCCATTTTTTCGGATGTTGGGATGTTTCCAGCAATAGAGGGATAAAAGGGGGATGAATAACTAAATACATAAATAAATAATTCATCACGTGTAAAAATCTTTTTTTAACCAAGAATCTACAAATCATCTTCATCAAACAATTCAAAATCATTTCGAAGGTGTTCTCCAGTTTCCTCGATTTCCCATTCATCGCCCGGCGAGATTTCATCTTCATAAAGATTTGTTGCAAAGAATTCTCTTTCGTTTAAGGTTCATTTCATTTTCTAATTGGTTAAGCTCATCGCCTGATGTTTGGACAAGTGAGTCAATTGAATCGAAAGGATCAATGGTTTCTAAACCTTTGGATATAGCTTCCGTAATTCTCGCTGATTTCCATCCATTCTTGGTAATTTCTTTTCTTGCCTCTGTTGTAAAGTGGTTGTATGCATCCATGATCCAGCTGGCAAGATATTGATATCTTCGATATGCACTTCATTATTTTATTTCTTTCAAATTTGCTTACTGTACCACTCTTAAAACCTTTTGTTCATTAAGGTCTTAAAGGAACCATTCAACACCAACCAACAGTTAGGTCAACTGGTTGAAAAAGATTCTTCATGCTGGCAGGAACTTTGACAAACAGAATACGGTTTTCTCAAAGCTTATCTAATACTTTAATATAAGTAATTTTTGCGGGAAGAAATTTTTCGCGCATTGATAAAAATTTCTCGGAAATTGAGAGTGTTCGTTTTAGGGACTTTTGAAAATTATGTAATGGTGACTATTGTTATTGGGAAACGACTAGCAGAAAACGTTTTTATAAATACATACAATAATAATATTTACAATCCCTCATTATCAAAAATATTTAAAATATTTCTGTCACTATCCGGTAGATAATACACATCATATTCCCGTCATCGTTCTTTCATCGAATCGTCATCGATTTGCTCAATCCTTCCTCGGTATCCGTAGCTCTGATAAATTAATGCATCTAGGTCATTTAATGAATCAAGACCTAGATGCCAGATGCTTTCTATCCGCTCCTTATGATTTCATCGCCTTGACAAGTTGTCATCTCATTATAAAGTACAACCAGTCAATCGTCATGTAAAGATTTTAATCTGGTTAGTTGCAACTTTCTTTCAACTTCTACTATCCGTTTGTCATCGTATAGCTGCTTTGTTATCTGCTCCATATACCAATTGTTAAATTTCTTTTGTCAAAATGTTTTTGCCTAATCATTAAAGGTTATATTAGGGGCTGTAGAAGATTGGACAAAAACGGCTTTTTTTTCTTGAATAGGTTTAACACATCGTTGGTTATTTGACCTCTAAACATGTCAAATATTACCAGAGCAGTTTGGTTATATCGGTTCAACCTTGTTCGTTCTTCATCAACGTAGGGCAATATAACTTCTTCATTAACTTGATTGACGTAGTTTCGTTACTGTAATGCTTTTCATTTACACTCAAAGAAAATTCCTTCGGAAATTTTCACCGGGGGAAAATAAACTTTGGTCTGTTTAATTCGTCAGATCCGTTTATTCGCACTTGTTTTAAATTTCTCTTAGCCAGGGATCTTTCGAGATTTTGGCTTTCCTTCTAAAGCTATCCTTTGAAACAAACTTTTCTCCCATGAAAAATTCTCAACATCAGGGCTTTCACAACCGCTCCTCGGTTCGATGCAGCTATGATGTATTTTTGTACCATTTTATCCAATTTTCCTAAAAGCACCAATTTATTGATATTTTCACCCTTTTTCTTCCATAACTTTAGCTCTTTTGTTTTAAAACCTTGGCAGTACTTTCATTTATTTTTTGAAAATCAGTTTTGAATTTCGAACAGAAGCAGCAGGACCGTTTTCGTTCGCATATTTCCCAATTTTAAAACGATCTTGATATGTGGACTTTTTGTCGTTACCACAATACGGTCATTGCTTTTTTGAGTGAATTCTTCAATCAACTGTTCATCAATTTGTCCAACACAACTAACAATGGGATCTAGTAAGAGTCGAAAAGAAAACGTGTATTTTTGCGATATGATTTGCTTAATTAATAAAAAAAACGGTTGACGATGAAGAACGGCGAAAATTTCTTACCCCAATCTTCTTGCTTTGAATTAACTTAAAATCTTCCTTTTTTGTGTGTATTTCTTTTAATTCATCTTCTTCGTAGTTCCTTTTTATGATAATCTATAATAAATTACATACTAAACTTTACGGTGGAGTGCTGATCGTTAAAACAACAGTTGTTGTAGAATCCGAACAAAATAATTTGAATGGAGAAAGAAAGAAAAGTAAAAAAACAATCACGAGTGTAGAACAAAACACTTAGTGGTGGATTATTACTAACAAGGTGTCAAAATGAATTTTGAGTTTGATAGTGCAGTAAGAGGCTACACTTTTTTGTAAGAACAATTTTATAAAAAGATTAAGGCTAACAAACTAAGAACAAGGCTAAGGCTTAATTAATAATTAGGTTGGTGCATTTGCAACTGTAAGCTCCATATTACGGAAGAATGTTCAAAGATATAGGAAGAATAACAGGTGCGACCTAAATTTAGTATTATTCTTCGTGAATATTCTTCAGTGTAATTGGGCCTGTGCGTGTTTTTTTTTTGTTTTTTTGGGCCATTTAATGATTACGTCACGCTAAATTTCTCATTTTCGAACCACCGACCCCTCCTCGTCACGCTCCGTCACGTTTTATCTGAGACCCCCTTTTGCGTGACATCACGCTTGGTAGATACAGCCACCCACCCCACCCCTCCAAAATAATTCCAGTATATAAACAAGACATAAATATTTAGTCGTCATAAAAATCAACGCCGTCAATAGCATGCCATTCAAATTCTTAAAAGGCCATTCCACACAGCAATTCTTGTTGGCGACGGGCTGCAACTCTCTGCAGTCGGTCTTTTCCCGTCTCAGTGCTTTTGGCATGGTGTTCCAAGTGCATTACTAACGGGGTTTGTTTCTTGGAAGCTGCTTATGCCGATCGGTACTTTGGTTTTGTCATCCATAGAATGAAAAATGACTTCTTCGGGTCCTAAAATAGTTGCAATCTCTTCCAAAGCATTGATTCTAGATCTTGCAAACTTCGGAGAGACATGGACTGCATGTTTTGAATTTTGTGATTTAAAAAGTTTAACAAGAGCAGTGTGAACGTGTCTTTTTCCTTCTTTATTTCTTGAGTTTTTGGCAACAAATGTAGATAAACAGAACAACGTTTTAAATCGTTCATGGTTCAATACTTCTGTTGGTCAAGTGATCTAACTGTTCTTATGACTTCGTTGCGTCCTCTTTCATGCGCGACAGAACCAGGTATCGCGATTCGACATATTGCTTCGATCAACTCGGTGTTATCAAACTTCTGTAGGCGACCAGATGTTGGTCTTCCTTTCCCATTTACCTCTTCCTTGTTGTTTCATCTAATGTATCAAGCTTTCGTTTCCGTTCATCCCTGTACTTTATGAATCGTTGTTGGCTGAGCTTCAGTTCTCTAAGCGTTAAAAATTAAGAACACTAAGGTTGAACCCAATTTACTTGGTTCTTATATAAAAAAAGTGTATCATTCGCCTACATTTGACACTAAATGAAAACGAAACATTGAAATGTTATTATGAAAGAGGAAATCCATTCGACATTTTTGGAATCAAAACATGGCACCAATCAAGATCCACCTAGCGCAGTTGACCATCCTCCACGAGAAATAAGCCGAGTGACAGAGTTTTTACTTGAAGCACAATTGCTCGACACAATTTCGCTGTTCACCAATAACACAAGGTGGACTGGAAATCACCTGTGAAGTCAAAGTTAAGATAGCTGCTACTCAAGGTACTTAAGGACGTCCGTGCGGAAACATTGCTATTAAAATGGATAAGTTTGAAAATTTTCAAATTAGTCTTTTTCCCTTAATATTCGAATAGTCTGGTAGAAATAGAGTTGGACCTAGAATAAATTATTATAAAGACATATTATTTGGTATCAAAATGATCAGCATTTTATGTACTTTAACATATCCAAAATCCTCTGAAAGTCCTCTTGGGGAAAATTTTTTATTGATAATTTACTAGGAGAGGGTATTTCTGAGAATCACGAAAAAAACGGAAAATTATATTTTTGAATTTTACCACAAAATCGTCATAAACGCTATAATATAGAGGTTTAACAAGTTGTATTTTGTCATACTAATGTATTTTATGTTAATATCATAAAGCAAAGCTGTAAAGGTTTCACAGGCATGCACAGGCATGTCTAAAAAAATATATATATGTTTCAAGGAATAAGGTATATACATTGAAATCATTAGGCATCAACACTCACACATTTAGATTATAGTATTGAAACTTGATCACAAAATTAATTCTGGATTTTATTTGCAAAAGATCTTGAAAAGATTACATGATTAATAACCCAAAGAATAATATATATTCTGAAAGGTTTATATATATAAAACAAATGAAATAAGATAACAAGTTCAAAAGCTATCAATCTTTATTCTAACAAAGTAAAACAAACCAAATTATGCTCATTAAAAATGCTCCAATAGCTCAAATATATTAGCATCATTGTCTGAGTCACTGTCATCTTCATAAGTTATAACTTCGCTGTTGTTGCATTGTTGTCCGTGACAATTACCACAAGCCGTAACACAGTGCAGGCCATTCTTTTTACACGAGCAGATTCTTGTTCCGCATTGGTTCTTTGACATTGCTTTACAGTTGCAGCGTATAAATTTAAAAATGTTTTCTGGTGCTGGTTCCAAATCAGTCATTATAGGTTCGTAGCAATCTTTTACTAACCTCCATCCCCATTCTGTTGGTAACAAAGACGTTTCCATTAAGGATTTCCATTGTATTATTTGTAAATGAACTCGTAGGCTATGATAGTAAGCAGCACGCTCTGATGGGGGAGATTTTGTGGTTTTAGTGTTGTATCACTGGTAGCTGCCATCTCCATAAATTGATTGTATCGCAAACGTTCAAGCGTGTCATTTTCTTTTCCATTATAACTAAAAAAGTTTAACACTACTATACCACTCTTTTATGTTTATCATCATATAAAAACAAGGAATTTTAACTTCTACAACCTTATGTAGAACTTATGAAAAAAGAAGAAAGATCTAGGAAAATACATTTTGGGAACACACAGGAAACAGACATTTAGTAGTAGTAGTATATAAAGTGTACCTTTTAACAAATAGTTTTATTCCAGCATTCCCAATTTCTTCTGTCGAAGCTGTTTCGTCAGCAAAGATTTCTGCAATTAGTTGGTAGCTATCACAATTTCGAAACTTCTTAACAAGTGCTGTTTTGCCTAATAAAAATGAGTAATATGATTTTAGAACGATAATAATACGATTAAAGAGGTAAAATCATTGTAGAGGAGTAGTATGAAGATTCTAGTAATAGATTTGTATTATAATTATAGAAGAAAAGTAATAGTGTTGTAGCAGGTAACTAATACAAAACAAAATGCAGCAAGATGTTGCATCCTAAAATGTAGAAGATAAGTTTTTTACTAGAAAAGACAATTTTAAATATTGTTGTTAAGGCTCGCTAATTTGTGGACTACTTGGGTTTCTATAAACAACTTCTTTTAATTATTCATACCTTGTCTGTATATTGCAGATGTCGTATCACAACCTGTCCATGCATGGATAAAGAGGATGTTTCTCGCAATTTCTTCACCTGCTGCCCATACCAAATTTTCAACTTTCCATTCCTTCTTTCCTTAATAGTAATAATAAGAATAATAAACATTTATTTGGGATATCCATATAGTACAATGGTTCTTCGCCCTATGAAATAAAACAAAATATAGTAGTGTTAAATATGTTAGTCATAATCAAAATTAAAATTAATCAAATAATAAGTATTCTAGTACCTTTTCCAGCAGTTGCATACATGAATAACTCCATACCAGGTTTCCAGTGAAACATCAGAAGAGCAAGTATATCAGCATCACTTGCAACTACAACAACTTCTCTGCCATTAGCAGCATAATGCAAAGCAGCTGAAACAATCAATGTATCTGCATCACCATCACTGTTTCGGATATCATGACCTTCTCTTCTCAATTGTGAAGACAATAGTAATATGAGTTGGGTTTTATTCTTTTCATTCTTCAGAAACATTTCTTGGTTAACCATAACTGTTGCATTTAAATCGATCGTCATGTTTGCTGATTGCTTATTTGACCTATGTTTATGCTCATGATCTTTAATATTTGGCCCATTGTCATAGTCATCAAACACAACACAGCAGTTTCCATATTTTTCTGATAAGTATTTTGAGTACTGGTTAAAGATGTTTTGCATGTCACTGCCAGGGAGCCACTTCACTTTATGCAATAATGCACCACCATCAACAACGAACTTTGGTAAACCAGTTAGTAATACTTCTTCAGCATCCTGAGTGATCAATTTAGCCAAGCTAGATTTAGTTGTTTTGCGCATAGCTCCGTTGTCAAAAAGTGATGTTGGTTCTGTTGTCAACTCATATTTGAAGTATTTCAGCATATTATCTTCTCTTTCGACAATAACTAACAATCTTGAAAAAAGAAGCATCGGATCAACATGAACATTCTCATTGTCAATCTTTACTCCTACTTTTAGGCATTTCAGCGTTCGTATCTGATCATTTTTTTTATTGTTGCATCTGTTACAACCACATTATCAAGTTTCATGTTTATTTCCTTACCAACCATCTCTGTTTGGTCACAATTAATATTGTCTACATCACTAGCTGTTAATCCGGAATACAAACATTTTAAAGAAGGCTCTTCTTCGACAAATGGATCATAAATGTTAAACCATTGAGCAATTTTATCAGAGTCATCATTATCGCGGTTTATTCGGCTATTTCCTAACTCTACATGTTGCTCACTTGTTCTGTGTTGCAAGTTCGTTAGTTCAGTCATCGAATTGTGGACAGATGCACATCCATGCATACTATGTATCCAAGATAATAATACACTCTCTGTCACACCCCGACCTCTTGTTAATCCTCCTCGACTTTTTAGAGAACGCATCTTGTTCAATTACAAGATCCGTCCAAAGACCACCCCAAAATCTATCAGATCTCCTAACTGTGTGATAACCTTCCTCGGCAAACTTTACATGTAGATCCGGATAGTTGGAAGATAATTCTAGCATCATTTGAAGGTACAACCGACCACTTTTTGCATAGTTTATATGACCAGTCAGTTGCGGAAAATAGGTTAAGCATCTGACTAACTGCTGTTAAATGGAGGTTTCAGTTTCCAGTTCTCTCTGCTCGGATAAAGATTTTAATGATGCAAAGTTCTTGACTTTGCCTTCAGTTTATCTTTATAAGTTTGTATTGTTGTGTTCATTTTTTCCAGAGCGACGGATTTAAGAACATCTTCTTTGTCAGCAATCCCTTCAACAAACTCGTTGTATAACTTTTTTATTTCGTTTATCTCCTCTTTACTTATAGCAGTATCTTCACTGATCGCAGTAGCAGGTACATTTTCCTCTGAGGGAATTCGATTTTCGGCTTCTATATCTCCTGATTGGATGTTTGATGTAGGTGGAATAAGACTACTGATGAGCTTAGAAACTAATACAGATTCAACTATAAAGTGTCCACGTAAGGCTCTGGCAATAGCTTTTCCAGTCAAAATGTGCTTAAACTGCATTTGCACCATATATCATTTCTAAGCACTTCAACAAACCTGAGCCTCTCATCATTGTTCCAAGACTTCCTAGGAAGCTCATCATAGTATGAAATCCACCAAGACGACAAACTATCTGAAGTGATTTAGCTTGGATAATTTCAGTAGCTTTGAGCCATAGTGGCTGGTCAAATGTTATGCATGGTGTCGTATTGTCATAATGTTTGCATTGATCTTTAACGAACAATAATGTTGAATATACACATGACTCATCCGATGGGTTTAAGTTAATTATTGGGAGAAGACATACTCAAGCTTTGCCAGGATGTTCTCCAGATGTATGAGTTTGCATGAAACCTGACCAACTAGGCCGATTTCGCAAGTGAAATAGGTAAGCTGTTTGCCATAGAAGATCAGTTGTAGCACTTGGAAGTAAACTTTGAAGCATTTGCAGCTGACATATGGGTTTAAATGTAATTTGTGAAAGACCAGATTTTTAGAAAATTTTTAGAAGAATTATTAGATTTTTAGAAGATTTTCTGTTCTAGAAACAGCAACGCCTTTATTTGGAAAACGAGCTCGACACCATGCAGAATGGGCGCTTATTTTAAATAAATGGGTTTATGTTTATTAGATAAATAAATAAGTATGTTTATTAGAGAAAATAATGACAGCGTTGTTATAATAGTAATCTATTAGTTCGTGCTTTTAACTAATACACAGGAAATTTCCTATAAACCCTTTCTTTTTATGCTTGAGCTGAAGGGATGAAAACATTCCCTTCTTCTTATGTAACTCTTCATCTAAAATCCGCACAGTTCGTGGATTTTTTGTTCTCGCCGAGTACCTTCCTGGTATTATAAGACCAAACACGTCACGGGCTCCAGTAACTTTGACATGTACCGAAACATTTAATAAACGCCCGCCTCTATTAAGCGCCCGTCTCAAATAAGCCCTCAGGGTCAAAATCAAAAAAATTAATACCCGCCAAGGGCGCTTATTCGAATCTTTACGGTATGCTAATATGATGTATTGTATATATGCGTGTGAGTGATGATATATATATATATTTAAGAAATTACTTTTGGTAAATGGTAAAATAAACCCCGAAAAACAATTAGGAGTAGAAACAGATAACATTGCTGGTTCACCAACGTTGGTTCCACATTTCCTGCATATTTCAATGGTTACGTTACATCGAAAACCGTCGATCATTAATCGGGGATTGTACAAAAAGTCAACATCGTACTGTTAGTACACAGTGTATGAATGAAGGACCGATCCCGAACATATAGTTGCTGCATGTTGCCAACAAAAACGATAATTAAGATAAAAGAAAGATAACAGCAACAAAGAAAACAGTTAAAATCAGTCAGTTAGATCAGTTAAAACCTCATTCTTCGTCATGGTTTTCTCCAGCTTGTGCTGCAGCCATAGCTCATCGCAATCTTTTCTTTCATCGCTACCGTCGTGATGCGACTGATCATAACAGACAACTGTTTATTGCCTCGCGCAATAATTGTAAATATGTTGTTCGTAAAGCTAAAACTGTTTTTGCTGAAAGGACTAAAGATCTTATCAAATCCAAAGAAATAGGTTCTTGCAAATTTTGGCGTATTATCAAAAACGTCCGGGGTAGTTCTAAAACATCTGTACCTCCACTTTTCAATGGTCCTGAAGTCATTAGTCTATCTAAGGATAAAGCTGAACTATTCGCTAAACTCTTCAGTTCTCATTCCACCCTCGATGATTCTGGTCATGATCTCCCTTATTTCTCCTCCAAAACTGTCCAGACTTTACATGATTGCTTTATATCTCCTGATAAGGTTTCTAAGATTATTAACAAAATGGATTCTAATAAGGCTACTGGACCGGATGGCATTCCTGTAATTGTACTTCAAAGATGTTCTACTGAGTTATCTCCCGTTTTGTGTGCTCTTTTCAAAAAGTTTTTGGACGAATCCTGTTTCCCTGCATCTTGGAAGTTTGCCTCTGTTATTCCAATTTTTAAAAATTGTGGTGAGCGATCTCATCCTTCTAATTATAGACCAATCAGCCTCATTTCCATCTTAAGCAAAGTTTTTGAGACTTTAATTAACCTGAACTTAGTTGAATTTATTGAAAAAAATAATTTGTTTTACGACTCCCAGTATGGGTTTCGTTCTGGGCGTTCCACTGCTGACGTTTTGACAGTTATAAGTGAACGTTTTTATCGTGCCCTTGATGTCTCTGGTGAAGCGCGAGCAGTTGCCCTTGACATCTCCAAAGCATTTGATAAAGTCTGGCATTGGGGGCTACTGCACAAACTTAAGGCATATGGTTTAAAAGGTCCATTTTAAAATATTATCTCCTCCTTCCTTTCCAATCGTAAACTCAAGGTGGTTCTTAACGGTCATTCTTCTTCCATTTTTTCCATCAATGCTGGTATTCCCCAAAGTTCAGTTCTCGGTCCGACTCTGTTCCTACTGTACATTAACGATCTCCCTGACAATTTATCATCCAAAACCGTTATTTATGCTGATGATTCAACATTGTATTCCTGCCTTAATAAATCAGATGATTGGGATAAAGTTAGAATGGCCTCTGATCTGGAAAAAGATCTCAATAGAGTAGTTGAATGGGGTAAGAATTGGCTTGTTAATTTTAATCTATCTAAAACTAATCTTCTTTCCATTAATCATCTCAATCATGCTTACTTACCTCGAATTTTGATGAATGGTTCTCATTTGCCTGAAAGCAATTCATTTCGTCTTCTTGGTCTTATATTTACCAGCGACCTCTCATGGCGATCTTATATTGAAAATATAGCTAAATCAACTGCCATGAAGGTTGGTTCTCTTTTACGAGAAATGAATTACCTCACTCCTGAATGCGTCCTTTACTTATACAAATCATCAATTCGTCCATGTATGGAATACAGCTGCCACATTTGGGCAGGTGCACCAAAAAATTGCCTGAATTTGTTAGACCGTGTTCAACGGCGTGTTTGAAACGCAATTGGCGAAAACCTTTCTTTGAAATTGGACTCCCTTTCACACCGGCGGAACGTAGCGTCTCTTTGTCTCTTCTACAAGTTTTTTTATGGTCGTTGTTCAAGCGAACTATCATCTCTTACACCTTCTCTCAAAATTTTTCTCCGTTCTACTAGGTTGTCTTCTTCGTCTCACCAATGGACTGTTTGTGTTCCAAATTGTCGTAGGGATTTTTATAAAAACAGTTTTTTTCCGCGTACGTCCAGACTTTGGAACTCACTTCCATCTACATGCTTTCCTCCTGAATTTAACCTTCAACTGTTCAAATCTAATGTTCATCGCTACCTTAAATCTGCTTAACTTCTCCTGTAGCTCTTTACTCGCAAGTGGCCTTTTAGGCCTTGTTTTGAGCAATCTCCAATAAAAAAAAAAAAAAAAAAAAAACATTTTATGGATCAGAATTCTTACAAAATAACTGTCTATATAATTAGAATATATACATTTCCTTATTCAGAATTTAAAAAGGTGGTTGAAAAGGTGAAAATTTGTGAGTTTTTAACTGTAAATAAATAAATAAATAGTTGAATAGTTCTTGAATCACAGTGTTGATAAAAACATTTACATTTAAAAGATTTCAACAGAAAACAAAAAGCACAATTATTTTAGCTCAAACACAACATAAAGTTGTTCCGTTCAAACACTGTTTGAAACATTCTCAAAAACTCCGCACAATGTTAGGTGCCATTTACACTGACCCTATGCTCAATTGTTCTTGCAGGGTTTTTATGCATCTCTCAATGCCGGCCATCCGGGAGGTCAAGCAAACTCTATCATGCTCATTTGTAAACAGAACATACTGAGTTATAATTGCTAGATCAGCGGCGTGGCTTTGTGCGTACCATCGTTTAGCTAGCACAGATTTCGATCTGAGGATGCAAATGTAATTGGTTGTTTTTTGCGTAGACAGGGAGAAAAATGGGGGAATGTGGAGTGTTATCATCGTTTTGCAGTGCTTTACAATGATTTACTCTCAGTTACCCAATCCAGTGCAGTCGCTTGAACAGGAATTCGCGCAGATAGCAGAAACCTACGCACCCGAAAGTAAAATTCTAACCAGTGCTTTTGAAGATGACGACGAGGAAAACACGCTACTGAAAAAAAATGTTTTATGCATCGGCGACTCTTTGACGCTTGGTTATTACGGCGATAATAGACATTTTCATTCCTACACTTTCATGTTGCGCAGGCTTTTGCAGAGTAGATTCGGCGGGCGCAAAATTGAGGTGATTTCAAAAGGTAAAGGTGGAGAAAGAGTTCACTTGGAAATGTTTGAGAGGTTGAAGAAAAAATTAGACGAACAAAAATACGACTTAGTGGTGATTTTAGGCGGTGTGAACGACTTAGTAACTTTAGATTGTTTACGTCAAGTCGACTTATTTAAGGAAATTAAATTGCTGCACGATTTGGCGCGAAGCCGAGGAATTAAAACAGTTGCCATGACGATATTGGAGGCACACGTGAATGATCAAAAATTACGTTACGTCGACCAGCGTACCTTTGAAAATATACGAATGATGACAAACTACAAGATACGACGAATGAACGATGGAATGACGTTAGTTTGCGACACTTCTGTAAAGTTTCCTTTTCGTGGTCTACCATGGGAACTACAGAAAAGATTTTGGAGTAGCGATAAAGTGCACCCGACAAGAGAAGGGTACGATAAGCTAGGTGAAATAATTTTTAGCTGTCTTAAAAACTTTGTCTGACTGTACCAATCGGTGACTAGGTGTTGGACATGATCTGGTGCTACAAAAGCATTTGAAAATAATTCATGAAATAAGGGTTGTTGTTAATTATTCACTTGTTCGAAGAGTTGCGTAATGCAGTTAATGTTTTAGCTATTTATTCAAATTGTGTTACGTGTTGTCCATATGTAAACTATCGTTTAACTGGCTTTTGAAACATGTTTTTGTGCCCTTTGTTAAAAATTGCATTAGCTGCGAGAAGTCTTGATTCAAAACAGTTTAATTTATTGTTGTTGGTTTTTAATTGATAATGGTTGACATATTCACCGGTATTTGTTTTTTTTTAAATGTGAACTCTCTATGAATGTATATTGGCAATTGATGTAAATTTTGACTTATATATATGTAAATTAATATGAAGACATCTTGCTACCATTATAAAGACATCTTGCTACCATTATGAAGACATTTTGCTACCATTATGAAGACATGTTGTTCACACTTATCTCGCTGTTTACATTACGTTTAGTAAATATAATAAAGAAACGCTATTAATTAATTGAATATATCGCAAAACAGCGGATGACCAAAATTTTTTAAGTGTCATCAAATACTTGAAAATCAGATTCAGGTTTTCTTGTTTCCACCATTTTTCGGTTTATTATCGTCTAACTAAACTTCTCCATGCACAGTTTTAATTCGTAAAGACGAATTATTTCTTTCAGTTTGTTGTTAACATACGTTATTATCCGACGTTACTAACAGGTTGAACGGGCGGAACGACCACAGAATGAGCGGAACGGACAGGAACGACCACAGAACGAGCCGAACCATCACAGAACGGCCCGAAACAATAAACAATGCAACGTAATGTAAATTGAGCTTGATCGTGTAAATGCTCGCGGATCTCCTGCCTACAATATTAAATTTATTTTGCGCCAAATACAAGTTTATCGCATGGGGATAGCTGGACATGAATTTTACATTTTTAAACGTCTATTCGAGGCCTGAGAGTAAAGTGTATAAATTGAAAATTATGGACGTCCATAAAAGAATATTTTTTCTTTAGGAAACGAGTTTAAAACTGTGTTAATGTTTTGTTTAAATTAGTGTTACTTGTTATTAATTTTCATCTATTTATTAACAAAAGAATTAATAGAATTTTTATCGCCAAGTATGGCCCATAACTGGATAAATTTTAATATAAATCCGCACGATTTGCTGTCCGCGAAGTTAAATCCACGTGAAAAATCTCAGTTTTTTGTCCAAACAATAACAAACAACATTAGAAATTGATTAAGCATTGCAAGTGTTCAATCAAACCGTAAAAATTGCATGGAACAGAATAGACGATTATGTTTGCTAAAGATCATATGTTTAAAATTTCCAGGGCGCAAAGGTTTAGCCTTAAGAGGTGATGACAATGACGAAAATTCGAATTTAATTCAACTTTTGAAATTAAGAAGCAAAGACTAAGCTAAGCAAATGGATGTTAAAGAAAACTGATAAGTATTTATTTCATGACATTTAAAATGAAATAAAAATGCTTAAGGCACATATCATGCGTGGCATTTGTGAAAAAAATTCAAAAATCGTTTTATGCGACAATCATCATCACTCGTTTTACGTGACATTTCCTCTCGAAGGGGGTTGCACGGAAAATCTGTAATGAATTATTTCCTAAAGATTTTTTCTAAGTTTGGCCCCCCCAAAAAAAATTTCAAGTTGTTACGGCCCTGGAATATACAGACATATCCAACAAAGAGCAACTAACACTTTGCTTGCGATGGGTAGATGATTGTTTCCGTGTGCGAGAAGATTTTTACAGGTTAATACAAGGTTACAAATATCAAGAGTGACACCATCGTTTGCGCTATTAAGGATATGTTGCTACAAATACTAATATCACTCGATAATTGTCGTGGACAATGTTATGACGGTGCCAGCTTGTCAAAAAATCTGGTGTAGCAAAACAGATTTTTGAAATGCAATCAAAAGCCCACTACAGTCATTGCCTTTGTCATTACTTAAGTCTCTCTGTCAAAGACTTTACAAAGCTATCTAACCTTCTTTCGGACACAATGGACACGGCTGGTGAGATCGCTGTCCCTATCAAATTTTTTCCAAAGCGTGAAACAATGGTTTACTTTCTGAAGGAAGTCGAAGAGCTGACAACGAATGTAGTGCCCGTAAAAACATTACCAAATTATCGACAACACGATGGACAGTACGAGCCAACGCTTTCCAGCGAATTCTGGATAATTATTGCTATTTGTACAAGTTATGGGAAGAATCTCTGATAAAACGACGATTAACGAAAGAAATCAAGTCACGAATCATTGGATGTAAAAATCAGAAGGAAAGTTTTGATCTGTACTTTGGCCTGAAACTTGGTAAACTTCTGTACTCTCACACAGATAATCTTTCAAAAACGCTTCAGAGTAAAAAGATGTCTGGTATGAGTGGCAAGCGAGTAGCAACGCTTACGGTCAATGTTATAGAAGGCATGAGGAACGAGGAATCCTTTAATAGGATTTACGATGGCTGTGTTGATGAAATGAAAGAGTTTCCCATCGTGGAAAAGCCTGTCTTGAAACGTCAACGAAAAGCACCAAACTAATCTCAATTAACATTTACGTCAATTTCAACCAATGAAATGTCTTAAACTCATGCGCGGGATTGGAAATGGTTTGACTTGAAATCGACCTTAAGATCGTTTGGTTGGCCTACGTTGAATTAAAGGAGACGTATGCATTGCTCATATATATTAAAGTGTGTATAAACAGCGCATACAACACCTTTTAACGGAATAAAGTCCGAAACACAGTGCGCACTTCCATATTCAACAGGTAACATTTTGCAATAACTTCAGGTAGTTTGTTAGGGCCCAACCACTGGTGATATCAGTTTTCGAGAAAAGCCGTCTAGTACCATGAATGGAAAAGGCAAAGGGCTTCAACTTTTCATGGTCATCAATATGCCATACACGTTTGAAGAACATACTTTCACAGTGTAATCGTCTTCTTCTTCAAATCCTTTGAGATCCAATTTGTTAATAATCCTCCTCACATCTTCGTATCGACAAATTGTTGACTTGGAGAAGAGCGATGTTCTTATTCTACGATAGCCGATGTTTGAACCACTGCCATGAAGTTTTTTTAAGATCATCCTCAGAGGATAGCACTCCTTCAAGAGCTCTTTTCTAGATTTTATTTCATGATGTTAATTTAATTCGTAAAAAAATGATAGCCGAAGATCATTCGGGGGAATGGGTTTGCAAAATAACCGATCCTCTTTGGAATTTAGAAATCACTCGCGTCCCCTCAAACAAGAATCCCATGCACGAATCACAAAGTCATCCAAAAGGCACAGGGTTTCCAACAACTTTAAAACAAATGAGAAAAATCCCGCTTCAAAGTAAAATCTGGTAAGAACAAAGACAAAAGATTAATGAATTCTCATCTTCCTTTCTCTTTAGCATTTTGTAATATTCGAGGTCTTCGAACAAACTTCACAGATGTTGAGGTATTTTTGTTTGAAAATAATCCGGATGTATTAGCACTTTGTGAATCTAACCAAAACGCTGGTATTTCTTCTAATGATTTCCTTGTTCCTAAATACCTACCTCTGTTTAGAATAGACTCATCTATTCATGTGCATGGTCTAGCAGTTTATGTTAAGGAAACGTTACCAATATCTCGGGTAACTGACCTGGAAGACCCCGGTCAACCATTCATGTGTTTTCGTTTGTCTCTTCTACATTCAACTAGTTTTCTATTTTTCCTCTATCGTTCTCCATCTCCTCAAGACTGTTCTGTTATCAAATCAGTCTCAAAGTCCGCTGATTTAGCACTTCTTAATCATCGCTCAACCAACATCTTTGTATATGGTGACTTTAACATTCACCACAAACAATGGCTAAAATTTTCTAACGGAACTAGTAGCTCTGGTGTTGAAACCTTTAACTTTGCAATTCCTCAGTCTTTCTCGCAACTGGTTGATTTTACAACCCGCATTCCTGATCACTCCAGTCAACTACCTTCCTTGTTGGATTTATTTTTAACCTCTAACCCTGACATCTGTAAAATATCTCATAGTCCTCCATTAGGTCGTTCTGACCATGTTGTTATATCCTATGCATAGAACCTTTTTTAGATATGATCTTACGGATTGGCAAACAAGCATACATTCAGTCTGCCCCTTGGAAAAAAATTCTTTCCAAATCAACTGATGATTGTGTTATTTAAACCACTTCAATAATATCTGAAGCTATAAGACCATTTGTTCCCTCAAGGAAATATCAGATAAAACCTCATTTATCGTCATGGTTTTCTCCAGCATGTGCTTCAGCCATAGCCCGTAATCATCGTAATCATTTTTTCCATTGCTATCGACGAGATGCGACTGATCTTAACATACAATTGTTTATTGCCTCTCGCAATTGTAAATATGTTGTTCGTAAAGCAAAAACTGTTTTTGCTGGAAGAACTAAAGATCATATCAATTCGAAAAAAATAGGTTCATGTAAATTTTGGCGCATCATTAAAAATGTCCGGGGTAATTCTAAATCATCTGTGCCTCCACTATTCAATGGTCCTGAAGTCATTAATTTATCTAAGGATAAGGTTGAACTATTTGCTAGACTGTTCAGTTCTCATACTACCCTTGATGATTCTGGGCACAAATCTCCCATATTTCACCTCCAGAACTGATCAGACTTTAAAGGATTGCTTTATATCTTCTGATAACGTTTCCAAGATAATTTCCAAAATGGATTCTAATAAAGCTACAGGACCTGATGGAATTCCTGTAATTGTTCTTCAGAAATGTTCTACCGAGTTATCTCCTGTTTTGTGTGCTGTTTACAAAAAGTGTTTGGATGAATCATGTTTTTCTTTATCCTGGAAATTTGCCTCCGATATTCCAATTTTTAAAAATTGTGGTGACCGATCTAATCCTTGTAATTATAAACCGATTAGTTTTTGAGACTTTAATTAACCAGACCCTAGTGGAATTTATTGAAAAAAATAATTTGTTTTACGATTCCCAGTATGGGTTTCGTTCTGGTCGTTCCACTGCTGACCTTTTGACAGTTATAACTGAACGTTTTTATCGTGCCCTTAATGCTTCTGGTGAAGCACGAGCAGTTGCTCTTGACATCTCCAAGGGATTTGATAAAGTCTGGCATCCGGGCCTATTGCATAAACTCAAAGCATATGGTTTAAAAGGTTCCTTTTTTAATATTATCTCTTCCTTCTTTTCCAACCGTAAACTCAAGGTTGTCCTTAGCGGTCATTCATCTTCCACTTTTTCCATCAATGCTGGTGTTCCCCAAGGATCTGTTCTCGGACCAACCCTGTTTCTACTCTACATAAACGATCTCCCAGACAATTTATCATCCAAAAGCATTTTTGCTGACGATTCCACTTTGTATTCTTGTCTTGAAAAATCAGATGATTCCGATAAGGTTAAATTGGCCTCTGTTCTGGAAAAAGATTTCAACACAGTAGTTGAATGGGGTAAGAATTGGCTGGTTACTTTCAATCCATCAAAAACTAATCTTCTTTCCATTAATCATCTCAAGCAAGCATATTTACCTCAAATTTTGATGAATGGTTCTCATTTGTCTGAAAACAATTCATTTCGCCTTCTTAGTCTTATATTTATAAGCGATCTTTCATGGCGACCTTACATTGCAAAATAAGCGGCCATGAAGGTTGGTTTTCTTTTACGAGAAATGAGTTACCTGACTCCTAAATGTATCCTTTATCTTTACAAATCTTCAATTCATCCTTGCATGGAATACAGCTGCCACATTTGGGCAGGTGCACCTGCGAATTGCTTGAATTTGTTAGACCATGTTCAACGGCGTGTTTGCAACGCAATCGGCGCAGACTTATCTTCAAAACTGG